>OU426930.1:11805000-12122500 GCA_911387795.2 Apamea monoglypha | reverse complement strand
CAACAACAAACTGCAATCACCAATACCTTTGTGACAATAAATGGCTGCAAAGATGTTTTTTGGAGCACCCATCGGGAAATCCATGGAAGCAATTAAAAAAAAGACAACAAAACACTAACCTCTATCACTTTAAAACTGAACATTAACCGCCAAACCCGTCCATATATATTCGCAAATGAAGTAAAATAACTAGCAAAGTACTGGAATCAATCGGCCATGAGCTCATTAGCGTGAATACCGATTCTCATTTTTAATTCAGAGGTAATCTGATCAATTGACTGCTGATGACTGGGTTGCCTCCGACAATTACGTATTGACGCGCGTCGTCGGTCCGACGCGGCGACGTTCTGACGTGCGGAATGTATTTTTTTAATGAAGGCAATTGTAATAATTTCATTGCGATGCATTTTCGTTGTGAAACGATACGTATTTTTGTGCAAGTTTGTGTTGTTTGGTATGTATTGTACACTGACCAAGATTAGACTGTGACCTCTGGGTTTGTTTCGGTCCTTTTTCTCAGAGTAGTCAGATAGGAAACGCCGATCTCATCTAGCTTATTTTTTTTTTTTTTATAATATGACGTGTAAATCTTCTTAACAGAATAAACAATGTTATTTTATTTAATTTCACTATAGAAAATTTTATTAAAAGTGTTTTTTTTTATAACACAACTAGCTTCTGCTCGCGACTTCGTCCGCGTAAAATTTATTGTTTTAACATAAAAAAATATTCTATGACACTCGGCAATAGTGTTGCTTCCCATTAGTGAAAGAATTTTCGGAATCCGATCAGCAGTTCCGAAGATCCTAAATACAAACTCACAAATTTTAAAATATTAGTTTAAACAAGTTCTTTTTTCCAGAAAATTCTAATCTATTCTATTTTTTTTAAACATTTTGTAAAATATTCCAGCTAGTGACTATGTTCATCATCTGCCTAGCCTTTTCCCAATCATGTTGGGGTCGGCTTCCAGTCTAACCGGATGCAGCTGAATACCATTATTTTACATGAAGCGACTGCCTATCTGATCTTCACAACCCTGTTACTGGGTAATACGATACCCCTTGGTAAGACTGGTTGACAGACTTTCGGGTTTCTGACTACCCGTAACGACTGTCAAAGATCCACGAATGACAGCTGGGACTGGGACCAACGGCTTAACGTGCTATCCGAGGCACGCAGGGGTCTCGCCGTCTCGGTATGTAGAGATAGTCACCCGTCCACAGACAAACCGCGGCAAGTGTAGCTTAACTTAACTTAGTGTCGCGTTATTATTTAGCCACGGGCCCCTCCAGCTAGTGACTATGTGAACGCAGAATATTATTATTCCATAAATCAATAATATATATAGACAGCAAGAGGTACTTTGTAAAAACATACTTATAATGAATATTATACTAATTAATAAGCTGTGATATAATAAAGTAAAATATCACAGGTAAGGATATTCCCGTGAGGCAATCTTTTGGATACCCCAAAAAATATCTCACGAGGATATCCTTTTAGACATTATTTATGACTTGGCAATTTATACAGGTAGGTACAGTAAGTGCTCTGCATAACCCGACCTCTCTTCCCCTCTTCTTCCTTGTAAGAGGGGTCAGGTAATGTACTGACCGTAATATACTCGTATTTTGCCAACGATGGTTGTGAAGTCGTAGTGATGAGCGTTTCTAATCCACTATTAGATAAGGTAAAAGTCACTAAGCAATAGATATCTGAACAGAGACTAAGGGCGAATTCCACCAATGAATCTGGACGCAATCAGCACATCTGAACCGCACTTAAGAGGTTTCAGTGACAACATGTCAGAACAACTAAATAATGAAACTGACAGCTTTTGAACGCGGTTTAGATGTGCTGATTACGTTTAGTTTCATTGGTGAAATTCGCCCTTAATCAGGTTCTATGAAACCGATATAGTTATTCTTTACGTATAACACAACGTCCGACTTTGTACAACCCCTATAATGTCAAACTCGGTTAAAACCCGCCACTCGTTAGTCAGTATTCATTAAAAATCTCGTCCTGTAAGCGGTTACCGTGTTAACAAAAGCGGTGCTGTGTCGACGCCACGGAAAATCCCGCTTACGGCATTTATGTATGTAAATTCTATACAATTTGCATACCATGGTAAAGTGGATACCCCATATATCGGGCTTAACAATGATTTCCATGAAAATTAACATCCATTGTTCAGTAAAAGCTTACTAAACGGGAGTTTCAACGTTTTCGTGTGTTATTTAATTATCGCGGCATGTTTTTAAAAACGACCCTTTTCTCGTGTAAGAAGGAATGAACTAAAAGAGTATTTAAGTATATTTAGTACGCCTGTGATTTCTGGATCTCAATTCAATCAATCTGCCTAAGTTTTTCCCAACTATGTTGGGGTCGACTTCCAGTCTAACCGGATGCATTAATAACAGTATTTACCGCGGAGCAACTGTCTATTTGACCTCAACAACCCAGTTACTGGGTAGCACAATACCCCTTAGTAAGACTGGTTGTCAGACTTTTGGCTTCCGGCAGCCGGGACCAACGGTTGAACGTGCGTACGGAGGGGTACTCGATATGTAAAGGATGATCACCCACCCACAAACCGACCGCGACCAGCGTAGCTTATCCTACGATCGACTCTATCTCTTCTTGAACTCGATCACTACCCGGCAATTGTTTGCCTCATTATTTGGTTTCAATTGTTTACCAATTGATGTCTAAAACCTATTTCTGCCGCGAAACAGATTTGACACAAAACTCATTTTTAACAAATGTGTTTTCTGGCTAATAGCGAGATTTTTAACGCGTTTGAAGCTTTTGAAAAGTTGGAACTAACAGGTTCACAGTTTCATACTCCCCGAAGTTGTAGGGTTATAATTCGATTTGGAACGCCCTCAAAGTGTGAGTTAAACATCTACTTGAAGTGTAATTTTATGCCTTTCTATCACCTTATCTCGGGAAAAAGTTTTACGATTTTGGGTACAAATAACACACAATATAACATCACGCATTAAGTATTCCTCGAAGGGTTTGGCAGAGGTGTAACTATAGTAATTACACCCACATTTCGCCAGTTGTGTTTGAGTCCCATTTGACAGCATCCCATGAGCCTATTGCTATCAACCGGGCACGAATCCGTACTCCGGGTTGCTACTGAGAAATTCCAGATGGAAAATCACAATATGTTACACTTTGCCCGACCCTTGAATCGAACCTAGGACCTCAGGCTCAGCAGTAGTGCTTGCGACTAGGCCGACGAGGCAGTCAAAATACAATCAAAACAATAATAGAGAAGTCTTCTAACACCTACTACTGTTTATTATACAGACCAAAAAAATCAAGAACAGCATTCTCTTTTAGAGAACCTCATTACACACACCATAAGCAATCACAGCCAATACCAAAGAATTGGTTTTCTCAAGAATTTAAGACGAATTTCTACCGACTTGAAAGACCGTATTCTGAGCTAAAAATACTTATTGATTTTTACTGAGTACAAGGCACTGAACTGCGTTGGTATGCTTATTATATTTTGAGGTACTTATTACGCACGTAAACGTATAAAGATATATATACATACACGTTTTTCTCTGGATTTTCCTGTATGAGACACAAACGACTATTGGGCTACACGGAAAAAATAAAATTTTAACTTGCTCGTCGGTCTAGTGGTCGCAAGCGCTGCTGATCATAAGGTCCTGAGTTCAATTCCCAGGTCGCGTGTTGTGTGTGGAATTTCTCAGTAGTAGCACTAAGTCTGGATTCGGTTGATGACAATAGGATACATGGGACCTAAACATAACTGGTGAAATGTGGGTGTACTACAGGTACACCTCTGCCTAACCCCTCGGGAAAACAAGGCGCCATGTTATGATATTATAAAGAAATATTTTGGGTCTTAAACGCATTAATCAAACGTGTTCCTAATTTTAATACGGTAGCTTACCTTTTTTTTTTTTTTGTTTTCGGGGGAAACCTTCAAAAGGCACCCGACCTCCGGGGAGTGAGGTCGGGGAGTGTGGGATTTTTACCTCACTAAAACCACCCCGGTGATCACCATCCGCACATAGGGATGGTCCCGGTTCCTCTTAAAAGACCAATTCCGGAACCACCCCTGCGCAACGCCTGTAAGGCACATCCCTGGGGAGACTGTAAAGGGGCCTCCCCTAAGTCTCGCACGGTAGCTTACCTACGTTGCGTAAAAGTCTAGTTTTACAAATATGGCTAAAATAACAAACGAAGAACGACAGCATTAATAATTCCTTGAAATTTTTATTTAACATACACTGATTAATTACTATTTTTACAAGCTAACACTAAAATATACAGGGTTATTGGTAAAACACCAACAATCTCTTAAGAGGTCATTGTACCCATCATTATGAACAACTTTTACTATGGGACCAAACCAGAAATCGCGAAAAAAAACAGCTGTTCCCTACATTTATGTTCGTCTAACTCGTCAAAATGTAGGGATCAGCTGATTTTTTTTTTTCGCGATTTCTGGTTTGGTAATCCTTTGGCAAACTGCATAATCTCACACACATAACACTTATGCTACGGCTACATTGCCGCGATAACGCGAACTACACTTGGCGCGCTCTCTGCTGTACAGCGAGAGAGAACGCAATGTAGCCGTAGCATTATAAACAAACTATTTCCCATTCGTTTTTCATTCCATAGACTTAAATCGTAGATTCGCCGATCAAAAGATGGCCGCGTCTGTTTCCTTTGACACACAATAATTTGCCGAAACTTGATTGTCATGGAAACTCCATTAGTATTGAGTGAGCTCGCTCCTCAGTATGGACACTTTCGCGCGACTTAGTATGGTAAGGGTAAACCTATAGAAATATTTGTTCAATAGCATTACACGAAAATGTACTACCCCCAACCTTTTAAAAAGCGGCCCTACATACCTAAGTATAATGCAATATACCCAGGACTGCACAACGAAGGCCCGTTTACATTTAAGGAAGCATTTACAGGGATTACCGTTTCAAGGCTGTCGGACTGTCTCAGATGGTAAAGGAAAAATAAGAGAAGGCCAATTCTCGTAATTTAAAACGTTCAAAATCTAGTCGCAGTCTCATCTCAGCGACAAAAAAATGTCAAAAACTTGTCAAAATGTAGGGAAATTAGAAGTATTTTTTGACAGATTGAGACTGAGATCAGACTGTGAACGATCTTAAAATTACGAGAATTGCCCCTCAGGACTGCACGTACATATAGACTTCCCAAATGCTATTTTAGTGGGAGAATTTTATCGACTGTCTTTTGTTATTTAGTTATCTGAAACATTCTCGTAGGTTTGTGTCGTATGCATGTATGTATTAACTTCTAAGGAAGGAATTATTGTGCACTTAGAGTTTAAAGAGGAATCGAGTAAAGATAGTTCAGTTTCAATCGTTATTGATGTTTTAGTTTCATTGTTACTTTAGCAGTTTAACAATAAGTATTTATTGTTAAACTGCTAATGTGAAATGCTGTGCTGTTGCTGTTATTGTTGTTGTTGTGTGCTGTTAAATAAATATTATAGGCATCGACGCCAGCACATTAAGCTACTACCATCTTCAAAATTTTCTCTAATAGATTTCCAATTTTATCGTTAACGCATTAAGGTTCAAGGTTGATTGGAAAAAATTGACAGTTTCGGGTAGCTTGACCTGCTGGTGTGTACCTAACATTATGCAATCTTTTAGTGATCTTTGTACCCAAAACTATCCTAACCAAACAGTTCAATAATGTTTCCCTTAAATATAAAGTCAGAATGGACGTCTTAAAGGAGACAGTACTAGGTATACAGAGTGGCAGGGACATCGAAGTGTAACTTTTTAACATGAATTCAGCACCTACGTGATTCTGAACCCCGTTTTTTTTGTTCTGTTGGGATATCATCAAGTGACCCCTCCCGTTCTGGGTGCAGCGGAAGGCAGACTCTTACTGACTAAAACCCACCCATGTTCCTTCCTTCCTTTATGTTCCGGGGTAGCGGTAACCCTTTCGGACAATCCCGCTGACATTCTGAACCCCCTTGCGTTACTATTTTTCGTCGGTTATTAAAAAAAATTTGCTGGTCCATACATTTTGACCACGTATGTCACTTTTCTATGAAATAGCAGATTTTTTTTTAAATAAATGACCCTGTCATCATCGTCTGCGTAGCCTTTTCCTATGTTTTTTTTTTTTATAATAAAGTAGATTTATTTAGTTGTATAATAGAAATGTTGTTGTTGTTGTGTTTTTATTTTATTTTATGTTGTATATTAGAGTACAAATGTCCATAGTATAAGTGTTTTGTATTGTTTACTAGAGTATAAGTAGTATATAAGTTAGGTTTTATACCCACGTTAGGTTCACATTGTAAATATTCGTATGCCGCTAGTAGCGGCGGATGTGTCGAACTTATCCATATGTACCAACCATCTTTGTACCTACCATATCCGACGAATAAATGTCTTTGTCTTTGTCGGCTTTCAGTCTAACCGGATGCAGCTGAGTACCAGTATTTATCATGGAGCGACTGCCTATCTGACCTCCACAACCCAGTGACTGGGTAATAGCCGTTGGTAAGACTGGTTGTCAGACTTTCGAACTTCTGACGACCCGTAACGACTGTCAAAGATCCACGAATGACAGCTGGGGCCAACGGCTTAACGTGCCAGCCTGTATACAGTACAAAAGATTTAAGCTGAGCCTTCAAACGTTTCCTGATTTTCTGAAGTAGCAATGAGTCTGACTAAACAATACTGCCGACGCCATATTCTATAAAACATTATATGTTTAACGGAGCATTAGAAGTGATAGGTTTCTTGTTTACAGCCAATATATACACATGTAGGTAATGTTCCTAACTCAGTTAGTTTACTTCAGAAACTTATGTTGGAGCATAAACTACTTGCACTCGATTTTACAGCCCGTAAACTTTCAGCGCTGAACACAAACCCAATAATCGGTACATGGAGCAGTTTAAGAGGGAATTGCCTTAACCACCGGACTTAGCGATAGGAGTTTCTTGTTTTCATTAGCAGACAAGAAGACACGTTTTGTTTATCTTCTTAACAGAAAAACGAGAAGGAAAATATCGTTTATTTGCGGTAAACATACCGCAGAAAAAGAACACAAACACAAAAATATATGCGTCACGTCCATGCAAAACGGCTATCGCTCAGCATAATGCTACGAACTTATGCGAGACAGAGCCCCAGCGCTGGTTTTCAGTGACAGAACAGAATAGCTGTATATGTCATAAATTAGATACCCATATGTTGGTAGCCTAGGTAGCCGATGGTGATATTACAAACTTATAACCTGCCAATGCCGAAGGTATATAGGATATTTATCTATCTCTTTATATACATATTAGACCAAATAAACTTCACATGCCATCAACTCAGCCTATCGCAGTCCACTGCTGGACATAGGCCTCTCCCAGGCTACGCCACAACACCCTGTCCTCCGCCTTCCGCATCCAGTCCGTCCCAGCAACCTTCTTTAGTTCGTCCGTCCATCTAGCTGTGGGGCGTCCCACACTACGCTTGCCGATACGCGGTCTCCACTCCAGGACTCGTCTGCTTCACCGGCCATCGGTCACGTGCCATACCACAGGCAAAATAAAATATAAGACCGAATAATGTAACATGAGAAACCATCGATTGTAATTACTCTATTTAAATGTGAATAAATGAATTTGAATTTGATTGGATTAATAAATGTGCTTATACTACACTTACATGCACAATAAAATCCCATTTTAGCATACCTGAGAATTGTGACTATAAATATTACACAATTCCTTCAGTTTCCCGCTGTCTCTGCACCATATTTTATTAATTCAACGCTCTATAACTAAACTATGTTTATCTCTGTCTGTCTTACCTCGTTATATGCAACGGAAGTGAGAGGCAGGTAGTGGTAGCCGAGCGCTTTGTCCCAGATGACGCCTTTGTTCCACACTTCCACTAAGAGACCCAGGTTGATGTCATTGATTTCACTGTTGGACAAAAGTTTTAGTATTAATAATATAACTACATAGATGAAAAGTCTGAAATTCACCGTAAAGTCCCTATTTCCATGGTACAGACGCCAGCACATCAAGCTACTACAATCTGTTAAATTTCTTTAATAGATTTTCAACTTTATCACTAAAGTATTAGGTTCGAGGTTGATTAGGAAAATTTTACAGTTTCAGGTAGCTTGATGTGCTGGCGTCTGTACCAATAAAAGGCTCATGACAAAAGCAGAAAGTAGTTTGTTTTTAGGGTTCCGTACTCCGTACCAAAAACGGAACCCTTATAGGATCACTTTGTTGTCCGTCTGTCTGTCCGTCCGTCTGTCTGTCTGTCCGTCTGTCAAAACCTTTTTTCTCAGGAACGCATGGAGGTATCAAGTTGAAATTAATATAAAATACTCAGGTCTGTGGTCCCTTGCAGCAGTGAAAAAATCAAACTTCTAAGTCGACGCGATCAAAAGATACGGCCTTTTATACTCCGTCTTTGCCGCATATTTTGACACTCGCAAGGGAATCAAAACCTATAGGTCCCGTAGACCTAGAATGGCATGAAGGAATGGCATGTAGCACAAGTAAAGGAAAAAAATGCGAATATAGTAAAGTAGTTGCATCACAAAAAAAATATTACTTTTGCGATTGCAAACTTATTTGCAGTTGGTAAACTAACCGCAACCTATGTCGATGTATGGGGACAACAGATTTCCAACGGCAAAGTTAAGTATGTCCCTCAATCCGTTTATTTTTCTTTAGAGCAATATTTGGTACTTTCATAGTTTATGAACTTTAGTAATTTATATAAGAACATAGGTACATACTCGTACATTGTATCACATAAGACACTAATATTGTAATTATACTTTTTGGGAACTGATTTATTGGGAAAATCTTCAAAACTCGATTCGATGAATGAACTATTTACTTAACTAAAAGTGTGTATCTCCATGGTATCTCCATCTCCATTTTTTTTATCCATCTCCTATGAATTTTACACTTGTCATTCCGCATTCTCTTAGGCTGAGATCTATAAACGTTACTTAGCACATACTTTGGCTAAGCGTAATACCTGGTACTGTCGAAAAACTATCAAACTTCAAGTACTATATAAAGGCAGGGACATTATATGCCGAAGTAAGTGCTAAGTAATCCTACTAATATTATAAACGCGAAAGTTTGTATGGATGGATGGATGGATGTTGTTCTTTCACGCCCAAACTACTGAACGGATTTGGATGAAATTTGGCACACAAATAGTTTATAACCAAGATTAACACATATAATACTTTTTATCCCGATATTCCCACGGGATCGAAACTTATGCGAGTGAAACCACAGGGCGCAGCTAGTGTTTATATAATAAACCTTAGCCACTAAGTAGTTGTTCTTTCAATTTTACTTTTACTTAGTTTCTAAAACTGTATATACTAATTATCTACCTACGGAAAAAAACATACACATTGGAATTTATTCAGTGAATATTTCTGAGTCTAAGACATAATATTTGATGCAAACGGATGTAAAAAGCAGTTTTGAAGTGAATTTGACCTCATTAGTCAGGCAACGACATTGCGGAAACTCTTATGTAATGTGCTAAAATAGGAATCATTTAATTTCTAAAATATATGAAATTGTCTGTAGCTTGACCTATAGTCAATATTTATTTATTTATTAGGGACAAAAAACAGTTACATGCTATAAAGACAGAGAAATACTTAATTAAAATTTAACAAACATGTAACCCACACCATTGTCCACGTTTTAACTAAAGGTTAAAAGAAGTGATACAGACAAGTGATAAAAAAGAAAAATAAAACAATACAATAATACAGTATAAAAACAACTACGATTTAAAATCAAAACACAGTATCGTTACTCATGCAGACAGACATAGAAACAGACAGACGGTATCGTAAACACTACCATTTTAAATCGCAAGCAAAAAACCAATCATCCTAGCCGCCAATCTTCAACATGTACCTGCCAACGAACAAAAACAAAACGCGACCGCAACTAACCGTAAACAGTCCATAAAATCAGCTCCGTACGATATAAAAGAGCTTACTACAGCGAAACGAAGCTTCGTCCTGCCAACAAATAAACCACAGAGCACTGAATATCCGCACCTGCTACGTCAGAGATGACGGTACTATTACTAATAAAATTCGTAGTGCCGATAGTGTATTGACCATTTAACTATCCCGAACCGACACCTATACTTCTATATACTCTATACTTAATAATAATATTATAATATAATATAATATTAATATTACAAAGAGGTAAAATTTGTTTGTTTGTATGTAAGGGGTAATCTCAGGAACTACCAGTCGGATTTGAAAAATTATTTTTATATTTGATAGCCCAATTGTTGAGGAAGGCTATAGGCTATTTAACCTCACGCTATGACCCTTAGGAGCCGAGCAAATAGAAAAAAAGTCTGAAAGAACGCTAAGCGGAAATGAAGTGACAGCGCGAGCGGGCGATGCGATGCGACGGGGTGGGTCGGCGGAACAAGAAATTTCACGCGGACGAGCTAGTTTATAAATGAAATGTAAGTTTGTCAACAGGATATCGGAATTACTTTTACACGATAGGAAATAATTAATAATAAGCAAGATGCAGTCGACAAAAGTAAAGTAGTAAAGTAGCGAGCAGTTCAGATTCAAAACATTACATGTGACTCACGTACTTACTGATAGATGTTTACGGCTTATATATCATCATCATCATTCTCCTGCCCTTATCCCAATTTATTTGGGGTCGGCGCAACATGTCTTTTTCTTCCATACTTCTCTATTAGTCGTCATCTCGGTAGTCACCCCCTTTCTAACCATATCATCATTCAGACATTCCATCCATCGTTTCTTTGGTCTTCCCTTATTCATATACCCATCGACATTCATACTCAAAACTCTCCTCACGACATTTTCCTCATTTCTCCGTAACACATGCCCATACCATGACAACCGATTTCCACACAACTTTTCAGTTACCGATGCCACTTTCAGACTTCCTCTTATGTACTCATTTCTTATTCTATCCATTCATGTAACACCACACATCCCTCTTAGCATTCTCATCTCAGTTGCATGCAATTGCCTTTCATTCATCCCTTTTGTGGCCCAACATTCTGATCCATACAAGACAGCAGGTCTAATCATGGTTTTATATTTCTTCCCCTTAAGTTTAAGGGGAACGGCTTAAATAGTTATGTGTAATATTATTCGTGTACCAAAATCATTTGCAATAACATAAACAAATGGTGTGGGTACATGAATGATGTATAAGTAGTAAATATAAGTTGTACTTACTTAGTAATCATTAAGGAGTATTCTTATAGCGATTGTGAGTACCAATACACACCAATTCTGGTTTAATCGTACAAAACAAACATAAACCTGTATTAAGACTGTATGCATAAATAAATAAAAAAACTAACTACCGCTGACAAGAAATGGCCAAACAAACTCGGGGGTCAAACTGTCTTTAATGGTCCAGACCAAGTGAAGACCATGCAGATTAGTGTCTAAAATGGTATTTTGAGTGAAAAACACAGATTTGAGTGGACCTGTCCAGGACCGGACTAATCCAGTGTCCGGACAAGACTTGTCCGTGAAAGCATATGTCAGTAATCGTGTAAATCAATTCAAGAACAACAAAGCTGATTCTATACGTCATTTGTGCAGTAGCGCGAGTAAACGGTGACACGGTTGGTTTGTATGGAAAGTGTTGACAATGACGACTATTAGACCGACTGCTTAACTGAGACGTTGCCTGAGATAGCTACGCGGTGCGGGGGGGGGGGGGGTGATAAGTTGTCACAAGTTAATGAATCACTGAGCTCTCGCATCACGTCACCACACCCCTCCCGCACCGCGCTGCTACCTCAGGCAACGACGCTATGTCTCAGTTTAAGTGTCTAAACACACTATGCCGAAGGTAACCGACCGAAGTTCGGCATGATTACGCCTGCAATGCTATTTGAATTACTGACGACACATTATGCCGAAGTTACGTTGCGTTATAGCGTACAGCCGAACTTCGGTCGAGCATAAGTTCAGCGGCAATTCGGCGGCAACGTATTCTGTAGAGCACACATTATACGTGACCGAAGTTCGGTTCGATTGCCGATAAAGATCCGGGGCGGGGAGCAGCGGGAGGCAGGCATGCCCGTGCCCCGCGTCTCCGCCCGTTGTGTTTCTGTCTGTCTGTCCGGCTGTTTAGATAACACGACACGACCGACGCCACGACAGCGCTCGAGACACGGAATACACACAAAGTTGCGCAACTGAATATCTGCCGCGTAAGTTCGGCACTTATGGTGTGTCATATCAGCCGAATACGTCGGAACGTAAAATCAGCCGCGGAACTTCGGTCGCGTACCTTCGGCATAGTGTGTTTGGATACTAAGCGGTTGGCCTTATAGCAGTGGGCCAGTGGCTGCCGAAACTTATCCGTGTTCTGTGGTATAAACAAATCACATGGCTCCGGTACTATTTTCATGCAGTAAAGTAGAATTGAAAACTTTTCCGGGTTTACCGAAATTTATGTGTTTTGGGAGAGATGTTTTAAATTGTGGCAGTTTATTAGATGGACAGGATACATGTGGTGCTGTCGAGTTTCTCGTACTCTTAGTATATCATTTGAATATCTTGTTTATTAGACTTGATATAACTTGGCAGGAAGTGGGTAGGTGAATAAGTACAGTATTAATATTTATTTCGAAGGGACGCGCACTTTGCTTGTGATAACTAAGTGTACAAACATGCTGTGGATGTGTGCGTAAAGATGAGTAGCGTCAGTACATAACACACATGCGCGCACACACGCACACTTCCGACCTCGCCCGTGTCTCGGATAGCACGAGAGCTTGTTCATAACAATCTCATTTTACTCGCTCATGCATGTTTCATGGATTGTACACAAACCAAATACAGAGTGGCAGGGACATCAACGCGCAACCCGTTATCATGGATTCAGTTCATAATTCTGAACCGTTCAGAATTATGTACTGTACTAATGTAATTATAAATGTACATAATGTATGTCTGTAATGTTATGTGTGTGGTATACAGTTGTGTTGAAATTTCCTGCCCGTTATTAAAAAAAAATGCTGTTCCATACAGTTTGACTGCGTAGATATTGCACTTTTCGTTGAAATAGCATATTTTTTTTTAATAAACGACGTAATGTGTCTACTCTAGGAGTCTATAATCATGTGCTGAATTCAGAGGGTGGCAGGGACATCGGTCCCTGCTACCCTCAAACTCTACGATCTACAAATCGTATGTCCGAGTAATAATATTATAGTGTAAATTCAACAGTATTGTGTTACAATTTTTGACAGCACCACCCTACTACCAAATGAACCAATCGTCCAGAAAACACCACAGCCTTCTTTATGATGTAAACAAACTATTATTATTCCTAATTATAACAAGGCTCAGACACACCTTCCGTGATTCACCACCGCTCCCTTTCACAGAAACTTATCAAAATATAATAATATTCGCTAGAAGAGCGCTGTTTTTCTTTTTAAACTTGTTTTCTTAGTCCGAAGTGACAGAAGCATGAAGTTTAACTTATATTGATCTCTACTAGAGTCAAGAAAAAGTAAAGTTTTATGAGCTAATATCTTTCTTCGAGGTAGTATTTCTCATTTTCTCGGTTCAATTCTAAGTTTTGATTTAGTTTAATGGACATACTCTTGGAAGAAAATGTAGTTATAACTGCTTGTATTATTGACTTTTTATACAGTTAATTTGTTCTGTGGGAGTTAACAAACAAGGCAATTTTATCTTGTGAGTAGTAAGTAAGTAAGTACATATTTGAAAAAGTCACATTGGTTGCCCGGATTTGAACCCACATCCTCGTGCATGATAGGCCAGGCCTTAACCATTGAGCAATTTCCATTATCAAAATCAAAAGTCATTTATTGAAATTAGGCTGAGAACCAGCACTTTTCAAACGTCAAAATTACGAAAGACAGTCCCCGTTTTTCTGGGAAGAAAAAGTGGCGCAATAAACACAGCTGCCTGTTCATTAACGATAATAGAGGATATATTATTATAACAACAAGATCTGAAGAAGAAAAAATACTAAAAATAATTCCTACTAGAATTACATTTGTACACCATTACCCCTTGTGCGAGGTTTCCTAATTCCTTCGAGAAAATACCATATTAACAAAAGCAGTATCTACGTGATAACACATTTGCTCTATCCCCTCTTTACAGTTAATTCATTTACCGTATAAAGAACAACTTTTGTTCTCGTAGCTAATAAAATTTTATACTTTTCATTCTAGCTGTGCACTCCAAAGAAATAACTGACAAGAAAAATCTACTTTATTGTGGAGTTGTTTCATGTACTCGTACATATTTTTATCTCAGGAGTCTTGTTTGGTGCTGGTGCTGCTTTTAAGTTCCTTTGATAACACTTTTTGGCATTCGCTTTCCTATATGAGCTTTTAAATAAGTTTGCATGTGACGCGAATATCTGTATATATGCATGCAAACTTATTATAGATAAGAGAGATTAGAGCTTAGAGTTTTACTATCTAATTTAATTTGACCCTGTTGCCAAATTAAATTAGCTGGCAAAACTGTGTAGACGTGATGGGTATCGATATCTAAACACGATAAAAAATAAAAGATTTTACGTTTTCTAGGGGTCAACAACCGGTGGCAGTGTTGTTACTTGAAGTACGAGTTGAGAAAATATGTTTTATTGTATTTAGTTATGGACACCAATCACGTCTGTGAAGTTTACACAAAAAAAACTGATTATTAAACTAATATTTCAAGCGAATACAATAATTCCGGTCGATGACCCCACAAAAAAAAATTATCATGTTTAGATATCGATACACGTCTGCAGAGTTTCACTAGTTAATTTAATTTGACCCTGTACATGCGTATTAGTTGCACACAGGTATGTGCTCGTAAGTAGCTTGCATACCATTGTGCATTGTGTATTACCTACGTACTTAAAATACCGTTGTTGAATATGGATTTTCCGAAATCCGCCACGATTAAATTAGTCATTGGGATTTCGGCTATTATCACCTGAATGTAAGTAAACTACGACTAGGGACTCGTGGCTAAATAATAACAGCCGCACGGGTCGATCGAAGGTTAAGTTACCCTTGTCGCGGTCGATGTGTGGATGGGTAACCATCCGTAGATCTTTGACAGTTGTTACGGGTGGGTAGTCAGAAATTGTAAGTTGTAGTTGTGTGTTGTATTGTAGTTATTGTTGTTGTTGTAATGTTTTTGTTGTTATTGTTATTTTTTTTTTTGTGTGTGTTTATGTTCTTTTTTATGCGTCATGTTTGCCGCAAATAAATGCATTTTCTTTCTTTCTTTTATCTGTAAGTAAACTACGAACTAACAATAAGACAAAACAACAAATAGTGATGTCCCAATTGACTCATAATCTATACGTACATCTACCTATATCTATACATACAATATTAAATAGTAACGAAGTCAAAACTGTACATTGAATATTTTTGAAAAAAAAAGTCACGGCTCCTAGGTGTGCGAAGTCTGATGCCGAAAATATAGTTTTTTGAATTTGTGTTCGTTTGTCTGTTTATTCAACTAATAATATTATAAACGCGAAATTTTGTATGGACGGATGGATGTTTGTTACTCTTTTACGCCAAAACTACTGAACGGATTTTGATGAAATTTGGCACACAGATAGTTTATAACCAGTATTATACATAGGATACTTATTATCCCGATATTTACACGGGATCGAAACTTATGTGGATGAAACCGCGGGACGCAGCTAGTACGAATGTATATTCCGGATTAGCACATAAACGGCTGAACAGATTTGGATGAAATTTGGCACACAGATAGTTTATAACCTGCATTAACACATACAGTACTTTTAATCACAGTAGTACGTTCCCTTCGTATATTTACTGACACCCACTAACTGAATAATAAAGTAATCAGTAATTTGACTGTTAACATGCCTGACACAAATTACCACTCAATTTTCTCCTCAGTTTTCGAAAACTAACAAAGTAAACCAGTTATCGAAATGAGATCCATTAAACTAAACACCGCATTTTTTTAAATAGCCAACTTTCGAACGTAATTATTACTTTACTTGTAAACTTTTACGGGTTTCTAAATGTAAGTAAAAGCAGTTCCTAACTACTTTAGTCGTATTTTTCAGCTAGAGGGTAAATGAATCTATTAATAAACGAGGAGTAAAGCTAAAACCAGTATAACCTTCAAATTAACCAAATATTTTTTGAGGTTCGAGTTCGGCATAACTTTACCTTACTACGAGTTTATTAACAAAGGGGCTAGTGGCTCATTTATATAAAGATGGAGACGACAATACGACAAAAAATGAACTGCATATATCTAATGACGTTTCCTGCCAGCATAAAAAGTTTCAATGAAAAAAATATGCTAGATAGATCTCGGAATTTTATTCCCAATTGCCACCTGGTGGCAATCCATGTGGGGGCGACTGGGAATATTCTTCATGGCGAATCGGCCCATCAACTACTATTTACTTTGTTTAAAAAAAATACACTCACTTTCAAATACAAAATCATTTGTTTTTTATTTTGATGTTAGGGTTTATTTGATAGTTGTCAGGGTTTTCATTTATTTTCGTATTGTTGTCTCCACATCTACGAATAATACTCCACATTACATAATTAATACATTGCGCGATATGGCCAGCCAGAGTAAGTTTTGAACCAGCTAATTGCGTAACACACTATCAGTAGCAATGGCTTTAATTTTGACAGTTCATCAACATTCATTGCGTTATTTAAATTGTAAAGCAGACATTTTTTTCGAAAATATGAAGCAATTGATCAGCAATATCATAATGATTCAAATTGTGATTAAAACGTGTAACGCAATCATGGTGCTGGCTGTTTTTTTCAACATCCATTATTTTCAGTTTCCCTTTACGAACTCATCAAGCTTTTTTTTTTTTTTTAAACTTTGCCCCACACTTGGAATGTCTCCTGTATTGTGGGTGCGTTTACAAACATTTAAACTCACATACACAAACAGAAACCCGGAACGACTAATTGTATGTCATACAAATATTTGTTCCGTGCGGGAATCGAACCCGCGACACGCAGCGCAGCAGTCAATCGCTTAACCACTGCGCCAACCATGCAGTCAAAGTTTTTCTAATACAGGAGTAAACCTGTCACCATATTTCACAGGTCCCGTAAATCAAAGTAATGGATTTTGCATTTTAAATACGCTTTGCATTCAGAATGAAAGCCTCCCATAATTGACCGATTAAGTATAGGCAACAGCGACATGTTAGAAGCAGTTAGTTAAAGAATAGTATTCACCATGTCTGTGAATACAATTCTTTCAGTCAATCAATCAATCAATCAGCGTATAATGTTCCTGGAACACAGGCCTGTCGGCGAGAGGGAGTAGGCCGTAATCCACCACGCTGGCCCAGTGCAGCTTGGAAGTTGTCACATGTCTTCGAATTTTCGAAAGACAATTCTTTACCGGATAATTTATTTTCGGATCCTATACTTCAAAGAAACTCGTTGAGCGACCTTGGATTCGTGGACCAAACCTACTGTCTGCCTATACCCCTAATGGATACAGGTGACTAAATCCACGGTAAATAATAATGCCGGTAACTTCAATAAGTTACCGGCATAACTTGCAGTGTTAGGCAAGCTGGGAGTTAGCAACTTGAAATGGCAGTGGGCTGGCCGTGAGACGCCGACTAGCGAAACACGAAAGGTGAATGACCGGGTGTTGTGACACAGCTTTGGATTGGAGAGGCCTATGTCCAGCAGAGGAATGCAGTGTTGATGATCCATTAAGGCGTGATAATGAACTACTTCCCCAATGGAAATGAAACTAATATTTGGTTATACCAGAGAAAAAGTAGAAAAACAACTATTATGTATGACTATGAAGCTCACGGTAGGAGTGAACTTGGAGAAATCGTCACGTAACGAAAAAGCGTTATGCTCCACGCTACTCTTTATTACCTATAAACGAGAGACTCAGAGAGAGAGAGATGATGTTCATGGTTTTCAAGGGTGCTAAAGCCGATAGTAAGGTCAAAACGAAAATCCAAGATGGCGGCTACATAAAAAAATAAATTTTTCATCATTGGTGTAGTTTTAATGAATTTCGAGGGTGCTGAAGCCGTCAGTGAGATCAAAATGAAAAACCAAGATGGCGGCTGCAAAAATTTGAAAATATTCGCACCCACCATCTTGGATTTTCATTTTGAACTTCGTTCCTGTCGGGGGTCCCCAAACCCCACACGATTTTTTTATTTTATTACGAATCCAATATGGGTAGGATTACGAATCAGTATGAAGGTAGGTAGAAAGGCAGGCAGAATGACCCCCTCGTCAAATGCAGGTGACTAAATCAACAGCCAAACATAGTACCAAAAGCTTTATTCCAAATGAAATATTGTTTTTTATGAAAGCTAAGTTTACTATGAACAATGGCACGTAGATTTTTATTGTGACAATTTTTGTACAATATGATTCTAAACTTTTCAATTCTATTGTCTAACAGAAATGTGTATTCAATATTTTATTATTGTTCTCTATATATCTAGGGATTCGATGTTTTCAGCTGAAATTTTTGCCACTTTCAATTTTAATCTGATTGTGATGTGCTGCTAATAATGGCTGGCCATAAGCATCATCAGCCTATAATGTTCCCACTGCTGGGACACATGCCTCCTCTCTGTGAGAGATAGTGGGTGATAATCCACCACTTTGGCCCAGTGCGGGGTGGTAGATATCCCATATTTTCGAATTTTTGGGGTTAGGACATGCTGGTTTCCTGACGATGTTTTCCTTCGCCGTTTGAGAGCAGTGGCGATGAAATAATTTATACAAAGAAAAGCGCCTGTCTGGGTTCAAAGCTACAACTCGTCATTATCACTGGGCCACCACTGCTCTCTAAGTAAAGATTGACTGATAGAAAATGCCTCTGGTATTAAGCCCGCCTTTGTACAGTACTTTTTTTTTATTTGCACAAGTCTTAACAAATAAAGCTTATTTTGTAAAAGTCGGTTAAAACTATGGACACGCAGAAATGCGGTAATTTCTAAACTATTGAAATCTTCACCATGATGAATAGTATGTTTACTGTAGGTGTTTTCATCTTGTAAATAAGGATACTTCAAGAGAAAATTGCTTCAGACTTTCAAGCTCCATCATGCATCTTGTAATACGAGACTTTGCCTCCAGTTTTTCACTAAATAATTCCCTCTCACTCATAACGTATGTGGATTCTTTTGTCGGTAAATTTTCACAAAATGTGCATTGCATTGCATCCCGTCCTGAAAACTGCCTTCAAATTCTACCTCTAGGATGTCTGTTGTAGGTACACTCGGACATAGATA
The DNA here is from genome assembly GCA_911387795.2 of Apamea monoglypha. Taxonomy (NCBI): domain Eukaryota; kingdom Metazoa; phylum Arthropoda; class Insecta; order Lepidoptera; family Noctuidae; genus Apamea; species Apamea monoglypha. The sequence continues at coordinate 12,103,095 of OU426930.1, read as the reverse complement.
ATGTAAACTTTTATAGTTTCTAACGTGACGATATTGTCGTGGATGTCTACCTAAAATGTATTTTATCGTGAACAGCAATTTAAAAGCATCTTTATAATTATATTACCATACATTTTACTTCCATACTATATTATCGTGAACGTGGAAGTCCACGATAATATACCTATAGGCGCACATGGGTATACAGATAGCTAACTTGTAAACATTTAAACAATATTACGAGTGTGCTGAGCAGTAATGTTGTATGGAGATGCTCTTGTGCATCTTAACCATAGAACAATAACTTATTTCGCACACAATTAAAATAAATATTGGCAGAGTAGTGTAAAAATAAACATTTTTATTGATTAATTTAATGTTAAAGAAAGTTTACAGACTAACAAAAAACTTAAATACCATGCATAGATAAAGAAATGACCTAATAAAAATTTTCTTCTTGTATTAAACTTTTACTTCTGTGTTCAACTGTACCTTGTACGAAATATGCCCGTATAATGCACACGTACGGGAAGTTTCGTCCTACCGTAAATCCTGCTTCCATGTAGGAAACTTAAGCAGCACATAAGCTCCGGACTAGAGTTTATTATTGAAAACTCGTAACATACTCTGCAACGATAGTTAGTAATAATCCTGCCTTTTTTTTCTGGTGGGATATCATCAAATGACCCCTCCCGCTCTGGGTGGAGCGGAAGGGAGTGTCAGACTCTTACTGACTAAAACCCACCCATGTTCCTTCCTTCGCCCTATATGTTCCGGGGGAGCGGTAACCCTTTCGGACAATCCCGCTGACCCGGCAGGAATAATCCTGGCTTCAGCTTTAAATAAAGCAGTTTTATATACTAAACAAAGCTCTTACTGTCCATTTTCAGAAGTTACCACCGTCGAAATTATAAAATAAATCTTCGCGTGGCCAACAAAAATTAGCCTCATTATTTATTTAGGTACTCTTTGTTGTGGAGGTCAGATAGGCAGTCGCTCCATGTAAAAAACTGGTATTCAGCTACATCCGATTAGACTGGAAGCTGACCCAAAAATACATAGTTGGGAAAAGGCTAGGATGATGGTATTTATTTACTCTATGTAGGAGACATATCTAATCACTAGCTTTTACCCGCGGATTCGCTCGCGTGCTGCAAAACTCTTAACTCTAAAGTTTCTAATATAATTCAACCATGGTTCGAACGACATTATCATTATAACGTTATTGTTGTTTTCCTCGGGAACAGCATTTTTTTCGGGATGTAAGATACCCTATGTCCGTTTCTGTACACCTGACAACGTATATGAAAGGTTTCAGGATGATCGGTTCAGTGGTTTAGGCGTAAAAGGTAACAAACAAACTTACTTTCGTATTTAAAATATTAGTTAGGATTTCACATTTCACGGCAATAAGTAGATCTTTGACAATCGTTACGTGTCGTCGGAAGCCCGAAAGTCTGACAACCAGTCTAAGCAAGTGGTATCGTAGTACGCAGAAAATAGGTTGTAGACGTCAGATAGGGAGCCACTCCATATAAATACTGGTATTCAGCTTCATCCGGTTAGACTGGAAGCCAACCCCAACATAGTTGGTAAAAGGCTAGGCAGATGATGACAGCAATAAGTATTTGATGTATAAAAAATCTTCTGCCACTACTGGACCTACGTCCTTTGAAGATCAATGATAATTTTTCATACATTTTGCCTAAACACGCCCATGTAACCGTGGACCGCATTCCCATTACAATCAACGCAAAAACGTATTTAAATATTAGTCAAACCATAAAGGAAATAAAAACTAATTGCCTAGAAAGACTTAACTAAAATCACGACTAATCCGTATATTCGAAGGCTTCGTATTTTGGCCCGAAGTCACCTCTTTCGTCCCTAATTGCACCCATTGAGCCCGGACAAAACGACTTTATGCCCCATTATAACATTAATGGCCTATATTCAAGAATACAGGGCGAACACTTGAATCTAGCCAACTTTGAATTTGGCCTTTGTGCAGGTAAAATCAAAATAATGATAAAAATATAAACTAACTAGCTTTTACCCGAGACTTCGTTCGCGTGAAATTTCTTGTTCCACCCATCGAGCCCGTTGCATGACATCGCCTACTGTCTGACTTTTTTTTTGTTTTGCCCGGATCCTTATGGTCCTAGCAATGTTAAATTAGCCTTCCTCAAGAATTGGGCTATCAGATACAAAAAGATTTTTTCAAATCCTAACAGCTGGCAACTCCACAGATTAGAGCGTTCAAACAAATAAACAAACTCATCAGCTTTATTATTAGATAAAAAAAAAATATTTATTGTCACAAATCAGCAAATAGATTATAAAATAGCAAATAAATTTGTGTTCGAAGCCTCCTTTTAGGCAGATAATGCCTGTGTTAGAAGGCTCCGCTCTTCCATAACAATGGTATAGGTATCTAATTTAAGCGTGACGTATAGCGTGATGTGAGGTGTGTGTTGTGACGTGAAGTGGTGTGTGGAAAAAAGATAAAGATATATTTATTTGTAAACATGTCTAACATTATACATATACATGCAAATTATATCAATATCTATAGATAGCCAAATTATCCTATCCTATCCTACTTCCTACTAATATTATAAACGTGAAAATTTGTATGGATGGATGTTTGTTACTCTTTCACGCAAAAACTACTGAACGGATTTGGATGAAATTTGGCACACAGATGGTTTATAACCAGGATTAACATATAGGATACTTTTTATCCCGATATTCTTACGGGATCGAAACTTACGCGGGTGAAAACTCGGGGTGCAGCTAGCTTATTATATATTAAGACCCACTATGTTGAATACAATAGATGGATCTGAGATCCTGATATGTCTCTTTATATTTGGCTCTGCTGATTTTTATGACAAAATTATCCAGCTTCTGGTTGCCATGTCGACAATCTGGTTTGGAGAAATGGTATAAGGGCATGGATATACACAATATGAATAACAGATACAAGTAGAAATTTTACATAGGGTAGCACAATAAACGATCTTATCGCTAAAAGCGTTCTTTTGAAGACAAACTTTGGATGGATTTAAAAGGAGAAGGAGAGATAATTGAATCATGCTGGTTGTCTGTGGTGTACAATGTACATATACAATACATAAGGCATATACTAAAGCGTTGTGTTGGTCGTAAAAAATGTGTACTTGATGGAAAGTGTTACAGCAGGATACAGACTCAAGGAGACAAGGGATAGCCGTCACGTTGCTGGCAATAAATCCTACTTAAAACTTCGCGAAAAAGTAAGTTTTTAATGAAATTACGTGTTATCCATGCTTTTCTATTGAGAACGTCTTTATGTTACGTGTTCACTTTTTTTTATAATAAGAAATGAGATACAACGCTTTTTCGATTCAAAGTCTTTGAATCATTTTACATTTTTTAAAGTTAAGGGTACACCCTGTAGGAACAATAAAACGGGGCTTAATTTTACGCTCTGTTTAACAAATGCTGTGTCTAACAAGGGCGGATCCAGGGTGGGGGTCATGGGGCATTTATGGGAAAGCTGGATCCGAAGAAGCTGGATCTGCCCTTGGTATCGAATAGGTATTATTTTTCGTTTTTGGTTAAAATTAAAATCAAAGTATTTATTTGATCCTCTAAAAAGAATATGGACCTTCTAATTATTGACATTTTTTTTTAATTAATGAATCTCTAAAGTAAACGGTGCACCGGCGAAAACTACAACCAAGTTGGTTGCATACTTGGTTATTTAGTATTATTAGGACCCCAAAATAGGAGTTATTTGAGGTTCACAAAAAAAAGCGCAATCATTAAATTAGATAACAAGCAATCATATTTTTAGGAGCGCAAAATTGGAATTATTAGTTTCGTTTAAATACATGCCAAATTAAAAAGACATTCTAAGAATCAATTAGGTACTCTTAATATTCTTCTGACTTGCTAGAGTTATGTCATAATCAAACAGGTTTCAATCATTTCTAAAGTTGAGCAGCGTTGCAAAATAATACTAAAAAAATCTAACATCTTAGATTTTAAAACTATATAAGAAAGGAACTCGCATTTATAATGTTATATTCTAAAAATATTGTATGTACCTTATGTTGTTATTTGATACATAGACCTAAGTCTTCTTAAAACGTTCAAAAACATGACGAATAAAATAATTCCCGAGGTGTACGCTCAATCAGTTCTGTCCTGATATAAATGTCTGACATCACGCGTTATTTCAAGAGGCATTCAGGCAGGCTTAGCACGACACGAGTACTGAATCTCAAGATCCCTGTACTATAAGATCCCTTTTTCAAAATGAAACTCAGAGACGTCTAACTGTCTAACATCGTAAGGATACCACAGACATACGTCTGAGAGACGTGTGAAATTAAATTGGACGTCTATTGGACGTGGACCTCAGTCAATCTGCACTCGTGACCTCGGTAATCGACAGGGCCGCAAATGAGATGGCCGTACTCCATAGTCATGACGTAATGATTCTCAAACGAAATTGCCACTTTTTCCTTGTGTTCGATTTATTTGGCCTAGAATCGGAAAAATGGGGGCGCGAAAGATTTGGTTGCGATTTTATGTGTGTTTTTGGTATTTCAACAATAAAATATCTAGTCATCTACATACATTCGCTATATCATCATCTGCCTAGCTTTTTTCCAACTATGTTGGGTTCGGCTTTCAATCTAACCGGATGCAGCTGAATACCAGTATTTTACATGGAGCGACTGCCTATCTCACCTCCACAACCCAGCGGTTTACTAATGATAAGCATAAAATATATTATCATAATTTACATTGGCATAACGAAATTCAGCATAATGATCATTACGCATAATATTATTAGGCATAAATGTTTTGCCATAATGCTTGTTGCCATAAATACTGCTAGCATAATAATAATGAAGCATAATTTTATAAAGCATAATATTAAAAACGCATTCTAACCCAAACCACAACACCAACAATAGAGGGGATCTGTCGTGATCGTTAATGGTCACTGTTCTAACCTAACCTAAGCCATATGATTGAATGACAGTAGTAAATATCAGGAAACATCACACCTAATAATTATATGCCTAAATACTATTATGCTAAATGCCTTTAAAATGTATGCAACTCCAACTTAAGCCAAAACATATTAGACTAAATGATAGTTAAGCTAACCTTTGCATTATGCCAAAGTATTATTATGCAGCAGTATTATTATGCTAATAAAAGTTATGCGAAAACGTTATGCCAAACTATATTATGCCTTAAAATTTTATGCCAACAGGGGTATTACCCAACCCAGTTACCGAGTAATACGATACCCCTTGGTAAGACTGGTTGTCAGACTTTTAGGCTCCTGACTACCCGTAACGACTGTCAAAGACCTACGAATGACAGCCGGGACCAAACGTGCTTTCCGAGGAATAGAGGGATCTCGGTATGTAAAGATGCAACAATAAACACAAAAAGCTAAATCACTGAAAACATTAAACAAAATCGTGTAATAAAAGCCACAAGCTAAACCTCACTTAACATTGAATTCACCACTTCATTTAATTTTCACAATCAATCAAACCCATTATTGGAATCGATTTTAAAAGCCCAAGGTTTGTACGCACTAGTTATCGAGAATTGATACACAATAAAGCTCGAACTAAATACTCGTTTAGTTTATTTTATACAAAAATTGGTAGGTACCAACTACCTACGTCGCACAGACTTATCATATTAATAACTTGCACATTTGATAAAAATCTAGTGCTCGTTTTATCGATCGGTACTTCGCGTGATGTTGATATAAACATCCTATATTATATTTCATTGAGTTTGTTATCCGCTTAGTCATTATTTCAGCCGAAAGACGTCCACTGCAGAGTAATTGCGTAACACACTATAAGTAGCACTGGGTTTCATTTTGACAGTTCATCAACATTCATTGCGTTATTTACGTTGTTGAGCAGACACATTTTTCGAAAATATGGAGCAATGGATTAGCAATATGCTTCAAAATTATTCAAATTGATTTCGAAATTAGGGTGCAGACCTCCCTCAAGCATTGCCACTTCGACCGGTTGTGCCCTTCTTGCATCCAGTGAATTCCTGCAACGTTCACAAGGTCATCGGCCGACCTTAAGGGAAGGCCTCCCATGCTACGTGTCGTCTCTTCCGGTACACAGTCGCCACTCCAGAACCTTTCGGAAACATCGGCCATCTATTTTGCGAGCAATGTGCAACTGCCACTTAAGTTTGGCAAATCATCCGCATGGTTTTGAATTTGTTCATTATAATTTGTTTAAATCCGGTGCATTCAGACATGGCAAGTGTGCGTATTATATTTGCATCTTATCATTAGTCTCTGTCCCTTGTATGACATAGGACTAAAACAAAACGGGTAAAATATGAGTGCACCTACCTTATTCAAATTTATGTTTCAAATTGATGTTATTTCACGTTAAACAAATATTAACTTTATTATAATGGTATTTAAGTTGATTTTAGAATGACTAGCACTATTGAAAAAGTTATAAAAATGTTTGAAGTTGTAGCGTAAACTGAACTTTATTGTGTAGGATTTAAAGTTATTTTTCCATAAACTTATATTTGTTTACATTTTTGGCAAATAAGTCGCGATTTCCGTTTACTTACCTGCTATATACCTCTGCCTATACATTTGTAGAATTCAAGGCTGATAGTATGTTATCCTATCATTTAGATCTAGATCATTTTTTTAAATGTATTTGAATGTATTTTTACCTAGAAAATGGCATGCGGTCCCGGGTTCGATTCCCGGGTCGAGCCAAATGAAATTCGGTTTTTCCATCCGGAATTTCCCAGTAGCAGCCCGGAGTCTGCATTTGTGCCCGGTTAATGACAATAGGCTTGTCCCCTATTACCTGGGACTTAAACGTAACTGGTGAAATGTGGGTATACTGTACAATAGGTGCACCTCTGCCAAACCCTTTGGGGAATTCCAGCGTGATGTTATGTTAGGTAAAATGTCAACAGCTATACAATTAAAACTTTAACGAAATGCATTTTAAAGTCATCTCAGTCTTTATAAATTGCTTACTTTACAGATAAAGCAGCCAATTAAAACTCTCCATTGACAAATAAATAAAATAAAGGAAAGATTTGTATTCATTTACATTGTCTTTTTCCGGAATCCCTGTTATGTAATAAGCATTCTAAACTAAAACCGCGAAATGTGTCAACAGCAAATGAAATCACATTTAGTAACAATATTAATACTTAGTTATTAAATAATAATACTAAGATAACATAACATCATGCCTGTATTCCCAGAAGGGTCAGGCAGAGATGTACCTGTAGTGCTCAAACATTTCGCCAGTTATGTATAAGTCCCATGTAACAGGGGGCGAGCCTATTGCCATCAACCGGGCACAAATCCAGACTACTGTGAAATTCCATTCGCTTAAATTATACACATGTATGAAAAGCACAAAACCGGTCGAAGTGGAGGTTCTTGGGGTAGGCCTATGTCCAGTAGGCGACGGACTCGGGGACGTCCGTCGCCCCCCACACATCAGGACCCGAGGTGGCGGCGCGTAGTGTTCCACGCGCGCCCCTCTTAGACGTCGCGGGGGGAGTCAAACACTTCACTCCCCCTCCTGACCCGAGGAGGCCCGCGGGCCAGCACCATTCGGGGGTTGTGGAAGGATCGTACGTTCCCGTGACCCCCGGCGTAGGTGTGAGATGGAACACTGGGGTGGTTTTTAGTCAGTAAGAGTCTGACAGACCCCGCCGCCCGCCCCAGGGCGGCGGACATTCATGAGGATTTTCCACCCCGGAAAAAAAGGCCTATGTCCAGCAGTCCTATGTTCCCTATGGCCTATGTTCGGCTGAAATGATGTTGTTGATGATAATACATATGTCGGAGTCATTCGTTTGACCATTCGGGACGCCCGCGCCAGGCGGCGCTCGACAGAGTGTAGCCTGAGTTCGTGGGAATCAACGAGAGCGCTACAGAGCGGTGTGGAGCTCTCTTGACCATTGGGCATCGTACGGACAACATGTGCTTAGAAACTGTCTCGCGTTCCATATCTAGTTGCATCGTATACAGTGTGTGATTCGCTAGTGTGATCAATTTGTTAGCAAAATTATAATGATTGAACTGATTTGAACTGCAAACCGTTTTGCAATTGCGCAATAACCAACACTACCCATTGTACGCCCACAATAGTTAAAATATGACTGATAATAACGAGGTCACCAAAGGAGATAAGTAACCAAGGCCTTCGGATATAGTTGAAGTTTTATAAGAAACCGATGGATGTTTTCGAATAAAATTTAATTTAATTAATAGAAAACAAACAGCTCATTTGTCTAATTAAATTTCATTCGAAAAAATCCATCCGTTTCTTACTAAACTTTAACTATATCCGACGACCCTGGTTACTTATCTCCCATGGCGACTGTACCTTCTCCGTCACACAAAACCGATAATACCATGAGGCCTGTATTTCCTGGAGATGTAGACAGATGTTTCAGCACGCCTAAATTTTTGGAGTAACATTTAACTCCTAAAATGTTCTTAAGGCACATAAAGCATCTAAAGATCTCTGTAACCACTCATAATGATACATAGGACAATAGGTACAACCTAGATTCCATTATCTTCACTCACAAGACACATTACATCTGAAAGCATTACTATCCTTATTAAATAAAGTACCTAAAGGTTTATATTTAGACGTACAATGGCAACCCTGGGCGTGCCAATGACGTGCGTCATCTTTTTAGGGCAACACTCTTCATTCATCTTGACTATATCTCAAGCCTTATTTTTCGATTTTTTCCCCATCAAAATTCTCTATTATAAATGGTTAAGGGGACGCAAAAACTCATCTCGAAAGCGACGTACCGCTACCGACTTATTTATTGTAAAATGGTTTTTATAGTAAACTAGTTTCTTACAGGCGGATTCGCTCGTAGTTTGGATAAAAAGTAGAGAATTTTGTATGACGTATCTGTCTTAATGTATTAGAGTGCCACATCTCATTACGATAAAACAAGCATAATCAGCCTATAATGTTTCCACTCCTGGGACACAGACGTCTTCTCTCTGAGAGGGAGTAGGCCATAATCCACCACGCGGGCATTTTTTGGTTTTAGGACATGCTGGTTTCCTCATAATGTTTTCCTTCAACGTTTTGAGAGCATGAAATTAAATACGCAAAGTAAAGTTTCTGCCTGGGCTCAAACTCATACTGAGAAATTCCACACTTTGCCCGACCCGAGAATCGAAACCAGGACCTCATGCTCAACAGTAGCGTTGTGACCACTAGATTAACGAAGCAATATCAGTACAATAACCTTATCGTAAATTATATTTTCGAGCCGTTTGGGGTTAAAACCCTCGGGCCGTGGAGTCTGAGTGCTCATGGTCTTATTAAGGAAATTTAAAAACGGCTGGTTGACACTTCCCATGGCCCAAGGGCTCCCATGGCTAAATATTGGCATACAGCGTGATAATGCCGCTAGTCTCTTGGGTACATTACCAGTCGAAAGCGATGCGGATGAATTTTTCGACGCTATATTTTAATTTGTGTATAGTTTTAGTTAAGTTAGGATTTACTTTTTATTAATTAATTAGGTATTAGTTGTTATTTGCTAACTTATTATTTTAATTCACAGAAATAAATAAATACACCACAAAGCAATATTTAATTTCATAAAAATGCGAAGCAATGAAAAGATATGACCAAAGATAGGATTCATTTCAATTAATTATGATTACTTTATCCAAATTGAAAGACATAAGTGCCTCGAGTACTTCCGGCGTAAGTAAATATGTTCTAAACAAACATTGTTGTTCAAATTATTTTCTATTAGTCCTACTGATATTATCAGAATTCCATTAACAAAACTGTTAGATACCTGTTGAATGTCTTTTAATGTTCTTTATCACTGCGAGGTGCAAAGTAATGGTCACTAGACTACTATCACGCTATCAACATACATTCTTCAGTCGTATGTAAGACAAGAAAGATAGTGTAGATGCTATTTCTTTCTTTATCTATCTACTAGCTGCGCCCCGCGGTTTCACCCGCATAAGTTTCGATCCCGTGGGAATATTGGGATAAAATATCCTATGTGTTAATCCTGGTTATAAACCATCTGTGTACCAAATTTCATACAAATCCATCATCATCCATCCATCCTCACAAACTTTCGCGTTTATAATATCAGTAGGATCTACTAGCTGACCGACTTCACTTTCACGCTAGAACGGCTGAAATTACTTATATAAAATTTTGCACACGGATAGACCATGACCTGGGTAAGGGTATATATACGCTACTGGTCGCAGACGAAATCGCGGGCAACAACTAGTGTATTATAAATTTGAAAGTAACTCTGTATGTATGTTACTTTTTCACGTTTGAACGGATTTCGATAAATTTTGGCATGGAGATAGATGGCATTCTGGGAAAGGACATAGGCTTTCTATCTCAGTAGCACGTTCCCGTGGGATAATTTGTCCTCTTCTTTCATAGAACTCTATCAGCGATCGACTAAATATTTATTTAGTCGATCTACTTTCTAGTCGAAGAGTGATAACTCTTCACACAATCCATTCATCGTTTGCTCAGTCTTTCTCAATTGGTATATCTATCCACATTCACTGTCAATAGTTTTCTCACATGTCACTGAACAATTTCTTATAAATATTTATAAAACGGCGTCCAAATAAAGACAGAATCTCCTTTCAGACAAACCAAGCTTCTAAAATTGGCAACATCTTTCTAAAATAGACACAAACAACACTAAATGCAATCCATTTTCTCCCCTCGACAAATCCTGCTTCCATCAGACGTCACACCGCAACGCATATTGTGACTTTACAACGCTCAACGCTATGCAATGTTCACGCGACAGTGGGGGTTGAAATTTTAATATAATACAAATTGTAGTCGCCAGCGACAGGGTTGGCAAACCCGGATTTCCTGCTCATCTCCTAAATTGTGATATTTGTTTTGGGGTCCCATTTCAAGCTTATGTTACTTCGTAATAACATATCTTCACGCCTGTATTTGCTGAAGGGTTAGGCAGAGATGATCCCGTAGGTGTGTATGTATCCAATAACATTTTGCCCGAACGTCATGCTCAGCACTAACGTCTTCGACCAACGAGGCGTTTCGAGGTCGTAAGGACGTCGGATATTTTGTTGATAAATTATGATAATTCGTCAAATGTTAGACACTTTGCTGTCACTTATTTAAACAGAATTGTCTAGCAACAAATTATGGTACCCTAATATGATCATTTATTTATAGTACCGCAGTAAGACTTAATGTCAAGGTTTGTTTGGGTTACTACTCATTTTACGATGTCCACACGTTGTGACTCTAAAGTTTTGCTTTTAACTCGTAGAAAAGACTGTATAATACGTAATACGTGTAAATGAAGTTATTATTCGTTTTCTTTTTTAATTATAGTTTTGTATTTTTTTAATTTTTTTTTTTGGTTTTTTTTTTTATTTATAAACCAAAAAAATATGTCGTTCTACCGGATAACGACAGTTTTGGACTGTACATCTGTTCGGGAACTGAAAACAATATTGATAAACTATTCCTCCGAAACGCACGTTACGAAATGTTGTTTCAGTGCGGTTAGTGGAAGTGCTCAAGTGCGGTTCGCGGAAGTGCTGTTCAAATCAGTGCTCTAAGTGGAATACCTCCTCTAAAGTATTCTTTATTTCACCTTACTCTATAAAACAAAACCATTACTAGTCACATAGTTCCGTCTTTACCAAGTAGCACAACGCGAAACAAGATTTCTGACACATCTTGTTCCTATTTACTATGCAACACCAGCTGTAAGACACAATTGAGATTAATGACCCACGGCCTGGGACCCAAGCCTTTGGTATTTTTGGACTACGGGCACGAACGTACCACATTAACGAAGCGCAATGAAATCTTTTATTCAAATTAGGCTTGACGGTTTAATGTTTTAAGGGTTGAAGTTCTTCCTCTTTAGTTGAACAGTGTAGTACTGTTTTTTTTTTTGTTGGAGTTTTCACTGTGCTGTTGGATTTTCAACGCTCGCCTCAGCGCCGAAAGTTGATAATTGAACAGCGTGGTTTTATTTGGGCATTTATTTAGGTGTCGTTTAGAGTTAGAGAAAATTCGTACACAGCCTGATTCTAGTGTGTGAGAGAGAGAGAGAGAGATGGAGCTATACGTGAACAATAGCACCATTCCTTTTAAGGATTGGAATCATAATGGCATTAATACTGCATAATACGGCCCCTGCCTCTCTTATTTTAGCCCTCTTCTACCTACCAAACTGTAGTCTTATAATTATAAACCTTTGCTAAAAACAGAACATAATATTATTGCTAAATTGAACGACGAATTTCTGATGGAGTTTGCATATAGATAGTTCTAAACGTGACCTCTCGAATGTTACGCCATCTATTAATACCTAAATGCCAACGATTGGACATTGGAAATTCACAAATAAACAATTTCTGTTTAGTCAGCGCTTCTCGTCCATATTTATGTTATGCGCACAGCCAAATTATGGAACTCTCTGCCAGCGTTTGTGTTCCCTTCCAACCCGTCTACCTTCAAAGCAAGAGTGAACAGGCATTTGTTGGGCACCGTTCCTTCATATACCTCATCCATCGCTTTCCATCGGGCCTGATCGAGGTCCCGTTAAAACAATTAAAAAAGCCTACATTTTTAATACCGAATCGTATTTGATTGCAGAATTTTGTGGAAATCCAATCACGCTAGCCAATTACTAACAGAATAAATCGCCGATGCTAACCAAAGCTAATCACACAACACAAAAATGCACAGAATTTGACCCATCTACTCCACAAAATAACTAACCGCCACATACATAAATGCATGCACATAAACCTATACGACCTACACAAGGGCGAAGTCATAAAAATCCTAGCATTTCGGATTCGACACAACCCTAGAACGCGGTTAGGAATGACAAGTAGGCATTTGCGACCTACGTCAGTGAGAACGACGTCCCGTTGCGAAGTTATTGTTTCGCTTACAGATTGTTCGTCCCTCGGCATTTGTAGGGTTAAATGAATTAATAATACCTGCACCTATTTGTAAAGTTTATAGTTTAGACGGAAAATGGGGGCAACGTTTGTAAAGCAAGTGATTTTGCACTGGAGTGTAAAGTTGTTGTGTCTGTGTTTTTTGATTGAGAACGTTGTTGCCCTTGGTTTAAAGCTTTTTTTTGATTAGAATGAAACATTGGTATAATTTCAGACAGTCAACTTCAAATAACAAAATCAATACTTTTAAATGGTTTGATATGTCAATAGTCTTCAAACGAAAAAAACACTCTACGTGAGCCATTGAGTGTCGAATCTACAAAGTTTAATAATTTTGAGTTAAATTGATGCTTAATAATAGTGAATTAAATCGGTATTTGCATTTAGTTAAATGTTCTATTTTGACATTTTAACGTGTGCTAATGTAATAATTTAACACGATTTAAACTAAACGAAACATCTACTTAGCTGAGTATTACATGTAAAGTAACTATAAATACCAGCGCTGAAATTCAATACATCTGGGAATCTAGGTAAATTCCCAGACTAAAATACTAGGCTAAGCACAAAAAAAAACCAAAATGCTCACTAATTAGACAAGATTCCTAAGAAAAAAACCAAAACCACTCACTTCGACCACTAGAAAATCCTCTACTTTACACAATTTTCGGCCTTTAGCTACGAGAAATAGACGCTAGAATTGCATGCATATAATTTTAAACAAAAAAAAGTTAAAAATACTCACAATAGGAAGTCTTGCTCCCAACATGGAGTCGGGCCCTTAACTGTCACCGTCGTAGACTTGACATTCTGTAGTTTGAGTGTCACGTAAGTGTTGAACTGCTGTACCCCTGTAAAACAAACCTTATTTTTACAACTAGTAAGTTTAAAATCGCTTAGCAGATAAAGAAAGGTATTCTAGCGCATGAAAAGAAAGACTATTATATAGGTTTCCTAGTATAGGATCAATCAAAGGCCTAATGAGCGTTGAAAGTTAAATTAGAATGAATGTAGGGTAGTTGTAAGGGTTTTGTGCGGGTATGTGTGACCGCTGGACATGTTGAACTTAATTCAAAGGGTTCGCTGAATTGTAAATAGAACGTGGGTTTCAGGGTTATCCCTTGTATATGTTTATGTACACGCAAAATTATTTAGTATACACCAACACTGTTTAGAAATAGATTGCATTTATTATTCGCAAATAGAGTCCTCATAATCAGCCTATAATGTTCCCACTGCTGGGACACAGGCCTCCTCTCGGTGAGAGGGAGTGGGCCGTAATCTACCACGCAGGCCTAGTGCAAACTCAAATTCAAAGCATTTATTTCGATAAACCAATTACAGGAACTTTTGAATTGTCAAGGGTTCGGTTAGTCAGAAAGATGAAGCTAGTTGCTCATTCCAAAGCGTAAATATCACTTGTGCGACTATATTTTATTTATATAGATTTTGATGTTGTAGGTCTTTATACCCAACAAGGAAATACATGGAGGCTCAATTTAGTAGTTCAGGAGTGTATTTTGAAACATGAAACAATTGAAAAATAATTAAAAAAAACAAAATCTTACCTTGCATTGAAACATAGCGCGCCTTTTTTACTGAAACAAACAAATTATCACCATTAATTACAATCACTATTATTACACCGTTTTGACCCCTGAAATGGTCGAGGAAGGTCAACGACCCCCGTTCATATACACTGTTAGAAATTACTGAGATTGTTGGACGGGATTCTTGGTAAATAATAACTACAGTCGCGGACTGAAAATGTTCATCACCCTAAGGTCCATAATTGCTTGTGTATTTATGTTTTACTAGCCGACCCGACAGACATTGTCCTGTCCAAATTTCAATAATTCATACAATATGACTTTCAGTTTGAGACTTTTCCAATATTTATTTCCATAAATACTTGATTCGGACTATTACGAACATTTTAAAACAAAAGTTTCCAAATGGCTCTAGCTGTTCTCAAGTGATGTGCTTACCAACGAAAAGCATTTCATTTTTACTATATATAGGGGCATGGCAGTGGTAGATATACCTACATTATATCGGAGAAAAATATTAGAACTAGTAACATTAACCAGGGAGAAAACAAAGGAATTCGTTAGTACGAAATGAACGCGAACGACCACGTGACCGCGTTTCCTCTTAAATGACATTTAAAACCTTATTGTACACAGTGATACAAACATTTCAGTCCGCGATAGTACAATAAGCTTCGTTCACTTAACTTAAGCTAAAGTTGCACAGTTACTGTCCTGTTTATTTTACTTCAGCGATAACTTTACTTGCATAGTGCTCTCATGTCACTTTTAACTTAGATTTTCTTAGTTAGAACTGGAGTAGTCATGAAAGTAAATTGGTTTTATTACATAACATGACATCACACCTGCATTCCCCGAAGGGTTTCGCAGAGGTGTGAGTTCACACCCAGATTTTCGCCAGTTATGTTTCAGTATCATGTAATAGGCGGCGAGCCTATTGTCATTAACCGGGCATAAATCCAGACGAGCTGCTACTGAATAATTCCAGATGGGAAAAACCCAACAACAGTTTGTCCGATCCAGGAATCGAACCCAAGACCTCATGCTCAGGAGTAACTGCTGCGACCACTAAACCAATAAAGCAGTCAAATTGTTTTTTTATGACCTAGGTTTCCATTTAAGATGGGTTCCCTAAAGTTCTATAGTCGCTATATTTATAGGATCTTGGTTTGGGATAACAGGAACTACGCAGAAGGACTCATTAAGGTCATGAAATGTCAAGACTCTTGACTGTTTGTCTCCTAGATCACTATTTATAATACTTCAGTTAGCTTAGAAGTCTGTTCGAGCTCCTCTTAAATAGCTAAGCATAGACAATAAAGTACAACGAATATGACGCTATATTTTCATGGTTGGAACCCAGTAAACACCACATAAATACATAAATGCCAGAAAAACCAATGAGGTTTTGCAAACTTGGATTTGAACAAATAATGAGGATTTACGAGATGAAAATATCCGAAACAAAAACATAGGTTTGTAGTGTTTTGTGCCCTGTGCTTGTGTTATGCATCAAGTACTTTCATAGTCGTACTTTACACAAAAATATGTTCTAGCTACTTAGCAATAGAAACAACTATACACTGCCTGGATTCCTTTATAAGCACAATAACTCTATAAACAGCTCTTTGATTTTATTATTGGACTTTCAGAGATCCTTTTCACTTATTCACTTACATGACCTCACTTACACACTTACCCCGTTATTAATAAATGACGTTAAACTATCATAAACATAAAAATATCGTTTAAGCCTAAATCTACTCAGTTGATAAAAAAAAACTCGAATATATAAAAATTTATATAAAAAAAAACAGTTTCATAAATAATGGTATAATACTTTCCACATTTTCTTACAGGTACAACTTACAGTAACAATCGAATTTATAAACACTTTTAAAAGTCCAATTTTATAAACAAGGAGCTCATAATTATTCTACACTTAAAATTTTACAGTAACTGTGCTACAAAATCACTTTATTTCAACCATAAAATGTGGTCAAAGGCTATGTAAACCACGTGCAGCGTTTGCGTGTGTACCGTTGCTAATACAAGAATAGGTACCACAATCGATGGTAACACCCCACCATGACTTATTGAGTATTAAGAAAACGTAATGGACTGTAATAAATTTGCCTGTGATATGTTTTAATTAATTATTTAAGACGCTAAATAATTTGAGTAATTATTAAGTTTTTACTTTAGATTGACGATTTTGTTTTACGTAAATAGGTCGTATATTTGTGTTTGAATGTGGTCTTATGGTGGTCTTGAGCTGTAATGTTTCTACTATGGTAACGGAACTTTGTTAAATATAGGTATTTTTGTACAATTAAAATTGGACACAAGTTACGCCATTAAACTAAATAAAATAGTTTTAACACCTTAGATAAAAATTATTCGTATTTTATTATAAACTCAAATAAGACCTAGATATAACAACAAATGATTACAACATTCAAATTTCTCGTAACCTCCAAACTCTAGATATGAATTACTGTTGTTTCAAACACAAAAATATCTAATTAATACTTTGATAAATGGAAGTTCTCCAATTATATTTGTTAGCCGATCCCTTCGAGGGTACAGAGAAACAACAGGTACACAAAAACTTTAACTACCCACAATCTGTATCAATTTATCAAATCCCCCGAAGGCGGAGTTTGGAGACTTATCTAGGGAACTTGGCTAAAAGTTAGCTCATTGAAAACATAAGGTAGATAACAAAAACTTTACACTCCGACATTTGAATACTGTGAGAAGGAGCGGTTGTTAAATTGTAGTGGTTTAGTTTACAGTTAAAACTATCATCGATTTTATCTAATTTAGAACTTACTACAGCCGATCTATTCTGTAGAAACATTACCGTCAAATTTAGGCAACATGAGCTAAAAGAGAGCTGTAGTACTATTCTCTAAAATTCTCACCATGAAAGTTAGTAGAAGTGAGTGTGAAATGAGCTGTCATTCCACCTGACGCTAAGGATTAACACTATTGACAGCTTACTACAAGCTCACTTCACGTATGTTTTCACGGCGAGATTTCTACAGAATATCAACATTGGCAATCCCTAGCATCAGGATTTTTACAAAATAGACCAACTGTTCTAATTTCGCGTCCAATTTTGTTAGTTCTTTTTTTCTTTTCTGCTTCCACTCATAATATGTATAGCGCTTGTTAAAAGCGTTAATAATAAAAAAAGTTAAGAACAAACAAACAACAATATGTAACCTAATGATCGATTCTCTACAGGATTATTTTTTTACCAGTGCGCAAACCGTAAGCATGAATTCAGCATATGATTCTAGACGAAGCATAGAAATTTTTTGTTCGTTTAAAAAAAGTAGTTGGTCCATACATTTCGACCGCGTAGGTTTGTTGTCTGTTTCACTTTTCTGTGAAACAGAAATCTTTTTGGATAACTAACGAAAATCTTCTTCGCTAGAGGGTCTAGAATCATGTGCCGCATTCATGATTATATTTTTTTCTTTTTTTTATATATATTTTTTTTTTTTATAAACGTTACCCCACACTAGGAATTTCTCCTGTATCGTGGGTGCGTTTACAAACATTTAAGCTCACATACACAAACAACTAGACCCGGAACAACTACTTGTAGGTAATACAAATATTTGTTCCGTGTGGGAATCGAACCCGCGACAGGTTGCGCAGCAGTCAATCGCTTAACCACTGCGCCAACCGTGCCGTCAGATTACAGGTTGGGCACTGGTTCAAATTCTATCCTGTAATAAGAGAGTTATTTATGTACTTCTAGCAGTAGACCTAGGTACTTGTCTTAACTTACAGTAGTCGTCATCTGGGTGTTACGTCACCAATCCTACTTCCTACTAATATTATAAACGTGAAAGTTTGTATGGATGGATCGATGGATGGATGGATGTTTGTTACTCTTCCACGCAAAAAATACTAAACGGATATGGATAAAATTTGGCACACAGATGGGTTATAACCAGGATTAGCATATAGGATACTTTTTATTCCGATATTTCCATGGGATCGAAACTTATGCGGGTGAAACCGTGGGGCGCAGCTAGTTCAAATAAAAAAAAAACTATCTCAGTAAGTCTAAGCAAACACGTTGCCGCTTCTCTCTCACTACTTGAAGTGTAGTACTTTAAATAATTCACTTCCACAGGATGGCCTAACTTTTCTCCCCGGACCAACAGTGCGCCTTCAAATTCTAGATCTTTCTGAACGCTAGCGATAAAAAAATAAGAAACAACTTTGTGTACATATTTTATGTAGTTTTGATCGCTTTTCTGTTTTATATAAATCGGTTTTGATATTTTTGTGACGGTAAAAAGTAAGTAGTTTGTTCAACTTTAGGTACAACGCGGCAGCGGCTATTTCAGTTTACTGTTTTGCATGTAGGTAGGTATTTTTTTAGGTGCGTGTTTATCTGTTACTAGCTGCGCCCCGCGGTTTCACCCGCATAAGTTTCGATCCCGTAGGAATATCGGGATAAAAAGTATCCTATATGTTAATTCTGGTTATAAACCATCTGTGTGCCAAATTTCATCGAAATCCGTTCTGTATTTTTTGCGTGAAAGAGTAACAAACATCCATCCATCCATCCATCCATACAAACTTTCACGTTTATAATATTTTATTAAATAAATATTAATATATTATATTAATATTATATTATATATTAAGTAGGATAGTAGGATAGGATAGGAAAAAACACAATAAAGAAAAATTTAAAGATTGAGAAAAAACACAATTTCATACAGAACCTAAACAGTAAATAAACACATATTATTTTCCTCGATTCGCACAGCTGCCATGCCATATGATTGTCCCCTACATTTTACTCCGATCTCCAACCCGACAGCCGAGCGCAATGACCAATTACCGAGCCAAGATTGTCAATTGCAGTGAGAAAACCATGTTCAGAAATAGACGTAACGAGCCGATATTTATGGCTTAGATCTACAATTCCCTATTTTATAGTTGGAAAAAGTTCTTGCAATGAAAAACATATCACAAAATAGTTGCGTTAAATAATCGTCAGTCTGTGAACAATACCAATATACTAGAGTCCGCGCACTGCGGTAAAAATCGCTTGCAAAATGATTTGCGTTTGCGATTTTAATTCGCAGGAACATGCGATTAAAAAAATCGAACCGCGGGCGCGCTTAGCCTAAAAAATCGTTAACAGAACTTGCAAAAAAGGGCCCATAAAGATCAGAATAGAAGTTGATCCACTTTGTAGCACACCAAAATTAAATCAGCCCAATTAAACAGTGTGACGTACAGCCTACCCAAAGCTTTCGTCGTAAAATACTTCAGAAAGTCCTTTAACAACGTGCAGCATGTTGCCATTTGTGTATTTTCGCATGCAAATAAAAATTACCGCAAAAAGGTCACACAGGCAGCTCCGAAGAGTATAAGGTATGTAAATTTGTCCTTTTGTTGTCAAAGTGTATAAATAAAAACGGGTGTGTAAAGTATTCCAAAGCTTGAACAATTTTTCAAGCGACATCGAGTAAATATTGGCAGCTTTACAAACAAAATACTTTTCAATTTTTTTTTTTTTTTTGTTCTTAGCGTAGGTAAGCAACTGTAAAGTATGGGGTGTAATTGTGTAAGATATTCTGTGCATGTGTGTGCGAATGGAAGACACGCAAAATGGGTCGCGGAATTTTAAATTAGGCAATCTCTACTTGAGTTTGTTACGACATTTTTTCTTAGAGGAGTCAGACAGAAAATTTTCTGTAGCTATCTCATAGAAATTCATGTGGTAAAGTGATTGAAATTTACAAATTACAAAGTCATTTTATTCTTCGTGGAGTTCTATAGTTACTGCCTACGCCTTATTCTCGAAAAAGGCATATGAATAATTCCCAAAAGTTTTATTTATAGGTGTACAAGCTTCTAAAGCATGGAGGTACCGAGGCGAGACATCGTGGAAAACTACATGCAATTTATATGAAGACAACTGAAGAATTATATGTCCAAAGTACGTCCGTATGCAAATGCCTCTGTGCCTCTTGCCTTTACTGGTTTATTTAACGAACTTTCTCAAACTGTGGTAATTAAATGTAGGAAGAGGATTCAGTTGGCAAGTTTTGCGTGTGAGTGCTGACGTGTTTGTTTTATTTTTGGTACTCGATCTCTCTTGAGGGGGTTTGTTAGTGGCACTATGAGACACTGACCTGTGAGATTGTACAAGTTAAAAGGAGAATTTGTTTTATGTTGTGTTTTTTTTGCACTACGACACGGGCTATGCTCGGAGTTTCTTTGAAGGATAAACTCAAAAAGGAAGTTATCCGGAAAAAAATCGGAGTTACCGACATAGCTTGCAGAGTAAGCAAACTGAAGTGGCAGTGGGCTGGCCATGTCTGTCGAAGGACTGATGGCCACTGGAGCAGACGAGTCCTGGAGTGGAGACCGCGTAATGGCAAGCGTGGTGTAGGACGCCCCCCAGCTAGATGGACGGACGACCTACAGAAGGTGGCTGGGGAAGACTGGATGCGGAAGGCGGAGGACAGGGTGTTGTGGCGCAGTCTGGGAGAGGCCTATGTCTAACAATGAACTGCGATAGGCTGAGTTGATTGTGTTTTTGTTTTGACAACACTTTTAACACTTTTTTTTGTCATCAAGATTGAGTAGAAGTCTTCATCATCATCATCTTCCTGCCCTTACCCCATGTTATTTGGGGCCAACCCCAAGTATTAAAAAGAATTAATGAGAATTTAAGAAGAAAACCTGAAGCTCCAAAGCTTCACGTTTTCTTCTTAAATTCTCCCCTTCCTAAATTCAACCGTTACGCTATCATTCACTCCCTTCTCTTTCATATCATTTCCTTCTATATTAGCAGCACAATCAGCCTTTAACATTCCCACTGCTGAGACACAGGCCTCCTGTCGGTGAGAGGGAGTGGTCAGTGGGCCATAGTCTACCACGTGGGCCCAGTGCGGGTTAGCGAATGTCACATGTCTTCGAATTTTTGCAGTATCCGTTCGAAAATATGGCAAATCGAGTTTGAGAAAATGTTCGGCTTTATAGAGCATGTCTCAGTCATGCCCGAGGTTGTTGTTAACTGTAACACTGTTCTACTCACTGTTCAAATACTTAGTGGGCACTCGGACCCCATGACCCTAGTGTTTCAACTCCAAAATTGATACAAAGATCTATTTTACACACTGATAAACCGTTCAAAGAGTAAGTACAACAACAAATAAACAAATTTACCCAGTCTTTGTTTTCAAGTACCTCTTCCTCACATACCCACATCCTAGGTACGTACTCTCCGTACACAAAAGCTCGTAAAACTACATTATTTACGTCATACGTTCAAAAGGGTCGGCCCGCGCTCAAACCAGTGTCCGTTTTATGATTCCACCTATACCAACACACATTATACGTCCCCTGAATTCGTGATTATATAAACTCTGCCGATCTTTATGTATGTCCATGTCTTATGTACTTTAGAATGTATGAAAGGCGATTAATGGATTATGTTTTAGATTAGGGCAATGTTTAAGGGTCCGTGCCTAAATAATAACAGCCGCAAAGGTCGATCGATCAAGTTAGTTTACGCTTGCCGCGTTGATCTGTGAATGGGTGACCATCTTTACATTCCGAGAGCCCTCCGTGCCTCGGGAATCACGTTAAACCATTGGTCCCGGCTGTCATTCGTGGATCTTTGATAGTCGTCACGGGTCGTCAGTAGCCCGAAAGTCTGACAACCAGGCTTACCAAAGGGTATCGTATTACCCAGTAACTGGG
Organism: Apamea monoglypha; assembly: GCA_911387795.2. Classification (NCBI taxonomy): domain Eukaryota; kingdom Metazoa; phylum Arthropoda; class Insecta; order Lepidoptera; family Noctuidae; genus Apamea; species Apamea monoglypha. The sequence continues at coordinate 12,080,766 of OU426930.1, read as the reverse complement.
TTGTGTAGGTCAGGCATAGGCAGTCGCTTCATGTAAAATACTGGTATCCAGCTGCATCCAGTTAGACTGGAAGCCGACCCCAACATAGTTGGGAAAAGGCTAAGCATTAGTGATTAGGGTAATGTTTACTTGATATTGTAGTGAAAATAATTATCCTCTAGATTGTTTATTATAGTCAATATATCCGTCCACAATAAAAGTAACTAATCTCATTGTTCTGTTTACCTTAGTATGTAGTGTAACTTTATCGATTATCTTTATTGTATAGATAACTAACTATTTACACTAGATACTAAATTAAATGGCTAACTACTATACCTATTTGTTTTTTTTTTATTAATGTTATAATTAGTGCTATAACATTATTCTTACTGTTACTGTTAGCCTGCATCATCCCAACGCTGTGCAAAGGTGATGACTTCCAGCTTTTTCGATCCAGGGCTAAAGTTGACCATTGTTCATTTGTTTTATCCAGCTCGTCCCTCCATCATCACATTATTCTCAAATAATTCTATTCTATTATCTGTGACAATATAGACTGTACATTGTAATGTGTAACATTATCAGAAATAAAGATTTATTTTATTTGATTTGAATACTGTAACTACTAAGTTAGTCAAAATTAAGTTTGAATAATTCATCTTGACATACAAATAATAAGACCAACTAAACAAATAAGAGGTAAAAACGAAAGTATTGTAATATCGCTACGCCGTAGCTCTCGCTACGAGGTGGCCTACGCCAGCTACGACGCCGTAGCAGATACTCAATTCCCAACGCGCCGATTCATTATCCTTGAACTTTGTTGCGCGTCGCCTTCGAATGAGTTTTTGAATTATTTATGTGTGGTTTACCTAAATGATGGCATTTTTACAATGGATGCTGCTTCAGGAACTTTTAAATAAACAATTTTGATATCGTAGGGAAAAAGCATCACATTATCACTTTGTACAACTTATTTATGTGTATAAGAGGTAAAACTAAAGTATTGTAATATTGCTATGTCGTAGCTCTCGCTACGAGGTGGCCTACGCCAGCTACGACGCCGTAGCAGATACTCAATTCCCAACGCGCCGATTCATTATCCTTGAACTTTGTTGCGCGTCGCCTTCCAATGATTTTTTGAATTATTTGCGTGTGGTTTACCTAAATGATGACATTTTTACAATGGATGCTGCTTCAGGAACTTTTAAATAAACAATTTTGGTATCGTAAGGAAAAAGCATCACATTATCACTTTGTACAACTTGTTTGTGTGTAACTGAATTAATGTTTGTTTAGAGTCGTCAACTGAATCGATTTCTATCATTTTCAATACAAGGACTTTTTTTCCCAAAATAATTAAAGCGACGTAAATTACAGCCACACTTCCGCTGCACAATCAAAACAAATCAAAATGGACGAAGTACCTACTTCGCTAGACGACGACGACGACGACGTGTGCGACTGTGTGCGTGCGTAGATTTGTAATGTGACCACAATTTTCTGCTACATTTAGTATAATCAATTTAATTATTATACAACTTGTCCCGGAATTAACGCACACCACCAGACACCCCAATTAGAATGTTATGTTATAATCATAATACATACACTGATTTTTTATTATTATGTAATAAACATTGTTTTTCTCATAAATTGGTTACACTGATTGTGGGAGAAAATTGTGGTCACATTACAAATCTACGCATGCAAACAGTCGCACTCGTTTAAGGGTCTAGCGCAGTAGGTACTTCATCTATTTTGGTTTGTTTTGACTGTAGAGCGGAAGTGTGACAGTAATTTACGTAGTTTTAATTATTTTTGGGATAAAATATTACCTCTATTAAAAATTACAGAAGTCGAGTAAACGATTCTGAACAAACTACTTTCATAATGTGCATTAATTCAGTTACACATTGTATAGTAAAATGTAGTGTATGTAACAAAACATATGGTCTTCACATGATCTGACCAAGATTATGTCTGGACTTTAAAAGAGAGTTTTTCTTGGCCTTTCTTCTCAGAGTAGTCAGAAACCCCGACCTCATCTAGTTTTTAAAAATATGATTGACGTGTAAAAGTGTTAGTACAAACCTACTTACAAAAATAAAATCATTTATGAATTATAATATTCAAATTGGGGTATTTGGTGGTGTGCATTAATTCCGGGACATATTGCATAATCTGAAAATTATGACAATTAGAAAAACCACATCATCTGTAAGTTTCTGTCATCATTACTTACTTATATCGCGAAAATGAACATCACACGTCAAATCGAACAAATTCAGGCTTAAATATCATCTTGTAACCTTTTGTACGCCATCGTTGACCAACAAAGCCTTCGTTTTTGTTGACAATAATAAGATTTAGGTAACAAAAGCAAAGAGAAAAAGGCTCTAACGTACAATGAAAACCAACTACATCTCGCCACAAATTTAAATAAGTACCATTACATTAATGGAATTCTCGGTGTGAATAGACTACAAGGGATGTATCTGTTCACAGATAATGGCGAATATTGGGTCCTTAATAAAAATAAAAAATAAATCGGACTTTGTTTTGAGATTATACTGCAGTGGATTACTAAATCGACTGTATTAGGGACCTCATTTGCTTTGACACTTCAGGGATACCTTAATACTTCTTCGAGGAGCTTGTGGCTAAGCTAAGCTTGCCGCGGTTGGTCCGTGGATGGGTCACCATCTACACATACCAAGACCCCTCCATGCCTCGGAAAGCACGTTAAACCGTTAAGCTATCATTCGTGGATCTTTGACAGTCGTTACGGGTCGTCGGAAGCCCGAAAGTGTGATAACCAATTTTACCCAGGGGTATCGTATTACACAGTAACTGGATTGTGGAGGTCAGATAAGCGGTCGCTCCATGTAAAATACTGGTGTTTAGTTTAATAAAATAATTTTAAATTCAATATACTTACTAATCGTGGTCCTCATATGACTTAGCAGGATTATGTCTGGACATTAAAAGGGACTGTGACGTCCGAGTTGGTTTCGGTATTTCTTTTCAGAGTAGGAACAACCTACACCACCACCAAACACCTAGTTTTGAAACACGTAGTTTTAAAATGTCATTTATTTTAACGTTTAAAACTGTTTTTGACACCTATTTACAAAATATCTTGCTAGCTTTGTAAATAGCTTGTTGTCCTCACCTTACTATTACTTCTGTATTTGATAGCTGTAAGCCACCCAAAGACAATAAAATAAAACAAATAAAATAATAAATAAAAATAATTACGTATCATTTATCATTTCAAATGAGTTTTTCCATGTGCACTATCATATGATAACACTGCCGTACTTGAGTGTTTATTATATTGAATCAGAGCCGTAATGTTTTTGTAATTCCGCTTCAAAATGACAGAAAGATTTGTCTACGAAATAAATTAATGACAATGGACGCTAGCGTCCCTAAAATTGAGTCTATAGTCAGAAAGCCCTTCATACTTAGCTTGACAGATAAAGTTTGTCTTGAAAACTGCGAGTACGTACGAAAAACATTTTAAATGCTTACTTATGAACTTATGTTATTTTCAAAACGTCTGGCTTAAAATGTCATAGGTAAACGAAAGAATATAAAACTTATAACTAAGAAAAATATCTTCTAGTAATTCAATATCTCATTAGATATTATTTACCTCCAAAATTCTAAGTAAAAACTTAAATATTATACAACCTAATTAGCTAAGCTCTAAAGCAAAAATATTTAATGAAATTTTCTTTGAGAATAAATCATAATTTTATTTGGAGAGTTTAAGTAACAAGATTATAATGTGCTTGTTATGTTATTTTTTTTATAAAATACTTTATAAAGATATAAAATGACTACTTTATATAAAATTGAGGTTTTCCTTGGTAAACTTTAAGTTACAGTTTGATTCAATCAATCAACTCAGCCTATCGCAGTCTACTGCTGGACATAGGCCTCTTCCAGGCTGCGTCACAACACCGTGTCCTCCACCTTCCGCATCCAGCATAGCTTGATTGGTACACTATAAATGTTACTTTCTACACTTTGGGATGAGGGTTGAATTCCGTAAAACTAACTATCTAACTAGCCTGTACTGTCGCACTGCAGGGCAAATGCCCCCCTCTCCCTTCTCCACTCAAGTCTGTCTTTTGCTAGCCAGTCCTTTCGGTAGGAATCAAACTCGTCCCGCCATCTTCGTCTCGGCATGGCGTCCTGCGTTTAGTGGGATCCAACCGGTGGTTCTCTAAACCCATTTGTCATCTGAAATGCGGCAAAAATATCCAGCCCAGTTCTCACTTAAGCTTAGCGGCTTTCTGGGTAACGTCTGTGTGGTCTTGGTTTTGGCGCGCAGTGTTGTGTTCCTTTTGTGAAATTCAGAATTTTGTAAAAAAAAAAAAAAGCAGTTCAAACGGCTACAGCTAGCAGATAACTCCAGCGTTCGCAAAATATGTAAAACTCTTTTCCTAGAGAATACAGACAGACATAAATAAAGGTAATCGTTGCCCAATTTTTAATTAGTTTTCTATAACTATGTAGCAAACCCACACAGTTTCCATTTTTAGTTTAATCAGTAACACATTTATTTTTGCTTCTTTATTTCTAAAATTGCTGATGTAAAACTACTTACATATTTAACTAGATTTTTTCAAGAAATAATCCCGTCTCCTCCGTCTAATTATAAATTATTACCGCCATGTAGTTAAAACCGGGAGTGGTTCCACAATTTGCTATGACACCCACGTGCACTGTCGACCAAATAAACGAACCCCTGATTGCTAATTGGTTACATTTTGTTTTATATTTTTACCACGATTTTACAACATGATTTGATTTGACGATGAAAGGGAATGGAATTCGTATTTTTTTATAAAATATTTTTAGGCTCATTGTCTATATTCTAAAACGTTACACATATATGTTTAATATTATAACGGTCATTTATTGGTCGTGCCCCAGTGGTAACTGCCACGGCATGGTCGTAAATTTAAACCCCGACAGGCGCTTTAATTTATGTAAATTATTTCATCACCTCTGTTCTCAAAACGGTGAAGAAAAACATCGTGAGGAAACTGGCATGTCCTAGAACAGAAAATCGAAGACACGTGACTCGCACTTAGGCCCGCGAGGCACTCCCTCTTACCGAGAGGAAGCCTGTGTCCCAGCAGTGGAAACATTATAGGCTGATTATATATTTATTGGTAAATGCTTGATGACAAAACGGGCCACCTTTGGTAACGGCTAACTGAATGACGCTGTATACGTAAAAAAAAGACTATAGAAACTAAGCACCAAGCTGAAGCTTCATGTTATTTTGATGCTTCCTATTAAAACAAAATTAATCAAGAATTTAACAACTTCAGAATCACACGCGCGTACTCCAAGCCATCACAGTTCGGTAAGCGTTCATAATTTTAAACACAGAAGTTTGTCAACTGTCGCAAATTATTCTAGTCTCGTAAGCTGTTCTAAGAAATTTGGCCACAATTGTACAGCGTATTGTATCGGTACTCATGATTATTTCACTGAAATCTTTTGATGAAGAAATGTTTTATTAGATTATTAGAATTTACTAGTTTGTTAATTTTCATTGTTGCTATACGTGCCAAATCAACTTGTACCTATAGCATGATCAGCCACGCATGCATAAGCACGTTCCCACTGCTGGGACACAGGCCTCCTCTCTTCGAGAGGGAGTGGCCAGTAATCTACCACGTGGGCTCAGTGAAGGTAGGTAAATGTCATATCTCTTTCCTTTACCGTTTTTAGAGCAGTGGTGATGAAATTATTCACACAAAGTAAAGCGCAACACGTAAGCGTAACACATAAGTCGGGGCCGTTTACTCACGGTCGCCATTGCTCCCTATATATAAATAATATGTATATAGTTCTTTAAATTGGTTTTAACAAACACGTTTGCCCTTTTAAAGTATTGTAGATTCTGTATTAGATGACCCTTAAAAAGTTTTGAATAAAGAAGGTCATCTCAACATGATCCTATAGGTTTGAACTATGTGGGCGACGATCAGCGGTCAACAGTGGGCGTTCTTGAGGACTTCTGTTATTGACGGTCAAAGACTAACCAACAGTGTCCTTTGAAATTGTCCTTTTTATGAATTTCCATTAGAAAAGAATCTTTGTAACCTGTGGGAAGCTGGGTTCGGGAAGGATTAGGGACTAAAACGTTTAAATTTATGGTCTATTCAACTTTAATAGATGATTTCAACAGCGACATGTTCGCTATTTGTGTACCTTTTCTAGAGCTGGTATACAATATTTTTATAGTGTTAAATAAAGAACGAGTAGATTATATCTATCCATGTATTCGTGAGGAAATTATGAGTTAATTTTAACTTTTTAAGTGCACTCTTTAGAAGTCTTTTGTCGTTTAGATTTTGATGAAGAATGAAACCGTTATTAAATGTTCAGTTGATGAAGACATATGTTTGAGGAAAAACCTGCATCAAACTCCATACAAAAATTAACAAACCATTTCGCAAGTTATGTGGGTGGCTTTACCACCCTCCCATCTTCATGACATGAGTCTACCTCTAACTTTAAGCTAGTTTTCTTGCCCAAACTGGGCAGGTATCCAACCTGACGTGGTACTAACAGTTTTCGTATCGTGTCACTTAACAGCTTACCGCCTGGAGTGCTACCAAATGTTCGATGTTGTGATATTTGGCATGGCATTCGAGTTGGATTAAAGAAGCTATATACAGGCTGTTGTCTTGCATCCTCGTCTTTCAGGAGGCTGTTATGAAAGACATAAATAATCAAATAAAATTACGATCCCTGGTAAATAATGAATACATACTTGTTTTTTTAGTTATTTAAGTTTGACAGTATTTCAGACCTTCCACCATCACCACCACTTTCAAAGAACAGAATCGCGTTATGGTATCGTATAAGCGGCTGCGTTTTTATGTGTGTGTAAAAAGGCAGATACAGTGCGGTCCCACACAGGCCGCGTTTTAAAATGCGTGTCCCACACATGCCGATTTCCGGAAATTTGAAAAAAAAAAGAACCTACTTATTTTATTATTGATTCGTGTCGAGAATCAGTAGCATAGTTACTTCCTTGAATTTGACGAGGATGCAAAACGACAAATACTATAACTGTGTACACAGTATTGAGTATCACTTGTTCTCTGTGAAGAATAGTCTGTTCTGCAGTCTATTCTTTCAGTATGTTTAACGATTCCTTTTGAACCTTATCTTTGATTTTCTATATACATTTTTAAACAGGCTCTATGAAAGCTCTCAATGTTCCCTCTGCTTCTCTTAAATATTAAGTAAGTGAGTTTTCAAGAGAATGTCGAATGTCCATTGAGAGTCCGAATCATCGTGTCGCATTGCCGTCCCCTCGGACTATGAGAATAAAAAAAAAAGTTTTATTACCTTCAACTGTACAAAAATCACTTATCTCAACACTATGCAGCTTTACAACTAGGGAAACAGAGTGTTTTCGATGAGCTCTGGCACCTAATGTAAGATTTAACTTGTGTTTAGGGTGCCAGCGTCCTCGCTTAAGATTTGAACATGTAGCAGTAGTTGTAAGACGAGCACAGTACGTCATCATTAAATGACAAGCTAATGTTGTGTCCTATTTATGTAGCTATGTATGTCTGTGTATTTGTGTGTGTGAGGGGAGATAAATATGGTAAAAACTTGTGTTTATGTAAGTCTGTTTAAAAAAATATTATGAATATATTACTTTATTAACTATATTAAGCGAATGATATCTGTAGTAAATCTTGAGTCTTTATAAAGGTCAATGTCAAGAGCCATTTCGTGACCTTGGTTTTGCATTAATTTAGACTCATGGGAGCAATGGAGCAGAGTTTATTTATTTTGTTATATAAATGCTTTGACAGTATACCAAAATGACGGTGAACAGGGGCCGTTCTACATCCGTGAGTTGAACATACTTCGAAGGGTCTTCGTTTTTTTGGGAGCATTCGGATCGTAAACCACAAAGGGATGTTTGCGGAGAATAGTACCAAGGATAAAGAGCTGTCTCACAGTGAGGACCTGACATTCGCTATAGAGAGCCGTGGTGGGATACCTAAAAACAAAGGAACAGAGAGCGCACCTATGTTTACGCACATACTTGTGCACTATAATATCTCCTGCGTACTTGGCTAATCTCCGTTGAGATTGGCCACCGTGACCGAAATCGATGGTAGGGAGGCTATTTATTTTTTAATATACGAGATATATTACGAATTTTCGTGGTCGCTAGTCATTGGCACTCGAAAGGTGACTCAGTTTTTCATGAATCATAGAATCGGTTTGGATTTCTCAATGAAAGTCTAGGTTTTTAAATATCATTGTGTAACTGTCATGTGACACATTCATGTGTGTTGTTGTTTACGGGTTGACTCACGGGTTTTATAGCGATTTGAACTAAATATCAACTATGTTATTGTAAGGATGGTACCAACTGAGTGAATATAAATTCTCTCCCCATTAGACCAAATTATTTTTGGGTAAACAGTAATAGATAAGTTCTTAAACTCTAAAACTACGTTACGTACTACTACACGTATATGAAGTCGTCAACAACACACTTCAAGAAGGTAAACGTGCCAGTACTTATGAACGACACGAATATATTTTTCTCAGTCGCATGTTATTATAAGTGGCGTGTTATGGCTTCAGGCAGTAATAACATTATGCATCAATGCACTCCGCGCTCCTACACTTGTTTACATTATTACTGGAAACCATGGCCGGTGTGATACATTATGCATACTAAACGAATCAATTTACATGACAATTCTATAACGTTTCCTCTTAATGTTGTAAAACAGTCTTATGAAAATCTAGTTATTGATAAAATGGGCTGCGAAAACAATGCGGAAATTAAGGTAGATAGTGACTATATTGATGCTCATAATGATGGGAAATAAATATGTGTTCCAAAGGTTATTTACCTTACACAATATGGTGTAAGATGCCAATAATTCTGGAACACACTGTTGAATTGGATTTATCTGACGTATAATTCGATTGGCTTCATCTACATCTATTCCATTTCTGTGGGTATACCCTGTACCTGTAGTATACCCGTCTCTGTAGTGCCTGTGATGCCCGAAGGATTAGGCAGTAGTGTATACAGGTACGCGGTTTTTTTTACATGTAATAGCGAGGGTGAATATATTGCTGATTTTTTTCTTGTTTGAAGATTTTATCTGTTGGGCAGTGCGTTTTTAAAACGTCAACGTACCAAGCGTAGCGTCATTGGTATGATACCTACTGACAGAAATTTCATTAATTCGTGGTTAAACATGAATATAGCAATATAAATCATTTAAATGATGTATAACGAATTATGTCCAATACACAATGTAAAGTTTCGTTCTGATTGTTTTCGATATAAAAGCTATTAGGCATAATGGAGTTTTAATTTTACATTGAAAGTGGTAATAAATTATTGATATGAATTATCTGATAAGTGTAACAATTGCACTCGTATACTATGTTGTATTCGAAGGTGAACATGCTATTACTGTTTTGTATTGCAGAAAAAATACTTGTGTGTTTTTTTATTCATAATCATCATCTGCCTAGCCTTTTTCCCAACTATGTTGGGGTCGGCTTCCAGTCTAACCGGATTCAGCTGAACACCAGTATTTTACATGGAGCGACTGCCTATCTGACCTCCACAACCCAGTTACTGGGTAATACGATACCCCTTAGTAAGACCGGTTGTCAGACTTTCGGGCTTCTGACTACCTGTAACGACTGTCAAAGATCTAGGAATGACAGCCGGGACCAACTTCTTAACGTACTTTCCGAGGCACGGAGGGGTCTCGGTATGTAAAGATGGTCACCCATCGACAGGCCAACCGCGGCAAGCGTAGCTTAACCTGATCGATCGACCTATGCGGCTTTTTTTATTCATAATATCATCCAATAATAAAGCTGAAGAGTGTTTGTTTGTTTGAACGCGCAAATCTCTGAAACTACCAGTAGGATTTATAAAAAATATGATTCCATTTGATAGCCTAATTCTTGAGAAAGGCTATAGGTTATATAACATCACGCTACGACTCTTAGAAGCCGAGCAAAATGAAAAAAAGTAAGAAAGAACGCTAAGCGAAAATGAAGTAGTAGCGCGGGCAAGCGATGCGATACGACGGGGTGGTTCCGGGGAACCAGAAACTTTATGCAGAAGAAGTCGCGAGCACAAGCTAGTTTATTTATGAAGAACCTGATTAGGTTCTCAAAACTTTTGTCAGACACTACATGCATCATCATTTCAGCCAAAAGACGTCTACTGCTGGACATGCCTCCCCCAAGCGTCACCACATAGACCAATCCTGGCTTCTGTAGCGGCATCTACGAGCACATCGCCACATGCAAACTACGCATTATACTGACGTCACGCAAAATCCTGCATCGCGCAAGCAGAGTTTACCGCGCAACTAGCATATACAACGTCCCGACATCAATCGTCGGGCAGTTGTCCACCAGATACGACACCCATGTAGTCGATGGATCCTCCTTTTTCTATAGAGGATGAGTAAACTTGATACCCTCTACACTTCTATGTAACTTACATACTATAATAATATCAGCCCAGGGTCCCAATGCAGAGGAAAAGAACTCAAACTCAAAACTCAAACTCAAACTATTTATTTCAACTAAACCAATTACTTGTATCTTTTGAATTGTCAAGGGTCGGTCAGTCAAAAAGTTGAAACTAGTTGCCCATTCCAAAGCGTAGTAGGTACCTATGGAGAAGAACGGGCAAAAAACTCCATGGACACTCTTTTAAATCACAATAATATGGTTACAAAGTGTAGTCAGCTTCTCATACCGAGAAAGGACGAGCTATGAGTATTTAGTTTATTTTATATTTTATTTATTCGAGCTTAGAATGTCCGTAAAGGGGTTTCCAGGGACATAGAAACCTTAAACAGCTAGCTACACACCAATAGCACATTGTCTTCAAAAGTGAGTTTAAATATTTTGTAAACAACAAACATATATACAATTAATGTTTTGCAGTTGACACTCAAAATAATAATATTAATACTCCACACTTTAACAATAACAAATGACATTAGTACCGCACAGCACTAGCATTAATAACAGACATAACGAATTCCTATAACAAATAGTTTCACAACGCATGTTTAATCCCCCCTTCCCCCCATTATTGGCCTCCGAAAAGCCGCTACAAACCACAACACTACGGATTTATAAAAAGCCCGGCCTGCAAACGACCGGGGTCATTATAAGGGTTAATATTTTTGCAATTCACGCAAATCTCAACTTTGTTACTTAACAACAAAGTTGATTTTCTAATGATTGAAATGTGTAAAAGGATATAAAATATTTTCAGTTGCAATATAAATTGGTCTGTGGACGATGGTAATAAAGTTTACAATCCTTAACCGTAAGCACTTAAAGTGGCTTACATGCAGGTAATTTCACACGATTTTTTTGCAAGTGTTCATTTCTCTTTTGCAGAACTTTTCCTATGAATGATATGTTAAAGTAATTAAGTACATTATAATTATCTTAAGTGAATATTAAGTTAAACATGAAGTGAGCTACTACGAAGTATGATTAATCTAAGTGGTTTCCTTCGTAAGATAACATAAGTAAATTGTGGCAGTTTCTGACGCTTAAGTGGGGGAACTAGGGGTAGGAGAGACTATTATGTGAGATGATTGATTTTTGTTTTTTTTTTTTTCTAAATATCTTTTGGGTTGGCCTTCTAAATGGATGCAGCTGAAATACCAGTATTTTACGTGGAGCGACTGCTCATCTGACCTTCACAACCCCAGTTACTGGGTAAGATACCCTTTGGCAAGACTATGGCTGTCAGACTTTCAGGCATCTGACGACCCGTAAAAACTGTCAAAGATCCACGAACGAGAGCCGGGACCAACAGCTTAACGTGTCTTGGTATGGAAAGACGGTCAGCCATCTACGGACCGACCACAGCAAGCGCAGCTTAACCTGATCGATCGACCCGTGCCGCTGTTGTTACTTAGCCACGAGCCCCCTTATTACTTAACCAAGATTGACCGCCAATATTGTTGTTAGTTAGTAGTTATTCTAAAAGTTCTAGGAGTAAGGGTTGTTTGGGTTTTAAGGAAGTGGACTGTATGTTTACCGCCCGACCGATTGTGTGTTCTGGGTATGCAAATTGCTGGCAGAATCGGTACAGTCCGTTCACAGTTATTTTACCTATGATTTTGCATCACTGTCCAAATCACAGTGATCTTTATCCTGATTAAAATCAGAAGAGCAGTTCTCGTAATTTTAAGAACGTTCACAGTCTGATGTCAGTGTGCAGCGTTGTAATGGTGTTGATGAAGCGATGAGGTGCTGGTAGCGTGGTGCCACGGAAGATTAAATAAAACGGCGGACAAAATCGGTTCACATGTGTATTCAACCAGTGTCGCAGTTGGAAGGAAGTGTTGCCACAGAGAACAAATGGAATTACATTTTTAATGTTGGTGTTGCAATACTAAAATATCCAACAGTCAGTCTCAATCTGTCAAAAATACCTCTAATTTCCCTACATTTTTGACATTGATTGTTGCTGAGATGAGATTGCGACTAGGCCTATTCAAAACGTTTCCAATTTATGTTATTTTAAGTTAATCAACTATCAACTTTATTTCAGTGATAATAAGTTTATTTCAAAGTGCCTAGCATTATTTAAAAAATCTCTCAAAACTGAACTTTATTGTGTAGGAATTAAAGTTATTTTGCCAATATTCATATTTGTTTACTGGCAAGTAAATCGCGAGCGCAGATTAGGTACTTTGCGTAGGTATAGAAGCAGGCACTATTGCTAACATGGGTACTTTAGATTAACATGACGTTCTGATTACCTGATAACAGAAAACAGGAAAACGATACACATAAAAGTACCCAAACAGCTGAGTAGAATAATTTTATGTTCGATTCTTTATGGCATCGCTGACATAAAAAATCTCAGCTGTAACAATAAGGAAAACAATTACGTGACAACAATAAAAACCAGGACTTTTAAAATTGTTCTTGGATTTCATTTTTTACCAAAATTCTGTAGTGTCATATTTTATAATTATACAAGTGCGCTAAAAAACTAAAACCGTTTTAGTTTTTTATCAAATTCAGCCTAAAATACTCAAAGGAGTCCTTTTATAATTCAAAAATCCACCCTACATTCCTCCGTACGTGTCCCTTATAAAATTCCGTATTTTTATATATCCGAGGCGGTAATAAATCTTCAATATCTTTTACGAAGGAAGAATAGATTTAAGGATAATAAAAAGTCTTATCTATTTTTTATCGAAATTACTTTAGGCGAAAACGATTCTTTTTTGTTTTAACCACGGTTTTGACAGATTTGATGACTTTTGATGTTTTACTAACTGTTAGAACATCACAGAGACATCACACATTTATAGTGCTCCATGTACTGATAATAGGCAAAGTATTTATTTAAGCCTGCATTCTACAATTATTGAATACGTATTTGGACATCATTCATTTCGTACCCAAAAATGAAAGTGCCGAAAAAAAGTACTGCTGTCTTATCGGATCGCTGTAACAGTAAAAAATGCTCAAGATGTTATTTCCCATAAGAAAATAGTACTATTATAATTAAAATAGTCGTTAAGATAAGATTATTATTAAAATAGTACTACATGACCGGCTCTTTAATTTTTGGGTATAAAATGTTCGACACTTGAATGATATCCTTTCAAAAGGACATCGAAAAGATTATGGCGTATCAAACTAATTATCTATGGTTCCCACTGTTAGATATAAAGTCACAACAGTACTTAGATCAAACAAGATTCTTATCTTATCCTGTTTTGTGTAAACGTACAGTCACCAAAGGAGAAAAGGAACCAGTGTCGTCGGATATACTTGAAGTTTTTTTAAGAAACCGATGGATGTTTTCGAATAAAATTTAATTTAATTAATAGAAAGCAAACAGTTTATTTGTCAAATTAAATTTCATTCGAAAACATCCATCGGTTTCTTAGTAAACTGCAACTATATCCGACGACCCTGGTTATTATACCTCCTTTGGCAACTGTACATTCTTCTGCTGTTAGATATTGTACTGTACTACAAATATACATCTATTCCAACTGGATCGAGTTTCATTCAAGTAAACAGGGCGCCATTGTGTTCCTAAAAGATCATCATAATTTTGCCTAAAAACAGTTAAAAGAACAGCTAAAGTTCCTGGTTAATAATATTTCTAATAATTCTAATTAAAACTATAATATAAATGGTATTAAAATAGATGGTGTCCCTTGTGGAATCATATAAATAAAATATGTAATAAAATATAATGTTCCAATAACTTTGTGATTTGTTGAATAAAGTCATTTTTGCTTATTAAATAAAATATTTTTTTCGCTACAAACTGTGAAGATTCTTCTCAAAAGACCGTTTTCCATAAATCCGCGTATCTCATAACACGGTACGGAAGTGGAACCAGACCTCAGGTTAAAACTTTGGTAAAAAAATAAGCAGCTCCTTACTTTGCACTAAATAGCCGATACTGAAATATAGTTGGAAAAGTTATAGTAAAAACATTTTTAATTGTAATTCATATGTCGTAATAACCAGCGGGGGGAGTGGGGGTTAAAACTATTGAGTGGGTCACGAAGGCATAGTATGAAAATTGCAGGCCATGGCAGAACAATGTTTGGGAAACACTGCCCTAAATCATTGTGAGGAAGCTAAAATCTGTTGTAGGTACTGTCGAACTACAATAGTAGGAAAGTAATATATTCGCCCGACATGACGTTGGGATCATATGAGATGAATTCTTAAAGAACTTGTACACATACTTATTTTTCAAACTTACAGAAATGTCAACTTTACTAATAAGACAACTAAGTTGAGTTCAGAATGACAAAAAGCTATTTTAGGTGCAAACAAATCTGAACTATTGTTAAAAGGATTAAGGTTTCTAATCGCAAATCATTTAGGATCCCTTACATAGTGACTGGTGTTCACACGTTTAGTTTCCAGTTGTTAGTATTGCAAAATATGTAGTTTTCGAAATAGACTGTCATAGTAGAACTTTTTCCAAAAACTGTTGGCCATATTTACGGCTGGGAAGGATAAAGGTGAACGTCCACAGGTCCGCACCAGCCGCAACGCACGCACGGCACTCAACGTATTCAACGGATTTGCCAATGGCATGCGTTCACTGTACCCGGTTAGTATCTCTTCTTTGCAAATAGTTTGAATATTATAGACGTTTCAGGTCATACAATACTTCATATCTTTTTACTAATAGAATTAAAAGTGATTCATCGATTTTACAATGGTTTTGGCGGTTCTCACCTCGATTGTAAACAAAACAACATGCGGCAGTGAGCGATACACGCAGTGTACTAATCCTTGTAACGTCACCTGCACGCAACGAATTTTTATAGTGGACGTAGTGCTATAAAAATTCATACAAAGCAAACCAAAACCAGTTGCGTGCCGTGCGTGCGTTGCGGCCGGTGCGGACCAGTGGGCGTTCACCCTAAGTAGTTGCCAAAGTTTTTTCAAGTGAAATGTATTATTGTGTAGGTTTTTATGTCACATATAACAATAAGTTACGTGCGGGAACTATAAATTCCTCTCCCTACCGCATCCCTTTTGGTACCGTACAGACAAAGGGATTATACCTACATGATTGGAGACAGTGTCTATGTGTGTATCTGAAACACAACACAGATTAGTTTTGTGTATTGAATGGAAACGGCCAAAGCTCGTTCAAGTAATTTTCATTTTGTGATGTTCTTTTGGAATGCTCATCGTTTCACGATTAAATAGAACCTTGTAATAAAGTTTTTTTTTTATCTTTGAAGAAGCCTGAAAGGGCCACGCATCTACTATCAATAGCATAAAAAACAACGTATCTCTATCTGTCTATCCGTTACTAGGATTATAACTCGAGAACCACTTTTTCGATTTAGGGTCGTATTTTAATCTACTTCATGCGAGCTAAACCGTAGGTAGGTACAGCTTTAAATTTTACTTTAATTGTCCCTTAAACGTTCACTGTTGAACATTAGTACTTTAACCAACAGTTCTACAAATCACTATACCTTGTAGAAGGCTTTGATAATTTATTTATATATACTTTATTGTACACCAGAAAATACATAACAAAAAATACGATTATTACTACAAAACGTACAATGAGCGGCCGTATCGCTTTTTGCGATCTCTTTCAGGCAACCTTGGAATGGACAATGATTGCGTGGATACAAAAAACGGGGTTGTCATTGGTGCAAAATAATATACTATAATAGATACATAGATATACACCGTGGTCAGATAGGCAGTCGCTCCATGTAAAATACTGGTATTCAGCTGCATCCGGTTAGACTGAAAGCCGACCCCAACATAGTTGGGAAAAGGCTCGGCAGATGATGATGATGATGACACCGTGTTCCGGACAATATACATAAAATTCGAACCAGATGTTCAGACCACGGAAATAAGCATTTTTCATGAATGAATTCTTATTTTTTATATATTAAATACAAACTAAATACCTTGACGTCAATCACCCAATTTATCTCTTTATCCGAAGCATTTGATAGATTTATCATTTCAATTGCACTAAGCGGCAACATAGGCCAAATCAAGACCCTTTCTTACTGTATAGCTCAATTAAATTTCATTAAATGAAATTACAAATATCTTTGTAACGAAGCCTTTTTATGTACTATCCTTTGTTAGATTTGATTTGTAAAAGCTATAGAAGCGTTTGCCAAAGTTTATGGATAACGTGAAGAAAGGAAGGAAGAAAGGCGTTTTAATAGCGGTCATTAGCAACAAATTTAGTCCAGTTAACTAGGGTTCAAAACCGGATGGTTACAGAGCTGTGGCAGATCTTCGATTTTTTTTTTAATTTCTGACTTGTTACTAAAAACAATTAATTATGAGAAAAACTACTCCACTCCAAACATTTAATTGATACTTTTCTGAAAGATGAAAAAAGAGTGACCATTTAAAAAAAAAATGCTTGCAAAACTTACATAATCTCAGAAATAAAAGGTCTTTAATATCAATTTTTTTATTATTAAACCATCCAGTTTTGACCCCTAATTGACTGGACTAAATTTGTTGCTAATGAACTCTAGTATAACCCCTTTCAAGGAATAAGTCGAGTTTCCTTGTCATCCTGTATATATATTTGTTGTATAATAGATATATACTAAATATACATATAAACAACGAAAATAAATGATAATAGCAGTATGTTATGTCTAGTTATTATTAACAGACAGGAAGATACTATTCCTCATGCTCCTTGACACAATCCCCTGTATATATTCATAAGAGAAGGTACATAGCTTACTCCTAGCCAAGAGACAGAAACCATTACACATATTAAACCCTATAATCTTCCCGTTACAAGCCGAGGTCAATAGGTCAGGTTAGTAGCACTGAGCTGCCGGCCTATTAGGTTAATTAATACTGAAATAATAACTAACATCACTAGAATTAATTACTTACTGTTATGATATGCACTTGCAACGTTCATGTGACATGACATTATATAGGAGAGACAATGATATTCGTAATTATGTAAATGATTAGGAATAATATTGTAGTTAGCCGAGTGTGCTAGCTGACATATGGCAAATAACTTAATTTAATATTTTGAAAGAAAGAAAAATGCGGTTATTGGCATTACAGCAATAAAAATACACCTCAAAACTGACGTTAACCTGGTGTTTCGTAATGTTAATTATTTTGCATAATAATGTGTAGAATGAAGTTTTTCTAACTGAACAGACAGCTGTGCTACTGAGGAGTTTGTTGCGCCACTTCTCTTCCCAGATAAAGCACTAGGAAGTAGTGAAGGACGGGCGTTTTGGGGGTTTTACTCAGGGGGATTACTCAGCCTATTTTGAATAAATGACTTTTGATTTCGATTCTGACGATTACGTGAAAGGAGTGGGTACTAGTGTGTGTTTGCAGCTTATTTTTTGTTTAATTAATTAATATGGGTCTAAACTTAAAACCTTTACAACTTCCTCAAAGTCAATAAAATTACTACCATGAAATAACATGCAGCAAAAATTTTAGTTCTCTCATTTTGTCAGATACTTATATCTCACGAAGCGACGCGCACGAAACACGCTGTGAATTTGAAGCATGTTTGTACACTTGGTTATCGCAAGTAAAGCGCGCGTTACTTCGTGAGATAAAAATATTGTATGAATTTATGTAAAAGTTGAGCGTATAGTAAGGAGATATAATTCTCTACCAGTCACATATTTCAGCTCACACGCGAGGCAATAGTTTACCATCTGTCTAGTTTGAACTAGTTTGAAATACCTCAGTTTTTAGCCAAAATGTTTTTGTCTGCTTCACAATAATTTATATACGATCATCCTACACACACTTCACATTGTATATATATATAATTCAAACAATATCAATCACAAAACCTGTACGCGGATAAAAAAGAACGTCTTCTTCGAAAAATTTCGTATTCAGTAAGTAAGCTTCCTAATCCCACACGAGTCATATATGTACATACTCTTATATACATAGGTACATAAGGTTCGACGAAACTCACTGAATATTCGTTTCCTCCTTACTATAAAGTAATGCTACTATTTTATTTCGTTCAGAGAATGTATTTGACTAGCCTTAAAGATATTAAAGTCTTTCGAATGGAAACCTTTGAGAAGTAATATGGATTTTGACGACACATCTGAGCACATTTTTTCTGTACTTCACAATAACTAACATACAAATAAATACAAAAATTCCTTTTGTTTTTTTGTCACTTACTCGTTGAAGTACTCGTCGGAATCGTTGTCACACGTTCCCAGAAGTCTGGCAGCATTGCCACGTTGAATGGCAATGCTAATTCTATGGCCAAAGACCGAGCCAGCCCTCTGGTCACGTGAAGTGTCGACCGGATGGCGAAAAATTTCAAAATTTGAATGAAATGAATGTTATTATTAAAGCTGAAGTGGGACTGCGCTGGTCTGCAATGCCCAATGAGCTGTGGGACAAAATAACTAACACGTGGAGCCCTGACACAGCTAGGAGGCGTTGCGGCAGACCCCGTAGTAGATGGCGGGACGAGCTGGACAAAACAAACGACCAGTGGTCCACTTTAGTCCTGGATCGAAAGAGCTGGAAGTTATGGGGAGTGGCGTTTGCCCAGCAGTGCTATGATGCAGACTAACAATAACAGTAATACAAGATAATAATTAGAGTAAGTTTATTTAATTAACACTCATAATGTAACGTCGCACTAAAAAGACTTGAAGTTACGTTAGACGTAATTTGTATTCATAACACAAGCCCCAAAGAACATCATTTAACTTAAATACTTAAGTAGCAATGTTGCAGATGTTACAAAATAAACTTGCTCATGTGTATCTTGCTTCACGCTGTTTTCCAAGAAAAAACATGCTGACAATAATATTGTACTTGTTCGTTATTTGTACTTAGATCAGGTTGTACGGTTCGGTTGTACATACTATTGTGGGTAAACCACTTACAAAACTTATCCTCTAAGCTTAGCTAGAAGGATTCTACAAAATCCCGGAAGAAATGCAACGTCTAGAACAAAATTCTAGTATGCACAAAGTCACATCAAAGATACACAACATTAAGCAAAACAGCATATTGTACATAACAGCTGTATTACCAGTCTATGTAATAGATGGCAATTCGAAACTAATACTACTGTAAAACATCGTGTTTGAAATGTAGCAATCATGCAACTCAAGCACCTGACAGAAACGATTGTGTTGAAAAAGCAGGTAAGTAATCCAGTTGTAGCAGCGTTTTCTGAAAAATACTACCCTAACAACACTGGATAAAGCACATACTTTACGAAACCAATTTTACAACCAAATAATAGAGCTCACATCGCGAAACTATCGATTTTCTTGCGCTTGAAGAACCGTCTAAACGACTGTATGAAGATTTACCGATCGTATATATTTGAACCAATCTAAATGGAAGCGTGAAAGGGACCATTTAAAGGACTAATAACAAATTGAGGGTGTTCTTAAAAAGGTCGATTTATACTGAACTTTTTACTGTGGTGATAAATTGGTGCTTTCTTTATATTTATGTGTTTTTTGTGGAGTAAACAAAGGATTTTTTAATGATCCCATCAATAACATCAGCCTATAAAAGTTCACCAATAAACATGGATTTTCCATGACCGCAAAGATTAACGATATCAAAGGGAAAAGGAGGTATAGAGATATAAGGAACAGGGTGTAAAGTTCTTCATTCATGTATGGAAAAGGGAAGATCCTCCGACCAGACGATTGTCGTGTCTGGTGGGATACTGCCCGACGATTACTATCGGGATGTTGTATATATGGTAATCGCGCGGAAGTCTATGATGCAGGATTTTACGTAACGTCAGTGGCGTTGTAGATGACGCCACATCGGAAAGAGAGTAGGAAAAAAGAAGGGATGAAGGGATTGCAACTAACATCACGCACTGTCTGAAAAGAGGTGGCATATTATTACAACAACACGATTCAGATTCAAATCACATTTATTTGTTTTAGGAGGTCATACCCATACCATTCATCATCGGATATTGTAATAATATTCTTTTGGATACTTTCCAAAAAGATTGGCCGGAAAGGCTATGTGCACAGAGGGTATTTAGAAGAATAATGTAGGTTTCCCTGGTCTAGCAAAAGCATTGAAAGGATCCATGTTTTTTTGCTCAGTCACGGCAAAAGGTGGAAAAAGTCTCACAAGATGGATTGCAGGCTATATTGCCCACGCAGTGGGAGATGTCCGTACGATTATTTTAACGATGTGTCGGAACATGAGGCTTACCTAATCGGACACTTGATAAATGGAAACTACAAAGTGCATGTAGGTAGTAGAAAATGCTGCCATTTTATGTTTATCGAAGATATAGTATTTATTAACTAAGTTGTACGCAAGAGTATCTGCAAATCTCAAATCTCAAATCGTTTATTGCAATCCATAATGTACAATTACAGGTGGTAAATAAAAGAAAAATAATAGAAACAATTATGGACCCTGTCGGGCACAGCAAATTTTTAAATAAGTAGAGAGAGGAAGAGCGCTTTATTAATTCTCTTTGTTATTTAGTTACAATTATTTTATATCCTATTAATTATTTTATACCTATGTATTTATATTTCCATTCATTCACTTATTCTATTAATATTTTATATGCTGGTCTATCTATTCATTTATTTAATTATTTTTAATATTGCTTATTTCTTTACTCGCTTAAACATTTTTCAACTATTCACTACCAACATCAACCTCAGGATTGTAGGTTTTTATAGCTTTCTTTTGTTTATAGTTACAGTGAGTGAGTTGACTACGAAACATCAATCTCAAAACACATGCTGGGTTGAAATCGAATTATATTATTAGAAACAGGTCGCGCCCAACGGTGTTTGACACATTGTATCAAGCATTGGAGCTTGCATTGGCAACTTGAAGGCAAGGTAAATCTATCAAAGTCGTACCTACAAATAATAATTGTTATAGACTTGGCTGAACCGTGAACACGTTTCAAGAACAGACACACAGAAGAAGACTCCTTGTAGCGGTATCTACAACGCCACATGCGAACTACGGTCATACTGACGTCACACAAAATCCTGCATCTCGCAAGCAGAGTTTAACCGCGCAACTAGCATATATACAACGGCCTGACATGAATCATCGGGCAGTTGCCTGCCAGACACAACACCCGTCTAGTTGGAGGTTCCTCCCTTTTCTAGCATGAGTGAACTTTACACCCTGTTCCTCATACCTCTATAGCCTCATTGACTACAAGGAAGCACGTCCGTCAAATTTGAAGATAATCGGGTAATCCTGGAACCTATTAAAAGTAGAAGGTTAGAATTTGTACCCCATTACACCTCTCCTTCCCTTACACTATGAATACAAATTAGTGTCCCTAAAGGCAAAACCGATTGAAGCCACTTTGAGCGGTTGACAGTGAAGTTTTTGAACGAACATCTTGTTATTACTTTTCTGAAGCCGTGTTTGATTTTGTGTTGATACTATACTTTCGGAATATCTATCTCTTCTATACAGGGTGACAGGGACATCGACGCACAACCTGTAACCATGGATTCAGGACATGATTTTGAACAACCCTGCTGCCCCTGCGTTGAAATATTTCGGTTATTAGAAAAAAAAATTAACTCTGCCTTATATTTTGACCGCGTACGTATTGAAGCAGTTGATTAGTTTTTGGCTAACCGACGAAAAATTTCTACGCTATGGGTTTAGAATCATGTGTTGAATTCATGGTTTCAGTTGGCACGTCAATGTCCCTGCCACTCTGTAGATAAGTCTTTTTTTGGGTATATAATTATCTAATATTTGTTGTAAATACTTTGCGTTTAGAAATAGTTAACAAAAGCTAGCATCAAAACATAGATCATCATCATCTACCTAGCATTTTCCCAACTATGTTGGGGTCGGCTTCCAGTCTAAGCGGATGCAGCTGAAATGCTGAATACCAGTATTTTACATGAAGCGGCTGCCTATCTGACCTCCACAACCCAGTTACCGGGTAATACGATACCCCTTGGTAAGACTGGTTGTCAGACTTTCGGGCTACAGACGACCCGTAAGGACTGTCCACGAATGACAGCCGGGACCAAAGGCTTAACGTATTTTCCGAGGCATGGAGGGGTCTTGGTATGTGAAGATGGTAACCCATCCACGGACCAACCGCGGCAAGCGTAGCTTAACCTGATCGATCGACCTGTGCGGCTGTTATTATTCAGCCTCGGGCCGTTCACCAATTTTTTTTTTTTTTTTTTTTTTTTTTTTTTTTTTTTTTTTTTTTTTTTTTTTTTTTTTTTTTTTTTTTTTTTTTTTTTTTTTTTTTTTTTTTTTAAAAACGTTGCCCCACACTAGGAATTACTCCTGTATCGTGGGTGCGTTTACAAACATTTAAACTCACATACACAAACAGCCAGACCCGGAACAACTACCTGTAGGCAATACAAATATTTGTTCCGTGCGGGAATCGAACCCACGACACGCAGCGCAGCAGTCGATCGCTCAGCCACTGCGCCAACCGTGTCGTCAAATTTTAAAAGAAGTAAAAACATTAAATATGCCGCTGTTATTACTTAGCCAAAAGCCCCTCAGCATCAAAACATAGACACATAAAGCAATAAAAATGCAGTTTCACTACAACCATAACCTAAATGCAACATACAAATAACATTGTCACTAAAATTCCTAAACATAGTTTTCACTAAAACATTTTATCTTCATTTTATTGTCAAGTTACAATGAAACGACCTCGTAAAGTGTTGAAACTGATTCACAGAAGGAGAGTATAACAATAAATCTTGGATAATATTTATTTAGTAACTAGGTCATGGGGGATTGAGGTCGTTTATCCTTTTCCAGAGTTTTCATGAGACCTTCAAGACATTACCACAGATTTTCGGAGCCACCGACTGAGCTAAATTTAAAACATTGGTATTTCTTACAAACATCACGAGTATGACCACCATAGAAACGAGATATGTTGACGGAAGAATAGACAAAATTACAGATAGAATAGACAAAATGACAGATAGAATAGACAAAATGACAGATAGAATAGACAAAATGACAAATAGAATAGACAAAATTACAGATAGAATAGACAAAATTACAGATTTCTTCCGTCGACAAATCTCCATTCTAAGGTGGTCATGCTATGTGCTGGTGACACAAGAAAGAGATGGATTCATTTTAGAACTGCTAATCTAACATATGTGTTAGATGTGTGTTAGGCGTGATATGATATGTCATATCACGCCTATAATCCTCGAAAGGTTAGGCAGGGGTGTGCTTATAATACTGGGTGTATTATAAGCACACCCCTGCCTAACCTTATGTTCAAGTCCCATGTAGTAGGGGGCGAGCCTATTACCACCAAAAACATCGCTATTTTTAATAACAGGTATTCGATATCTACGTAATTACGTAAACAATATCAACAAAATCAGCTATTAGCTTTTATAGAAAAAATATAACAACGTTCATATTCCAATATTTCATTTTATCAGTAATAAAGGGGGACAAATTACCAACATTTGGCGGTTTGTGGGCCAAGAATAAGGCTTAGTACATAACATTAAGATTTTATGTCAATGACAGTCTGCTAGAGTTCTGGGCACCAATAAACACCATCGTGAAATAAAGCTTTATAGACTCTGAAGACCTCGTCTGAAGATAAATAAAGAAAATACGAGATTTTCACACTTATATAATTTGGTTCAAAGTGATTGGAGACGAGATTTTTTGGGACAGTCGTTTCATGAATAGATACTTTTTTTAGATGTTCAAGAAAATAGGTCTTGGATTGTCGTTTATCTTTAGATAAATCTGTCTTTGTTTCTAGGCATTCTTTATCAATCTATATACTAATAATACAGCTGAAGGGTTTGTTTGTTTGCTTGAACGCTCTAATCCCTGGAACTACCACCAGTTAGATTTGAAAAATTATATTTGCATTTGATAGCCAAATTCTTCAGGAAGGTTAAAAGCTGTTAATATCACGCTACGCCCCTAAAGGAGCCGAGCAAAAAGATTAAAACTTAAACAAACCGCTAAGCGAAAACAAGTACGGGCGGACGCAGTCGTGGATAGGAGCTAGTGTCAGACAATATTACAGTATGATATGTTTACTTAAAACGTCCTTTGCAGAATATCGGCCTCAGCAAACGGATTAATCCGTTTGCTGATAATTTGACTTATTAGTAGGCTACTAAGTCAAATTATTACGAGAAGAAAGAACTAATTTTACATGTTTAGCCCAAAGAATCAGCATTGCCATCCAACGTGGTAATGCTGCCAGCCTTTTAGACACTTATCCCATTGACAGTGATGCGGACGAATTTTTTGATGCCCAATGAGCTCGTGCCTTTTTCTATATTTTTTGTATTATATACTTGTATATAGTTGTATATATATTTTACATTGAAATTACATGATTTTAAAGTCATTGTCCTAAGACATTGTTTAAGCTGCTAGATATATGGACTCATCAGTCAAGCTCGATCAACAAAAAGAGAGATTTCCTTAAAAATAAGTGTTCAGGGTTGGTACCTTGAACACGTATTTTTAAGGAAATCTCTCTAAACGCCTGGTTGACACTTCCCATGACCCAAGGGCTGGCTTTTACCTTGGCCAGAGGCTAAGCATTGTCATACAAGTGGTAATTCCGCCAGTCTCTTGGGTACATTACCAGTCGACAGCGATGTGGATGAATTTTTCAAATTCTTAATATAGTTTTGTTGTTTTTATTTATTAATTGTTATTTTCGGAGAGCACGTTAAGCGGTTGGTCCCGGCTATCATTCGTGGATCTTTGACAGTCGTTGCGGGTCGTCAGAAGCCCAAAAGTCTGACAACCAGTCTTACCAAGGGCTATCGTATTACCCGGTAACTGGGTTATGGAGGTCAAATAGGTAGTCGCTCTATGTAAAACACTGGTATTCAGCTGCATCCGGTTAAACTGAAAACCGACCCCAACATAGTTGGGAAAAGGCTAGGCAGATGATGATTTACATGATGTTGTTAAATAGTAAAACGAAAAACCCACAAAACGTGTGACAATATACAAGAACTCATTTAAGATACCCAACAAAAAACTAACAGTCAGACCAGAGCTAGCAAGTAAATTAAAGTCTCAGACAATACGGGTTACGGTAACAAGCAAATTAACTTGCAGCGCTATTTGCAATGTTATTTCAGCGCTGTTATTTTTCAGGCGACGCTTTATACAGCTTATACAGCACTGTATAAAACAAGAGAGCTTTCTTTTCTGCACTAGTGATTTCTTGCGACAATTGTTGGCAATAGTTTTTTTAATCAAAAGGAATAGTTTTTTTTAATCAAACCTTTAACAAAGGGTACTCTTTCACTACGCGGGCCCTACGGTGCGGATTGGTAGATGTCACATGTCTTGACTTTTGGTTCTAGTACAAGCCGCTTTCCCCATGATTTTTTCTTCCACCGTGATGAGATAATTTACAGAAAGTAAAGCGTGTCTCAGTTCGAACCTATGACTTAGTAAGTAAGTAAGTAAATAAGTAAGTCGTAAGTCGCGGCCGATACCACTTGCTTTGTTGTTGTTGGAAAATATTGTCAACATTCAGTAAGGTTTTCAATTTATATAGCTGTCTGTCAGTACACGTGTCGTAAAAACTCTTTATAATATTGTTATTATAATACCAACAACAATATTATTCAAATACATGTGAGAGAGTCAACACAGGGAACAAAGTTAGAATAAAGTCTATTAATAAGTGACCCGAACATTTGCATTGCAGTTCCCCGAATCCGGGTTTATTTATAGCGAAAATGCTTGCTGGTACTAGTGATTGTGTTTGTTTATAACGTATACCGATTGTGTTTAGTTATAACTTATGCCGATTGTGTTTGGATATAACTTATAACATTATTTTCTATGTTTAACAAAACATGTTACTACTGCTGCACTGCTAGGGCTTAGGGGGCCGTAACAATATGTCTTTGAATTTTTCTTTCTAGGACTTGCCAGTTTCCTTACAATTTACTCCTTCAAAGCTGTGTTGAGCAGTTCCTACATAAACTTCTGAATGTTAAAAATGCAAGCTTAAAATACATATGATGTAAAAGTTAAAACGGTCTGTAAAATACAGGTTCTGGGCATGAGTGTACTGCGACAACGGAGTAGATAGACAGACAGCCCTCGTTATTAATGCATAGTTCTAAATTACCCTCAGTCTAAACCTACAGGCTGAAACGAGGTTGAATTTTAAAGTCGGCAGTCGATATCACTTTATACGATTTAACTACTAAAGAAAAAGTTAATGATAAAACAAATGGTAATGTTCGGCTCAACTCATGTTTTTACTTTTATATGTATTTAGTTAACACAGTCTGTGTTCATTCCTTTATTCATTACAAGCTTTTATTTCTTCAAATAAATGGCCGTTTCGCGTGGATGTGACGCATGTTTTCTCCCAACTTGTAATTGTTTTTTTTTTTTTTGTGTTTTTCATGTGTTATGTTTGCTGCATAAAAACGTATTTTCTTTCTTTCTAAATTATATGTATTCAATTTTAATATAAAAAAAAATGAAATTTCACAACGCAACACAAACACAATACGAACCCCGAGGAGTACTGGTTTCTAAATCAGGCCGTCTAACGAGAACCTCGAGAGATGTTGGTCGAGGCTTTCGGCCATCAGACCATTAGCCATTACGAAAAGTGGCACATCTGTGTGTTATTATTGAAGTGAAAATTTATTCAGGCGCACTTTGCGCTCACAACAGTAAAAGAAACTGAAGCGTCACGCTCGTGAAGTTTCAGTGAAGTTGAATCGGGTATACTCGGCTCCAGTCGTAAGTTTTCGTGTGGTTATAAACACATACATTATCTTTTATTATTATAGCTAGCCTGTACTGTCCCACTGCTGGGAAAATATCTCCCTTCATTTTTCTTCCATAGGTCCCGGTTCTGTTCTACTTCCTGCGTCTCTATGACAAAATAAAAAATGATAACATAACAAAACAAACCATCATGTCTCCCGAAGGGTTAGGAAAATGTGGATGTACCAATAGTACACCTTTACATACACTAATACATTTTTTTTTTCTGGTTGGAAATCATCAAATGACCCCTCCCGCTCTGGGTGGAGCGGAAGGGAGTGTCAGACTCTTACTGACTAAAACCCACCCATGTTCCTTCCTTCCCCCTTTATGTTCCGGGGTAGCGGTAACCCTTTCGGACAATCCCGCTGATACACTAATACATTACGCGCACAAGCAGGCCAATTCTCTTAATTTAAAACGTTCAAAATCTAGTCGCAGTCTTATCTCGACGACAAACAAATGTCAAAAACTTGTCAAAAATGTAGGGAAATTAGAGGTGTTTTTGAAAAATTGAGACTGAGATCAGACTGTGAACGTTCTTAAAATTACTAGAATTGCCCCTCAGTTATGTTTAAATCTCAGATAAAAATCAAAAGTCATTTATTCAAATTAGGCCGAGAATCAGCACTTTTCGAACGTCAGAATTACAAAAGGCAGTCCAACAAAACGACCGCCCTTCACCACTTCCTAGCGCTTTCGCTGGGAAGAAAAACTGGCGCAACTCCCAGCAGCACAGAGCTGTCTGTTCAGTTAGAAAATACTTGATTGTACGCAATACTAGGTATGCAAAGTAATTAACATCACAAGACACAGAACATTAAATTCAATTATTTGCTATATGTCAGCTAGCCACGCCAATATACCAACAAATACAATAAAAACTATACGTACTCAAGCAAAACAATAATAAATGAAAATATAAATGTAAACTATATCGTAATATAATGTATATAAAGAGAGAATGAGGGCGAGTCTATTGTCGATAAAAATGAGATGGCTATATTTATAATAAAGCTATTTCAACTCAAGATATAATTGTAAGATTTAATTAATAGCAACATACCTTAAAAGATAATGAAATGAGTAATTAACGTGACAGCCTTATTTTAATTGCGTGTGTTAAAATATATGGGTCGTACAGTTAGAATTATATTCTAGGCATACTAACCTTTTGGGTTTATTGCCACAGGAGCTAAGTGTGTTTCAAGATTTAGAAAGATGGTTTAGATTGATTGAAAGAGAGAGATATGGAGACTATGGAGAGTGAGAACGAGTTTTTTTTTTTGTAAATCCTACCTATATTATAAACGCGATAGTTTGTGACGATGGATGGATGGATGTTTGTTACTCTTTACAGTAATATAGCTTATACATCAGAATAATACATAGGATATTTTTTATCCCGATATTCCCACGGGATGGACACTTATGTGGGTGAAACCGCGGGGCGCCGCTCGTTGTTTAAAAATAGATTTTTACTTTTTATAATGTTCATAGCATTTACGCACACGGTTAACATTTAAAAATTAATTTAGTCGATCTATTCTGTAAAAAATCTCACCGTGAAAACTAGGTGAAGTGAGGTTCAAGTAAGCTGTTATTCCACATGATGCTAGGCACTGCTGACACTAATGATAGCTCACTTCACGGTGAGATTTTTACACAACAGCACTACTGTATACACTGCATATATGTGATATTCTTTTACTAGATTTTATAGCGACAATTTTTATTTTTTAAGAGTGTATAACGACTTATTAGGACTTACACACATTTCACATTTTCATTACCACACACGACACTCAATACAACCAACCATATTTTTGCGTTTTAAATTACTTGTAGGTACTAAAAGTTTTGACAGCCAATTTCTAAGCCGCCATGTTTGTTACGAGCTGGGCCAACTTTTTATGGCAGGTAACTAAATTGGGAACTTGAAGCTACCTAAGTTCATGACTTCATGCTACGGCGCCAAAAACGGTAGCAAAATGTACTGTGAATTTTCCATCAGTGTAGTAAACGCTTAATAAGAGTGTTACAAAAAATTTGAACCAAAAATAGCACAGCGTTGCGTGTTTACAAGTTATTAAGCATAAGGCACACGAGCTTAAGGAGAATGATTCCAAATACCGGATCACGTAATACAAATAGGTATAGTGCATGTAAATTGGGTACTAAATTTTCTTAAATTACGTCCAATTTTAACGATAACTGCTAATTTATGAAAAAAATAATTGAAAATGTATCAGAGTACTACAGAGGGCTAGCGAAACGACGTGACTAGGGTAGTTAAATTGAGGCAGTTTGTTTTTTGCGACTCGATCGTTTTTATGGCTGTTTAAAGCAATTTTTACTATAGGTAGCAGTGTTTATAAGCTCAGATAATTTACATTCCATCGCCAATTAATCAGTTATCTACTTTAGAACAATGTATTCTAAGTTGATTTTCCTAAGAAGGCTTTGGTTGCAATGGAATTTGAACTTTGTTGAGTATGACATTCACTTTGTTATTCCATAACTTGAAAATTATCTCAATTTCTTAATTCAAACATAAGAACTTTTTATAAGCTTGTGTTAATCCTGGTTTATAAACTATCTGTGTGCCAAATTTCATCCAAATCCGTTCAGTCGTTTTTGCGTGAAAGAGTAACAAACATCCACCCATCCATCTATTTATTTAAACTTTTCGCAAAAAAAGTACAAAGGCAGACTTAATGCCTTAGGCATTTTCTACCAGTCAACCAAGGGTGGTGAAGAGATTAGATGACAGGTGAGTTGGTTAGATCCATCCTCACAAACTATCATGTTTATAATAATACTAGGATAACAATAAGAATAATTTATTTGCAGAAAATATAGGTGTTATCCATTGTAAAAGTTGATAGTTTAATGTACAGTCCATATTTTGCCAGTTTAGGGCATGCAAATTAATTTTACATGAATTATTGAATAAAACATAAAATAATACATAAAATTACCTTATGTTCTAAAACCGTGTATTAACAGATATTACTTTGACTTTCGATACCTACAACATTCTATAGTGAGCTTTCCTAAATCAGACGCGTAAGAAAAATGGTCTCCCAGTTTACTGTCTGGCATAACTTGTCGACTACTTAATAAACAAACTTCGTAATAAATGACGAAAAAGCTGGCAATATTCCAAATACTTCTATTTTCCTGTAATGTTGTTATCGACAGCATTTCGGTGTTTACTCGACGACATATCAAAGCTATACATCTACTTAATACTGCATAATCAGCCAATAATGTTCCCACTGGTGGGACACTGACCTCCTCTCTGTGAGAGGGAGTGGGCAGTAATCCAACACGCGGGCCCAGTGCGGTATGGCAGATGTCACATGTCTTCGAATTATTGGTTCTAGGACATGCCGGTTTCCTCACGATGTTTTCCTTCGCCGTTTTGAGAGCAATGGAGATAAAGTAATTCACACAAAGTAATTTTAATCACCTATAAGATTTTTGCTTTCGTGTTTTGTTTTATATTACGAGTATAAGTTCCAAAAGATTATTGATGATTATTGTGATACTCAAATAGGGAGTCAAAACTGTCTCTCATAAATACAGATTACTCAGTAATCTAGCTAGTAGAACTACGATTCACCCAACAATTCGTTGTACCTATAACATTGTAATTAATAATGCATACTTTGTAAGTCTCTCATGTACTACAACACCTTTATGTACCTTACATAATCAGCCTATAATGTTCCCACTGCTGGGACACAGGCCTCCTCTCGGTGAGAGGGAGTGGGCCGTAATCCACCACGCAGGCCCAGTGCGGGTTGGTATCACTGGGCCACCACTGTTCTTATGTACCTTAATAAATTATTATTTATTTATTAAAAGTGCCTGTCAGGGTTGACTTCCCACAACCCACGGCCTACAACTCGTAAGTCGTGGCCGTGACCACTGGGCCAACACTGCTCTTACACACACACACACACACACATTTACGAGTACTTAATAAAAATCTTTAATTCACTGACAGACACGCACAGCCTTAACCACTGGGTCTAGAAACATGGTTTTTTGCACAAGAGTCCTTATATAGCGAAAATGAGCACTATATAAGGATTTTTGAAAATACGCCCCTTAAAAGGGCCCTTAGGGGATGAAAGCTGTTGTTGGGGATGTATTTTCTGGTGTACAATAAAGAACATTTTTCGACGCCATATTTTAGCTTGTTGGTAGTTTTAGTTAGATCAAATAATATATTGTTATTTTAATAGCTATAAGAAAAATACAATAAAGTATACCTATATAAATAAATAAAGTTTCTATGGACGTTCGTTATTTTATGGGAAACCTCATCGGACACGCGGCTAGTTTCCAACATAAGCTAACCTCAATATATTGCATAGGCTTTCCTTACATTGAGAGATCAGCTTATACTGGAATATATAGCTTCTTCACATTTCGTCGTTATGCGTACTTTATATATCAAATTCTGACAACACGGTCGAGTTTGGATATTTTATAAAATAATGTTTTATTCAAAAGACAAGCTTGTATCTAAGACACCTCTGACGGGGAAGGAAAACATCGTGTAGAAAATTGGACTTAATATTCCGAAGTCGCTTACAAGAGGAAGTTACTGGGATGATTAATGGTCGTATCTTCTCTGTATGAGAAGGGGATTTTGTCCTTCATTGTGACAGTAAAAGGCACAGGTGTGACGTGTAGTATTCTTGAGTTTTCGGAAAATAGGTGCCAAAGGTTTTTTTGAAAAGGCTTTCGAAGCTTGTGAAATCCCGCCCCTCACTGACAGAGAAACATTTCCCTTACCACCCCCTTGAGCGAAAACCTAGATCCGCGCCTGCCTGTGACTAACAGGTGCCAACACTTAAAGGATTCTTTAAAAGTTACGCAAGGTTATATCTTAAGACAATCACCAAACCTGCTCTTGTCCTATGTTACTTAGGGTCGGCGCAACACGTTTCCTCTTTCTATTCTCCCCTGTCAACCGTCATGCTATCATTCACTCCCTTCTCTTTCATATAATTCCTCACACCATTCATCCATTTTTTCTTAGACCTTCCTCACCCTCTCCATCCATCAAAGTTTATATTTATACTAGCTACTTCCGCGCGTGACTTCGTCCGCATGAAATTTCTTGTTCCATCGCCCCACCCCGTCGCATGACATCGCCTGCACTTTCTATTAAGTATTTTGTTTTCGCTTAGCGGTATATCTGTCTTTATTTTCTTTTCGCTTGGCTCCTAATGGTCGAAGCGTAATGCGTGAGCGTAAAGAAAAATAAACAAATCATATTTGAAAAAAAAATGTAACAATAAGATAAATTAAACAGAAAGTCCTACGAGGCCAAAAGGCTCATATCTCAGCGTGCAAAATAGGCTATCAAATGCAAAAATATTTTTTCAAGTCCGACTGTTGGTTTCAGAGCTTAACGCGTTCAATCAAACAAACTCAACTCAACAAATTATTCACAATACCATAAAAACTTGTGCAAATAACAATAATTTTAAAGAAAAACGTAATAGATACCAGAGGGGTAATTCTCGTAATTTTAAAAACATTCACAGTCTGATCTCAGTCTCAATTTGTCAAAAATTCCTCTAATTTCCCTACATTTTTACAGGTTTTTGACATTTGTTTGTCGCCGAGATGAGACTGCGACTAGATTTTGAACGTTTTAAATTACGAGAATTGGCCTTCTGAACTCTTGTCCTCAGTTTATATCAACTTCTAAATCTGACTCTTACCGTCGTGTTTGCTATGATTAAAATAATGTAAACTGTAATCAAACTTAAGTCAAATAATAAATATTATCCAAAAATAATACAATTGTATTTATATCCTTCTCTTAAACTAGTTGGTTGGCTCAAATCCCAGTGGGAACGACTCCGCAACATTAAATAGAATTAAAGAACATTGTGAATGATTGAGCTGAATCACTGCAAAGCTTCGTAAAATGCTTGATACAGAACAAAATGATTGTCAGCAGGTGCAACATTTTACTGCTAAGTATCCTGGGGCTCCTCAGGAACTGTTTAACTGGTTTAAGGCCAACTAAGTACGAGGGTTTTTAATGTTTTTTTCATTAGGAATTTCTCAGTAGCAGCCCAGAACTGCAGCGGTGGCCCAGTCGTAACGGCCGTGGCTTACAAGTTGTAGGTTGTAGGTTCAAACCCAGGCAGGCGCTTTACTTTGTGTAAATAATTTCATCGCCACTGCTCTCAAAACGGTGAAGGAAAACATAGTGAGGAACCCTCACTGAGCCCGCGTGGTAGAGAATATAGCCCACTCTCTCTCGAAGAGGAGAGGCCTGTGGGCTGTGACCTGTCAGTGGGAACATTATAGGCTGATTATGTGGGTTCAAAACCTGGCCAGTAAAAGTATTTTGAAAGTCAGAATTTAAAAGTCATAAACCACAGTGGTGGTAAAATGCTTGTTTTCTCTCTCTACGAGAAGAGGCCATTAGGGAAATACAAATGTGTAAAAATAATATGATTCTCTCGTTCGAGTTAATAAGGTTACTCCAGCTCGTTTATTTTTTATAAAGGAGACACGCTGTTGAAATCATAATTTACATCGTACCTACAGCATTTACATACAAAATATTTAAATAAAGTAAAAATATTACAAACGTTTTCAAAAGCTCCAGAATATTTTAAGCCGATTTAAAACCCTATCGTAGACTACCTAAAACTTAAACGTAACATAAACCTCGTTTGTGTAAACGTTTTTTCACACTATCTAATGGGGGTCTGATGAACTCACATGGAACATACATAATCAGCCTATAATGTTCCCATTGCTGAGACACAGGCCTCCTCTCTTTGAGAGGGAGTGGGCTAGTATAATCTAAAACGCGGGCCCAGTCCGGATTGGTTGATGTCACATGTCTTCAAATTTTTGATTCTACGACATTAGGCCATAAGTTTTCGATTATGATTTTGATATTGTTGTAGAAAGTGAACTTTGGTATTTCTTGGACATAAGGCATCCATAGTAATTTTTGATTGTATAAGAGCGCGTGAGCAGCGATAATAGTAGACAAATGCTATCTATAGACTATTAACTGAAACAAAAATCAACATGAAAACTCGGTAATAAAATAAAATAGTGTGTTGATAATTGTTTTCAACGCAAAAATTCGCGATTGTGTATGTATGTGAAAAATCGGTAAGCATTTCCTTGAAGCAAACCACTTTATCCTCATTACAATAAACTCCGTCGTTCACCTACATAAAAACACAAGGTACGTTTTTAATTGATTTACAGGGTGAAAAATATAATTAACATAACCTTACGCCTGTAATACCTGAAGGGTTAGGCAGAGGTGTATAGTACACCCACATTTCGTCAGTTATGTTTCAATTAATGGGGGGTGAGCCAATTACTGTCAAACGAGTACAAATCCGTACTCCGGGCTGCTACTGAGAAATTCCAAATGGAAAAACCCAGTAACAGTTTGTCCGACCCGAGAATCGAACCTAGGACCCCAAGCTCAGCAGTAGTGCTTGCGAACACAAAACCAACGAAGCAGGCAAATAAAGATAAATAAATGAATATATATATATATTAGCAGCGGTTTTAGAGACTAATGCGGCAAAAAACAAAAAAAAATCCACAACAACCTCCACTGACCATAATTAATACAATCATTCATCGTTCGTACCAAGAAAATTATTTAGGTCTACGATTAGATGATAAACTCTCTTGGAAGGCCCATATATGTAAGGTCAAAACTATCGTCACTCACCGGGATTCTAAAGAGAGCGGCAGGATGCATTCCTCATAGAGTACGAATGGCTATATACAACTCTTTGGTGAAATCACATCTGGAGTATTTAATTGAAATATGGGGGTGTGCTGTGAAGTCGAATCTTAAGGATTAACAAATTTCACAAAACAAAGTGATAAAAGCATTGTTTAAGTATAATCGTTTGACAGAATCACGTACACTATACCATAACACAAAGATATTTAAACACAAACATACACTTACACAATGTGCATACTAGTACGAAAAATAATAACCGGTGAATTAAAATCTGATATAAAACTTGTTAAAAAATGATATTACCATAACTTAAGAAACCCTAACCAGATTAAATTGCGAAGAAATAGGACTAACTATGGTAAAAAGACTATCACATATGAAGGAGGACACAATTATACAACAATCTGCCAAATAATATCAAGGATAGCACATCGCTTGCAGTGTTTAAATCAAAATTTAAAAAAATACATTTATGACAACATTACTTTATTTTTATTTAAGCTCATTATTAAGTGAACTGTATTGTTCTTTATGAGTAAATAAATTCGTTAACCTGATTATTTAAATGAATCTAGTACTGTGGAAATTATAATAATTATACAAAAAGTTTGAAAACTTTGTACTGTTTTTGTTAAGCTTAGGGCGATAACAACTGGGGCATACGTTATTTTTAAGTGACAGGTAAGTAATACGCAGTGCTACTACGCAAAAAATTACCTAGAATATTTAACATCGTTGATATTTTCTTATTTATACTAAATACCTAAAGTAATTAAGGAATCAAAATCACTTCCAACTTTTAAAAGGCTATTAAAACACCTTATTAAGAATATTGTTTGAATTGTAAGTCTGTACTCTTCTTTATTTTATTTTTATATAGTAACTTAATTTTAATCGCTCAGTCGCAGACGGTCAGTCAGTCGGTCGTCGTTTCAGTCGCGCCATGTAAAATACTGGTATTCAGCTGCACCCGGTTAGATTGGAAGCCGACCCCAACATAGTTGGAAAAAGGCTAGGCAGATGATGATGATAACTTCATTTTAATTCATAACCCAGCGAAACCGTTGCCTATCTTAATTTTTATGTTTTTCCTCATAGGAGTGAATAATTGTATTCTTTTTGAGTGAAATAAATTATCTAAAACCGTATATTTTTACATTTCTGTGGCGACCATCCACATCGCCACGTGCGAACTACGCATCATGCTGACGTCACGCAAAATCCTGCATCGCGCAAGCAGAGTTTCGATGTACGTACAACATCCCGATATCAATCGTCGGGCAGTAGCCCACCAGACACAACACCCGTCTGGTTGGAGGATCCTCGCTTTTCATACCCCTATATTTCCTTTAAAAAAGAAGGGAAACTACTTCAACAAAGAGTATGAAAACGCGTACACTACTAGATGAGCGTAACCCAGAAGCTACATGATAAAATAAATACTTATTCTGACGACCCGTAACGACTGTAAAAGAGCCACGAATGACAGCCGGGACCAACGGCTTAATTTGCTTTCCGAGACACGGAGGGGTCTTGGTATGTTAACACGGTCACCCATCCACGGACCCACCGCGATATTTAAAAGGATAGAAAAAGGTGTCGAGAGTTAGCTTGAAGAGCTCATTGTCCCCGTGAGCTGTAAAATAAATACATTCTTTGTTAGGAATAATTATCAAAATATTAATTTACACTACGCCTTTGACTCTGGTAATAAAAAAGCGCCGAGCTCTTATATTACCGACCTCTATAACGACAGGCTAATACCGCAACGCGAACGCGTTTGCAGCTTATGATAGAGTACGTTCAACCTGACAAGATTGTAGTCGGTACGAACTTGACTGATTGAAAGTATTATACGCTCCGAAACCGTAGAGTAATAGCGAACTAATCATATATCCGTAAGTAATACGGAGTAAGATATGCCCGTAACTTTGGCGGAAACTACGGATTTCCTACTGAGAGTAGACTCCTTGAGATTAGCGCATTCAAACACACAAAAAACAAACATACTCTTTAGATTTATTATTAGTATGGATTATTTATTTTCAACGTCCATTGATCGAACAAAACCTGTCATCATCAATGCATTGAATGATCATTTGAGCCACATATAACCATGTAAAACAATAGATGCATAACTAAAATCCTTTCACAAAATTAGAGTCGGAGCAAGCTTATAAGGCCTTTTATATAAGGTACGGTTATGGCGTATAAAGCGCGCCGTAGAAAAAACGTGTCCATATACAAGCTTTCATAGTAATCCATACAACTCTGACAATCCGTGCCTACACACGGCAAATAAACCGTAGGGCCTATAAAATACAATATCCCTACTATATTCATTGAAATAGACAATAAATCTAAAATCGACAGGAGCGATTGAAAATAAACGATCGTTCAAAATAAATGGTTCAGGGGTGTTATAGTGACAATTGAACTGTGCCAATAAGCTGATCCGCACGTGACCTTCGTAGTATAGATTTGTGGAGACATGAATCACTTTGAGTGTTTTGATATCTAGGGACCATTGTATTGTATGTGGGTTGATTTTAACACTTTTATTTATTTACTTAGGTTAGCTAACAATGGTTTACACAATACATTTAACAAATCATTTCCTAATACATTTATAAGTACAACAGTTACTTACAGACTAACACAACATGCACCATTAATGGTTTTAGTTATTTCAAAGCCAAAAAGGATATTTCCATACATAGTTATTAAATATTTTTTTTGGTAACCCATGCATAACAATAATAATAACAGCAATTACGAGTATCTTCGAAATAATTAAAAAATTAAAACAAATTGGTAGTTAACATAACATTAAAATAAATAAAAATTATTTAATTCAAATATGTATGTACGGACGCCAGCAGGTCAAGCTACCCGAAACTGTCAAATTTTCCCAATCAACCGTAAACCTTAATGGTTTAGCAATAAAGTTGAAAATCTATTAAAAAAAATTGACAGATTGTAGTAGCTTGATGTGCTGGCGTCTGTACATAATAAAATAAAATTACATTAACAGTGAGATCATTAATTGTGAGAATAATGCTCAATAATTATTTCATAAAATTTTCCGATGCTGTCATGGTGTATATCCGTAAGATCGCTTACATTGTTTACATTTTTACACATGTGTAAAATGGGGTGAGTTAGCACCCTGGACCGTTCTGCGCAGCGGTGGGTACAACACTTGATACGAGTATTATGGAACTAAGTTCTTTAACGTTTTTTTTTTTTTTATTATTATTATTAAGTTCTTTAACGTGGCTTACGTCACGTAACAAAAAAGAGTTATGCCAGAAAAACGTTGTGTCATAGGGTCCAGTTGAAAACCAGCGTCTAGCATTAGTGGTGTACTATACGCCAAATAGGCTCATATAACATACATAATCAGCCTATAATGTTCCCACTGCTGGGACACAGGCCTCCTCTCTGTGAGAGGAAGTGGGCCATAATCCACCACGCGGGCCCAGTGCGGGTTGGTGGATGTCACATGTCTTCGAATTTATGGTTCTAGGATATGCCGGTTTTCTCAAGATGTTTTCCTTCGCCGTTTTGAGAGCAGTGGCGGTGAAATAATTTACACAAAGTAAAATGCCTGGCTGGGTTCGAACTCACGACCTACAACTCGTAAGTCGGGTCTATTACCACTGGGCCACCACTGCTCCGGCCAAACAAATAGGCCCAGTTCGCCATAAATGTCTCATGCAGAACTGGGCCCATTTGGCGTATATTAATGACAACTTCCAAACATTCCTCTACAAACCATAAATGCCTTTCATTAAAGTATATCAGTAACTATTTACAGAATACCATTACAGACAGGACTATTCCTGTAACCGAACATTTCCGAGCCCCCACGAAGTTGGCAAGTACATTAATTATATCGGCGAGACAACTAATTAATCTTTGTATCACGCTGATACAATGTCCAACTTGGACGACCCTGTTTATTATTATTTTACTTCTTTTTCCTTAATCGAGGTCGTGGCTTGTAGAAAAATGGGATCTATATTCAAGAAGGTTCTTGTCTAAGGCTGTCTGAGATCAAGGGAATTTGACAAATTGTGAGAAAAAAACTAAGACCAAGTAAAGATCATGTACAGTCGACCAAGCTGTCTGGTAAAGGTAAGGTAAAGATATTTAACGGCACGGGATAGAAGTGGTCATCGTTTTAGTAGCTTCAATATTGTTAGTGGCCAGGATTGTTCCGAAATATAGCAGTTCATGGATGTGGTTCGACAGCGACTCCCCTGACTTCAGCTGTCATCAGAAAACAGTCACCACGCAACCATCGATGTCACGCTCCGTTAAAGCTGATGAGCTACTGTTATTCTTATTATACAGAACACGGTGGAGACAACAAGAGGGCAGTGGAGAGCAGTGAGCAGTGGCTGGCTGGCGGGGTTCTACGAGTATAGTTTCTGCTTATTCTCATGGGCAGAAGGCGTGACTTTATGTGTATGTAAAAAACGGTGCTTCTCTACACACAAACATAACTCCACAATCCACATTCACACGCCTCAGCATCATTCCTTAATTGAAATCCACATAGGAACTAGGGTCGAAGTCATAAAATTTCAAACAAAAAAGATTCACCAGTTGTTACAAAATACCGCGCGCTTACAACAAAATTTCAACCTTAAACTTATGACATTACGGTTTAATATAACAAAAGTGGGATTATAGAAAGTTTTCGTAATATGGATAGAAGTTAATGGCTCTGTGCCAACAATAACGGATAGCCGGCTCGCCTGTGCGAAATTATGCCTTTATTACACGGCAACAGATATTCTACAAAGTTTTTGATATTATTACTCGTAACTATCGTTTTATAGGTTTATTTTTATCGTTATGTTGTTGGTCATACTAGGTCATATACTTAGGCAGTAAAATATTTGTATTCAGCTACAGCCGGCTAGACTGGAAGCCGACCCCAACATAGTTGGGAAAAGGCTAGGCAGATTTGATTGTTAGTCATACTAATGTCATTGCTCTGAAGACTTTCGTTGAGATGCTGTGTCCATTGGAGCAGGAGCCAGGCGCCTGTCTGGGTTAGAACCCAGACAGGCGCTTTACTTTGTGTAAATTATTTCATCACCACTGTTCTCAAAATGGTGAAGGAAAACATCGTAAGGAAACCGACATGTCCTAGAACCAATAATTTTAAGACATGTGACATCTATCAACCCGCACTGGGCCCGCGTGCCCACTTCCTCTCACAGAGGGGAGGCCTGTGTCCCAGCAGTGGGAACATTATAGGCTGAATATGACGGTCGACAGACGATACGTATTTAACGAGGAAATAAGTTCCAGCCTCGATTCTAGCTTGATGGTTCCTTAATCTAGATCTAAATGTTAGCGTTTATTTATCTAATCTAAATAATATCCAACTATACTCAACGCCCGCCCCTCACTACTACGGAAGATCCTAAGGGCCTTAACTCAATCAATGCGCCTCGTAAGAGAATTGTTTATCGCATGATGTTATTACAACCACCTGTTATAGCCGATACCGGGAAAATGAGATAATAATAAACGATACTTTACTTAAAAATAAATCTATACGGTATCTGGGAGTTAATATGGCATGTAGGGGTCTAAGGGGGGCCGATTTTCGCCGTGTGGCTGGTCGCTTACCAAATCGGCTCACAATCGCGACCCCATTTACACAGGTCGATTAAATTCGCAGGTGACTACTTCATTTGGCATCAAAATGTCGACCTTTATGAGGCGGGCGATCGCCTGCAACTGAGCATTTTCACGGTCGAATTTAGGCATGCGACCTGTCGCAACAAGACAAAAGTCGAAACCTCACCTGCGGCCTAGCCGAATTGCCATTTAAACATGTTCATGTTGTATGGATTCACTCATGAATTCATTTTTCACTTTTGATTAATTTTATGTTCAGGCGGTCCACTTCGAGTGAAAGACAAAAATGAACAAAAAGTTAAGCGTCTTTTTAATTGATATGATACCTTAGCTCGAAGCATTTGGCTCCTATCGTACCCATCCTTTTCTGAACAGTCTCATTATCTACCTAACCTTTACCCAACTATGTTAGGGTCGGGTTCCAGCCGATGCTGCCGAATCCCGTTATTTTACATGGAGCGACTGCCTATCTGACCTGCGTAACCCAGTTACTGGGCAATACGATACCCCTTGGTAAGACTGGTTATCAGTCTTTTAGGCTTCTGACGACCCGTAATGACTGCCAAATATCTACGATTGACAGCCAGGACCAACGGCTTAACGAGCTTTTCTGAACAGGCCATAGGCTGGAATAAAAGTTTAGTGAAAAAAAAAGAATTGTAAGGCAATAAAACTTTCACGTTTCTCTCCATTCTTTATAGCTCTAAGCCACGGCTTCTGTTTGTCCCGCACGAATTTGAGAATATATACCAAAGACACACGCTTTATAGGTACAGCTACTATATTCAGAGAAATTATTTGTTAACCGGACCGTTTAGACGGTCCTTTTCTTAGACACTGGATTGCATTTGACGTGAGCGCTCCACTTTTTGTGGTTTACTAACTTACATAGTTGAATAACGTTATTCTTATCTCTGAAATAACGTTATTATTATTAAAACACGACACCACAACACACGACACGGACGACACGCTTGGCGCAGTGGCTGAGCGATCGACTGCTGCGCTGCGTGTCGCGGGTTCAATTCCCACACGGAACAAATATTTGTATTCCCTACAGGTAGTTGTTCCGGGTTTGGCTGTTTGTGTATGTGAGTTTAAATGTTTGCAAACGTACCCACGATAGAGGAGTTATTCCTAGTGTGGGGCAACGTTATAAAAAAACAAAAAAAACGGGTTTAAACTAAAGTCCATTATAAATTTGAAAATCACTCTGTATGTAAGTATGTTACCTTGTCACGCCTAAACCACTAAACGGATTTCGTTAAAATTTGGCAAGGAGACAGATGGCATCCTGTAGAAGGACATAGGCTACTTTTTGTACCGGTAGCACTTTCGTGCCTACGTCCTGTCCTGTTGTCTGTGGGATAATTTCCGAGATCCACGCGGGTGAAGCCTCGGGCAGAACTTAGTTGTCTAAAAATAGAAAACAAAATACGAAACGAAATTTTCAAAAAACTCACCCTTTGCTACTGCCTCAGATATTATAATCTAAAATCACTTAATACTCAATATCTTTATTGCTTT
Organism: Apamea monoglypha; assembly: GCA_911387795.2. Taxonomy (NCBI): domain Eukaryota; kingdom Metazoa; phylum Arthropoda; class Insecta; order Lepidoptera; family Noctuidae; genus Apamea; species Apamea monoglypha. The sequence continues at coordinate 12,038,414 of OU426930.1, read as the reverse complement.
ACCATAATGTGTACATAGGTGGTATACATATGATTTAGATCATTATGGACCCTGTAGGGCACAGCAAAAGGATAGAAGAGAGGAAGCCCTGTTTTAGGAGATAACTAAGTTGCTTTTGTGGGAGCAAGTTTTAGTTCACATAATAAATATAATCAAAGTCAGGAGATTGCGAATTGAATACTAACATTTCGCCTATCTATAGTTTATATATGGTTTTTTCCTGCTAAATATACCTAAGTATTTTTATTATATATTATAATTCTGTTTATTTATTTATATACATTGTTATTCTTTGGATAATTCTTATAGCTAAATTATTAAATTTAGTATTATTGCTTTTTTATTTAATTATTATTTTTAAATTCTATTATTTATTCATTATCATAATGGCAATAGTCACACTATGTAAAGTAAGGGAAATTAATTATTTATCAAATTGACTAAAAACTGATGTCCGTAAATTCATATCACGACTGTCATTCTTTGACAGATGAATGAAATGGCTTATCACCATTGGCACCAGTTGTTGATTTGTGTTTTTATTAAAGGGAGGTCTTTAAAACAAATCAACAACAGGCATAATACGGTAAATTTTCGTGGGCTGTCAATTTGCTTTACAATTAATTTCCCTTACTATACATAGGTACAATTATATTTTTTATTTTATTTTAATTAGGCATACGCGTAAAGTGCTTTTACTGCGACAATTTCCACAATTTACTGACTAACGACAAAACTGGGCTAGCATTAAAATACTAGTACGGGTAGTACCACACAGTTCTGACTAAACAAACCTCACCTTAGCAATTTTAAAAGTCGTTTGTTTTAAGTACTCATTAAAACCTAAATGCCAGCTTTAAAGCTGAACTGAGTCAATAACAAGCGTTTGCAAACTATTCTGTTGACTTACTCCGTTCTACCAAAAACTGTTTTTTATGATAAGTGCTTTGACACTCCTGGAGCTGTCGCCTGAAGCGATAAAGTAGAAAATCTATTATGGAAATTTGACAGATTGTAGTAGCTTGATGTTCTGGCGTCTGTACGTGGGACTTAAACATAACCGGCGAGATGTGGTTGTTACCATAGGTGTACCACTTCTGCCTAACCCTTCGGAGATGACAGGCTGTTATGTAGATAATAATCATAATTTTCACTTTGAGGGGCTTGTGGCTAAGTAATAACAGCCGCACGGGTCGATCGATCAGGTTAAGCTACGCTTGCCGCGGTTGATCCGTGGATGGGTGACCATCTTCACATACCAAGACCCCTCCGTGCCTCGGAAAGCACGTTAAGCCTTTGGCCCCGGCTGTCATTCGTGGATCTTTGACAGTCGTTACGGGTCGTCAGTAGCCCGAAAGTCTGACAACCAGTCTTACCAAAGGGTATCGTATTACCCAGTAACTGGGTTGTGGAGGTCAGATAGCTAGTCGCTCCATGTAAAATACTGGTATTCAGCTGCATCCGGTTAGACTGGAAGCCGACCCCAACATAATTGGGAAAAGGCTAGGCAGACGATGAATCATAATGTTCACTTTAAAAAACTGTTTATAATAACTGTGTTGTTGTGTCTGTTGATTTTAGATTAAAACTACCCTTTGTGTTAATCCAGGTTCTAAACTATCTGTGTGCCATCTGCCGAATTTAATCCAAATCCGTTCAGCCGTTTTTGCGCCAACCCGGAACATACAGATAAACGGACTAAAATTCTTCGTTACTATTTTATTATAATGTATATTTACATTTCGATGTTTTGAACAATATGTCGCGACATGAGTCGATCGCACCTGTGCGAAGGGGTAGATCGCTATGTTTACACAAAGTTGGTCCCATACTAAACAAAAGAAGTCCAAACTCGAGATTTGCCAACAGGCAATGGAGCGCAGCTTAATAGGTGTTAAGCGTACAGATCGAGTTAGAAACACCATCCTACACTCTATTACTCAAGTAGGAATAGGCAGGCTGAAGTGGGAGGACATCGCCGTCGGGGTAGTCCACGGGGAAGGTGTGACGATGTTATAACGTATGCAAGGCCAACACGGCCAGAGATCGCACAAGAAAGGGAGGGTTGGAAGGAAAAAGCGCCCAGCAGTGCGACATAATATAGGCAAACAAAAAAAAACGTGTATCCGTAACACCAAGGAACCCCACGCACAAAATAAGATCAGTCATTTCATGCGCGTTTTATATCGGTTCACTCACACGCTCGAAGGTCGGAACGCGAATAAAACATGCTTACTGCTGCTTTTATTCAGTTAGCTTTTACTTACGTCCGTAATATATTTTGGTTACTTAGTCATATTTCAGTCATAATAATTTAAATTAAGTTTCCTTTTTTACGTAGAAAAATTGTATTTTGTTTCTGTTTTATTATTTAGTCCGTGATGTGACTATTAAGCGCACATTATTACCTATTTGATGGAGAAGGTACGTCTGTCTCATTATCTTCAGTCATATTTTAATTACTGTGGGCGTACTACGGGTGGTGTTGGGAAAAACCGTTTCCAGTTCAAATCAGACTATAATTTACGAACAAGTTAGGTACACTAGCGAATCACACACTGTAGGTACACTACACAACTAGATACGGAACGCGAGACAGTTTCTGAGCACATATTTACCGTACGATGTCCGCTGGTCAAGAACACCGCTACTGTAGTTCTCTCGTCGACTCACGCGAACTAAAGCTAGACTCTGTCGAGCGCCGCTTGGCGCTGGCGTTCCGAATCATCAAACGAATGACGGACGTACTTCCGACATATTTATAAACTTTTTAATCTTATGATCTGCACTGTCTAATTTGAGCAATTCACAAAATAACAAACTCAACTTCATCCATTATTTCAAATAAACAATTACAGACTTCGACTACGGAGAAGAACGGACAAGAAACTCCACGGACACTCTTTTAATACAAAATATTGTTACAAAATCTTGAGTACATCATTCATGTTGAAATTGTATATTGAAAACGATTTAGAAAGACGTGCACATTAAAAGCATCCATAGTAAAATAAGCCGTGGCTGCTAAAATATAACTAGTCCCTACTTACGGTGCCCGGTCACGAACATGACGCATGAATCAGCAAGTAGACTTTACAAATATATATGCTTAGGTACTTACTACACTAAATGCTGATTTTTCCAAAGCCAGATAATTTTAACCGAGGAATAATTTTGAATTTATGACAGTTCGATAATGATTTCTCCGATAAAATTATCTGGCGTTGGAAAAATCAACCCTTAACATTACAATTGGCAGCCCTAATAAAAAAAGAATAACGCCTTGTTTGTTACAATAAAAAAGAAAGCAAAAATTAATAGAAAACATACACACGAAAACAACATGAAGTTTATTACAATACTGTTTGCTACCACACCAACATTTTCTCATAATAAAAGGGAAATAAATCAAAACAATAAACAAGGAAAAAAATCACAAACAAATATCATTGCTGTCACGGGAAAGAATTTCAAGGAATTTTTACCGACGAAATTGCGTAGTTACGAAATTCTAATGTAGTACGCGTTATTCTGCAAAGTTTTCTTTAGAAGTTAAGAACAATGAAACAACAAGAACCCAAACAAAGTTCAGGGTTGAACCTAGGAGCCCCGTGTTTGCTGTAGCTATGGGTTTTACCCCGTATTTCCATTTCCAGTCACATTTTCGTAGTAGGTATTCTAAATAGGTACAATAGACAACGTTTCTTTATGCTGAAACTTAGGGGTTTGTTTTCAAACAATGATTATAGTTAAGTGACGTTTAAAACAGTCGCTAATCACTACTTAACTTTGAGCAACGTTTGTGAATAGGTCTAAGTCTGGGAAGCGAGAGAGCATCATCATCTGCCTAGCCTTTTCCCAACTATGTTAACTGGGTTGTTGAGGTCAGATAGGCAGTCGCTCCATGTAAAATTCAGCTGCATCCGGTTCGACTGGAAGCCGACCCCAACATAGTTAGGGAGCTGCTAGGCAGATTAATTGAATTATAAATATTATAATAATAATATCCTCCCGAATTTCGGTCACGGATGCCAATCTCAACGTAGATTAGTCAGGTACACAGGAGACATTATAGTGCACAAGTGTGTGCAGAAACACAGACGTAGTATCAGCTCCTTTACTCTCATATTCCGATTAGACAGATACATATTAATTCATGCACGAGTTAACTCTACGCACGAAGTACCTCACACGGTGGCGCAAAGATTTTGCCAGTCAGCAAGGATGGTACGGGCCCAGGTCGTGCCAGATATAGATAGGTAAGTATAATCAGTCATGTATGTTCACAGTCATATGTAGATATGTAGCTTAAAGCTTTAACAATGGAGCTTCTAATCGTATAAGTTTGCGTGTGTGTACTTGTGTGTGATGCAGAGAGTATCGAGTCTGTTTGAGGTAACTCGACCCAATGCATGTTTGCAGACTAATAAGCGCTTGACCCGTTCCGTTTACAGTCGAAGATCTAAAGACAAAGACAGACAGGCAATTGACAGTTAGGTCGATTTACGGAGAGGAAAATTGGTTCGACGTATGTGCAATGGTTTATGTTCCGGATCTTGTGCATGGTATATTTGTGTAAACGAGAGGTTGATTATGTCATTAATGTCTTATTAATGTCACTGTCGGGAATTATGTCATTTAAACCGATCTAAAGTTGACAACTTCAGTGAACTGCCTATATCTATCATCGGGCTGTTAATAGACTGATGATGATGAATTGAATTTGTATTGGAAATTACACTCTCGTACAATGAAACTAATGTTGCAATTTTAACAACAAAATCTATACCTAGACATAAATAAACAAAAATGCGTTCATACTATTGAAGCATAATAGTAGGTATTGTTTTGTTTCCATTCAAGAATTCTACTTACTACCGCTAGATTAAAATCGACTCAATTTATACGATAAAACTGTAACTGTGGGTAATATGTGACACCTACATTTCAGTATGACTATACGAATTTGCAATCAGATAGGGTTATCATGCTTCCATTCCCGGTATTGGCCTAATTTTGTGTCAATGTGCACAAAAAGATAAGCAGGCAAGCAGGCAACTACTTTTTTAACCCATTTCGCGAGTCCCAACTACTCAATTTTGCCCATGGCTTGTCTGAATGAGCCTCTAAGTAAAAAAGCTATTATACGCACAGAAATTAAATTATCGATAAATTGGATTCATTGTTCAGTTAATTGTAAGTAATTTAAATAGCACCTTTACGTGTGTTTTTGTATCAGACTACAGCTGACAAGGAACATCAAAACAAACTCACAAGTCACGGTATCTTTTAAAGACTAGTAGACTTTCGTTTCTTATAATGATTAGATGATATTATCAAACCTCACATCTTGCACCGCATGCCCTGTCACATGCACACGTGAGGACCTAATGGCTGCGTCAACGAATCCTATCCGCGTTGCTGAATTTTGGGCCAAACAAATTTAAAAAATTAAAATATTTTACGCTAAGAAGAAGATCAAATGTTGCGCACGTAAGGCAAAGATGTTGATTACTTTCTCACCGTCCATAACCATTTGATACCAATACAATACACAATTTTTGCTCAAGCCCTAAGGCGCCCTAATACGCTCGTTGAAGTGTGAATAAGTACCTGTATACACTCCCCTTTGGCCGTAAGTAGGTATACAAGCGAGATAATGCTTTGTTTACCTGAATGAACACCCGTGACCTTGTCCATTATTTGAGGTAACATATGACTAAACCGATTAGAGGATTACGTTGAATGTACGATGGAATAATTAATGTTGTCATGGCAAAATGTATTTTACGGGGTTGTGTGTAGGTTTAACTTTGTAGATCGAGTTCTTAACAAGGTTTTTTGCACTGCATAGCTATTAACAACCATTCGGTACGCGTCCGTGCCGAATCGAACATCAATCAATGTTATCGAAGGAGCTAAACGCTGTTCATAAATTCAAAACCCGAAACTTTTGTTTGTTTAAACCAAATAAACGACCGCTATACTTCTGACGGCTATTGGGTCTCGGGGACTAGGCAATCAGGTAATCGAAAATGTGTCATTTATAACTCGGAGCCGGTCGGCTGGTTGTGAATAGGTCAAGATATTCCTCCATTAAAATAATCACACTACTGACTTAGCACGAAGCATATGCTTGCAAGGAACTTTAGACCTATTAGAGGAAGACTATCTGCTCGTGATACAGTTTTATACTAGCACGAGGGGATAGGGCGAATCAGTCCAAAGACAACCAAACCATTATTACAATCTACCACTTTACATTCATCGACTGTCTAAATTTATTGTCAAAATAACTTTAAACGATTTTTGTATATTCTGGGTTTATTTTTAAGTTAATCTGTATGGTTGTCTCATATTCATGAATAAAGATTATTATTATTATTAAAAAAATGCCTATTCTGAAATCGATTACACATGGAGCAAAGGTAGAAAAATGTCCAATTATCTAACTGAATTTTTAATTAGAATAAAGATTAACCCGTACCTCAGTTTAAATTGCAGTCCACAATAAAACACCAAACAGAACCATTTTGTGAATCAAACAAACTAGATACACAAAAATACATTCATTAAAATTCCTTACAAACCTCCATTCAAACATAAACTTCTACAGTCAACACTAACTATGAGTTATACAACAGCCGAATCCCCTTGAAACTTGAACTGAACTCCACATTGCGCCACAACGTCCCTGTGTTGACGTCACGATGTGGCCGAGACCTTGATGTGCGGGTTTCGCCGTTGACACAGAATAGATAAGTACAGAAGGCCGGATTCATACAACGAGCGAAAACGCACGTGCAAACATATACACGTACTATCGCCAAAACCTATATCTAACCATTTTGAAAACAAAATCCCGTGCACATGATGACCACAGCTGCGAAGTAAAACAAAAGAGGATCCTTTTTAGGATTTTGGCGATAGTAGAGAAGTCCGTTCAAATTTGTGTTTTTTCTCGAAAGAACTTCTCAAACACACTAATCTGCGTGGTACTCATATAACCCAATTAAGATTACGTCTGTACCTTAAAAGAGACTTTGAACTCTGAGTTTTATTAGATTTTTTTATGAGCCGTAATTTTTTTTTTTAATAGTAATCTATTTACAAAATTTAATAATTTAGTCCCAAGTAATAAGTCCCGCAGACGCGGCCCACAGGCATGCGACGGCATAAATCTTTATATGTACACTAGCGGACCCGGCAGACGTCGTCCTGCCCGGTTGAGTCATCATATACCAACAGCAGCGCCACCTAACGGGTCCAATTGTCTTTTCAAACCATCCAGGAACACATTGAAATATACACACAAAATTTCATCAAAATCGGTCCAGCCGTTTAGGAGGAGTTAGGTGACAAACACACGTACAGAAGAATTATATATATTAAGATTTATCTCAACATCATATTACAGTCTAGTTAATTAAAATGCACATTCTTAAATAGAGAAAGGTGTGTGAGATAGGAGTGTTGTTGTAGGACTGTTGCTAACTATATGATATTAATTAGTTCCACTTATTGCCGCGGGACTTCTTTCGTGTGACGGACACTACGCTCTCGCTATCAAAACAAATGACAGTCGTGAGTGCCATGCTGTTAGTAGACGTGTGTGTTTTGGCACCTTGTATAGAATCGACCTTTTGTACTTACCTATTTTGTGCCATCGACCTCTGCATTCCCGCCCTAAGGCATATCCAAGGTACCGTGCTGACATTCAAAAAACATATTGTTTCTTTTTTATGTAATGGAAGGTGAGGCAAGTATATGGTAAGAATATTTTGGAGAAAGTTTCGGATTTGGGAAGGAACATAAATATACCAGCCGGGCAAACCCGAAATTACGACGTGAGCAAGACAGTGAACACAAACACGTTGTAAAGTATTTATGGCCCAGTGGTAACGACCACCACTTGCGAGTTGTAGGTCGTAGTTTCGAACCCAGACAGACGCTTTACTTTGTGTAAATAATTTCATTAACTCTCTCAAAACGATAAAGGAAAACATCGTAAGGAAACCGGCATGTCCTAGAACCAAAAATTCGAAGACATGGGACATGTACCAACTCGCACTGGGCCCGCGTGATGGATAACGGCCCTCTCCCTCCCACAGAGAGGAGGCCTGTGTCCCAGCAGTGGGAACATTATAGGCTGATTATGCCCCGTGTAAAGCAGATATGGGTCGTAATAAATAAAAAGAAAACAAAGGAGTAGGGTGGGAATCATAACATGTGGCGTTTTCTCGTAGTAGTAGTTATAAAAGGCTTAATGACAATACAATCCAACAAGAAAAACAATAGTTTACCCACATACTGCACGTTACCAGCAGCGGATGCAAGGAACTCCTGATCAATTTCTTCTTTCAATATACTGACATCCACCTCACATTGTGGCAGGAAATGAGCATCCGGTCTGTCTTCTGTAGCATATTACTCTGTCTAAGTAATTATAAGTACGTCTTATCTCTTCTGCAATATAGGACAGATAGGATTAATTCGTAGTTCGGAGAGGCTTGTGGCTAAGTAATAACACCCGCACTGGTCGAACGATCAGGTAAAGCTACGCTTGCCGCGGTTGGTCCGCGGTTGGGTGACATCTTTACATACCAAGACCCTTCCACGTCTCGGACAGCACGCTAAACCGTTGGTCCCGTATGTCATACATGAATCTTTGACAATCGTTAAGTGTCGTCAGAAGCCCGAAACTCTGACAACTAGTCTTACCAAGAAGGGAAATCATGTTATCTAGTAACCGGGCTGTGGAGGTCAGATAGGCAGTCGCTCCATGTATATTACTGGTATTCAGCTGCATCTGGTTAGACTGGAAGCCGACCGCAACGTAGTTGGGAAAAGGCTAGGGAGAAGATTAGTAGTAATTCGTAGTAATAATATGTATAATAGTAAGAATAAATTAATAGTAGTAGGTCGGGATGTCCCAATGGTTACATTTATTGGCGCGTGCTAGCTGACATATGGCAAGTAATTTAATTTAACATTTTGTGTTTCGTAAAGTTAATAACTTATTTTTATATAGAATTAAGTTCTTCTAACTGAACAGACAGCTGTGCTGCCTGACCACCAAATTCACGCAGACGAAGTTGCGGGCGGAAGCTAGTAATATTATATTTGTTTGTATGTTGGGGATAATGACAAATGATTTATTTTCTGTGAGTAGGTTTGTACAAACACTTCAATCATATTTTTTTTTTAAACTAGATGAGTTCGGCGTTTCCTATCTGACTACTCTGAGAAGAAAGGCCGAATCAAACTCAGAGGTCACAGTCTCTTTTAAAGTCCAGACATAATCTTGGTCAGATCATGTGAAGACCATGTAGATTGGTGTCTGAAATGGTAATCTCTGTCGGATTTGAAAAAAATATTTCTCTGGTAACGAGTTAAAAATGATCATAATGACGGAAAGAACAAGTCACTTGCGTTAAGCGTATTTTTACACCAGTTATTTCGAGAACATTCATTCAATTGAAAAGGCCTCTCCAGCCATTTACGATGTTTTCAACCCACTTCACTTAACATCTACGTAGGTGCTATATGTTCTGCTCTTAACCTTTCCTGTAACTACTGAAACAAACACTTTAACAGGAAATAACTATATTTTCACATCTTTTTATGACCTTTTATTGTTACCTGTAGGTACCGGTGACCGTAGCGTGGGTCGCACGACCTTAAAAAGCCAACTGGGAAAAACTGGTTCCGTAAGAAAACGCGGTGTTGTAACCCAAGTTTATGCCAGGTTTATGCCAGGCCAGCAGTAAATGTGAGAGGCTGTTTGACGGCACGGTTGGCGCAGTGGTTAAGCGATTGACTGCTGCGCTGCGTGTCGCGGGTTCGATTCCCGCACGGAACAAATATTTGTATGACCTACAAGCTGTTCCGGATGTGGCTGTTTGTGTACGTGAGTTTAAATGTTTGTAAACGCACCCACGATATAGGAGAAATTCCTAGAGTGGGGCAACGTTTTTAAAAAAAAAAGTAGGTAGTTAACCGCTCACCTCATCACACGAAGGCTAAATGCTACGATCATGAGACACATTTGCGATTTAATGACAAAATATTGGCGGGATAAGGCTAATTCTTAACGTACCGAAGATATTTCGGCGGTTTTACCAAGAACTAATTCATTCAAAATGATTTTATATCAAACTAAAAGACTTCCTTTTAAAACATTATATTATGTTTATAAAAGAAAATACTAATTATCATTTTCTTTTTAAATTATTCAGATTCATAGCCACAAAATATACAATAACTAACATAATTAACACAAGACCTCGTAAACCCCAATTAGATTATTGGGTTAAAAGCATAATACAATGACCTAAACTGTTTTTTTTTTAAAGCTAACTATTATTATTAAGAAAATCGTGTTCACTCTAGCGTTACTTTATGTATTAATAATGTAGTCTTATTGTCTTGAAATAAGATTTATTTTTCTTTGCCCCAATCGGCGGTCAGTATGGCGAAATACATAATTTTTATTAAAAAAAAATAGTAATAATACATTTTTATTTCAGAAAAAAACACATTTAAGGTTCACAAAACAATTTTCCAATTGAAAATGAACATTACAAAAAAATGTGTATTATATATAAAAACAGCTATTTCAAAAGTTACTGAAATCGATTCAGTAAGTATTCACGGAAAAACAAACTACTTTCAGAACTTACGTTTATGTATTCTATTTCACTTTATATATATTAACTGCATAACCGACGAGACAGAAAACATATTTAATTACAATTAATCCACTACATAAAACAGCATAAGAACTTTAACATCTTTCTCCTCCAAGCAACTCAAAACAAACAGTTTACTTTACCAAAACAGTATGTTTACCAACACGAAGCGTTACTAGTTTGTTTATTTACCCACAAACCGATAGACGCAGTGACAAGGGCAATGTACGCCGTACGATAACATATTCACTATTACGTCATATTATAGTTCACACTATCGAAAACGTGTGCTTTCTATGATACATAAATAACGCAATGTACATACGAATATGCTTTATACAGGGTTGCAGAGACATCGACGTACGACCGGTTAGTGTGGTTTCATTACATGATTCTGAACGTCCGCATTGAAATTTTTACCGCGTAGATATTGCACTTTTCTATGAATCAGCTGATTTTGTTGTGATAACCGATGAAAAATTTGTACGCTAGGGGCTAGACCCTCTAACTATGAATCATGTAAACTGAAACTATGAATTCAGTATTCATAATTTCAGTTTGCGCGTCGATGTATTTAGAATGCATTAGTAACAGCCTGAAGTTTGGAAGTTGGCGGTTTGATACCTCCGTGTCTCGGAAATCACGTTAAACCTTTAGTCCTGCGTCTGATCTCTCTCCAGTCGTGTCGGATTGCCGTCCCATCGGACTATGAGAGTGAGTGAAGAGACACAGGTGCACTCTGCACCTGTGTCGTCGAAGACGCCGTAGGTTAGTCTCCGCTGAAATTCAGTCTGAAGGACTATTATTAGTACTCCTATTTACAACATAATGAGTTGATTGTATAATTTAGTTACGAAGCTAAAGCTACAACATTATATAATGTTCTGCGCGTCATAAAATATTCATTAATTTTTCAATCTCATAAATAGGCTTTCATGAAATTGAAAATAGAGTTGTTATTTTGTACATTATATGATATTCAGGTTATTATTATGATATGGTTGTGATAAGATTCGACAGGTATTATAAAAGGGGTAAGTAAGTCCAGCTTGGTAGTAAACCAACTTAGCGTTAATCATCTTGCTATAAGAATCATTTTACTTATTCGTTATTTTTATTATACACGACATAACAACAAGAAAAGTAGGGTAAACCAAGGCATAACTGGCCACTATCAATAACTAGCCACTTGATACTTTAAGTATTTGAAATAAGAGTAATTTTTTATTTGCGCCATCTATGAAAGAATTAAACAACTCCCTTGTCATTCAGCTTTCATAGTAGTTCAATATTTTCTCACTGCAGATACTAGCGCCAAAGCAAACGGCCATTTACTGACAGTCAGTGTACGTGTCTTGACATGAAGCTACTTCACTACGTAAATGTTAGTGGCTAAGTTTTTACAAAATTGAAATTATTGGTGATAATACATAGTGTTAGTGAAAGAATCACATTGTTCTACGTGTTTACATAATGAGTTATATTAATCTTTAGCTTAATTGTAATAAAATCTTATATAAGCCGTTATTGAAGGGGTGGCTAGTTTCCGAAGTATTTTTTTGCATATTTTTAGTTATTGGCCACCTATGCCAGTTACTAAAGGTTTACCTATTGTTCAAATTTCTTTAAAAATAAGTCGTATTTGTGATGTTTATAAGGTCTAGTATTGTGTATTTCAATTTTAAACGATTTTTTCGACTCTAATCAGAAACTGGCATAGGTGGCCAGTTTGTGGCCAGTTACTAATCTATTTTCTTATTTTTTTTTACAGTTCATTAAAAAGTGTTGAAAATGTCAAAAAAACGTCAATACCCCAAACAATCTATAGATAAGGCCCTTAAATTTATTGAAAATAAGGAGGGTTCTATTCGACAGGCGGCAAAACAATTTGGTGTGCCTAGAAGTAGCCTTCAATTTAAAATTCAAAATCCTGACACTAAGTTTAAGTCTGGACCAGATCCAGTGCTAACTGAAGCAGAAGAAAACAGTTTATGTTCCTTCATCATACAACTTTCAAAGCGTGGCTTCCCAAGAAAAAAGGAGGATATCCAATTATGTGTCCAGAATTTTTTGCAACAAAATCCGAGACCCAACCCTTTTCGAGACAACAAACCAGGAGATGTGTGGTTTAAGGCCTTCCTGAAAAGACACCCTAATATTTCTATTCGAACATCAGAAGGAGTTACCAATGCTAGTGCATGTGTTTCAGAACAGGATATTAGGAAATGGTTTCAGGAAATACAACAGTACATTATCGAGGAAGAACTAAATGACGTCATTCAAGATCCCTTACGAGTTTTCAATGCCGATGAAACTGGATTTAACATTTGCCCGAAAACAGGCAAAGTATTGGCTGAGAAAGGGTGCAAAAATGTGTACCAGATAGAAAAAGGATCATCCAAAGAAAACATTACAGTTTTATTTACATTTTCTGCTGCTGGACACGTCTTTAGACCAATGATTATCTATCCTTATAAACGGATACCTGACCGAGTTTCATTGAGCGTGCCATCTGGTTGGGGAATAGGGCGAAGCGATACAGGTTGGATGACTGCAGCGGTTTTTTATGATTATATCTCTAACTGTCTGTACCAACAAATTTTAGAAAGCAATATTCCACTTCCTGTAGTTCTTTTTGTCGACGGACACAAAACTCATATAACCATAGAAGTATCAGAACTATGCCGTCGTCTTCAAATACATCTAATAGCGCTTTATCCAAACGCAACTCGCATACTACAACCAGCAGATGTTGCAGCTTTTCGCCCAATAAAGGTAACTTGGAAAAAGGTACTGCGCGATTGGTATGCTGCAAATAATTATCAGAAGAGTCTTACTAAAGAAACCTTTGCTCCACTATTAAAAACCGTTGTAGACTCGTGTTCTAAGAAAGAAACATTAATAAATGGGTTTAGAGTATCAGGTTTGTGGCCATTTGAACCAAATAATGTAGATTTTAGCAAGTGTATTGCAAGAGTAAGCCAACCCGACGATACGGTCACGCCAGAAACAAATGTTGAGCATAATATGAGTATGCTGACCTATTCAGAGTTTTGTAACATTGTGGGTGAATCAATTCTTGAAAAATGTCGAACAGTCTCGTCCATTTTAGAGTCAGATGATAATTTTATTGCAATTTACAATTTATGGCAAAGATTCGCGGCAGCACCGGAAAACAATAATAATTATAGAAGTAATAATCACGTGGACTGTGAACCTTCCGACCTATCGATCAGAATAGAAGATAATTATGTGACTGATATTATAGAAGAAACTGAAAACCCTAGGACGATTCTTGATGAGTTTACAGGTGAGTTAATAAATATTATCCAAAAAAGAGAAGGTGAAAAGAAAGTGCACAGTGAGCCGACACTTCAGAATATTTTAATAGAACGTAGTCCCACTCCGCAGCCTAGCACTTCAAAACAAATCACAAATTCGAAGGTTTCCATAATTTCTAATGTGTCTCTTACTGAATATTTGAAACAAAACTTGCCAGTATCACCTAAGCGCCAAGGAAAGCGCCAAATAGAAAGACTGCCATTTGCTTTAACTTCAGACCAATACGTGGAAAAAATAAAAGCAAAACAGTTAAAAAAAGAAGAAGAAGAAGCTGCAAAAGCGGAAAGAAAGAGAATACGAGAAGAGAAGAAGAAGGAAAAAGAGAACAGTGTACCTACGAAGAAAATCAATAAAAAAAGTGATGGAAAAAGCAAAATAAAGATAACTAAAGAAGATAGAAGTAAAGAAAAGACTGAAAATACATATGAGGTTAATGAACAATTCATTTTTTGTGATTTTTGTTTGAATCTCATTACACGTAGGGTTATTGAATGCAAACAGTGTAAAAAACGGTTTCATTTAAATTGTATTCCATCATATCACCGGCACCATGTACCTGTGGAAGATGAGGATCAGTTTTTGTGCCACATTTGTTACCGAGAGAGTAACACTGACTCATCTGACGATTGTGATGACATGTTTAGCTCTGCTTGTGAAGAAGCACGGAAGCAAGGCTTCAGTACCTACTAACTTTAGTCTATAAAATTATTATAATCTTAAGATGTGTCGATTTGTGGTTTAAGTGAATTAAGAAAGTTCCTATGTCGTATTATTTTTGATCTCATATTAATATTGCGGGTAAAATTTTGATTTATTGTTTAATATAATTAATGTTGTGTTATGTAAAGTTTATTTTTGTATGTTTCTATAGAGATAGTAGGATTAAACTGGCACTTTTTTAATGTGGCCAGTTAATAGTTGAATGACGGCCAGTTTCTAAAATTAGTGGCTAGTAACTACCAAAAAGTGATAGTTTTTGATTTTATTAAAATATTTATACAAAATATTGTTTTATTTTAATTTTTAAAACTTAAATTACATAAAAGAATATGCATATTATTATGTGGTATTGCAATAAATCTAATATAATAACCCATCTTGACATTATTCAAGTGTGAGTTGGTGAAAGTGTTTAAGTGGCCAGTTACTGGTGGTTTTACCCTATATCTGCATATTTTTTTATTTCAATATAGCTTATTACTTTCCCCGTTTTATTAAATTCCACATAAGAATCTCTTGGATTGTGTCACGTAGTTTTTGCGTAGCACTTCGCTACAGCGTAGCGCTTTGCTACGGCGTAGCACGTAGCCTCTTCGTAACCGTAATAGCTTTAGAACCAGCAATAAGATAAATATGTATAAGGAAACTTCTTTCCTTTTACGTGTAAGGTATTATATGGATGATTGACTTTAGCGTTGTGCTCAGTAACTCCTTAAGGGAGTAAATAAAGGGGAGATAAGTGAGGCTGAGGGTGAGGAATAAACACTCACAAGTCATGAATAGGAAAATATTACACCACGGCAAGACCAAGGTTGGATTGGAGCAGGACCAAATATATATGAGGAAAAAATGTGAATTTCATTAAAATCGTGGGGAAAACATTGAATGCTCTCCCAAACTCATAAGTGAAATCTGAAAAATTGTTACACTCGTATAACGTATATAAAACTTCCCAACATAAATATCCGAGGCTTCACTAAAATGTTCCCAGTGAAAATGTTGAAGCTGAAACATTACCCAAAAATGCACCAAAACACGTCTTTTCATGCAACTATTACAAAACCAGCGCGTGCCTGCAGTAAAATGTATCCTATATTTTAATCCGAGTAATAAACTACCTGTGTGCCTAATTTCATCCAAATCGATTCAGCCATTTAAGAGTGAGCGTGAAACAAACAAGCAAAATCACAAACATCCAAACTTTCGCAAATTCATAATTACTGAGCCATGCCACAAAGCTCTCATGAAACATTTTAACTATTAATTACACTAAAACAGCTAAAGTGCATAATGGATTCTCTGGCTTAAAACATAATGTATCGGTTAATTTTAACTTCAGTATCCGGTAAACTGGCGTCATTGGCAGAGAGGCTTAAATTAATGGGATGATGGTACGGCGGGCTTGCAAACCACAGTTTGTGGTGTAAGTTGTAAGCGATATTATCGAATATTTTTTAATGGACAGAAGTTTACGAACTCGCTTCTTAAAATGTATCGATTCAACTTTTATAAGGTCAAATATGTGTCAATTCAACTGTTTTAATTTCAAATATGTGTCAACTCAACTTTTTCGACTTAATGTTTCTAGTCTTTTTTTTTTTCAAGCTGGGATGTCATCATATGACTTCTCCCGCTCTGGGCGGAGCAGGAGGGCATGTCAGACTTTTACTGACTAAAACCCACCCGTGTTCCTTCTGTTGTCAGGGACCACGGTATCTCTTTCGAACAAACCGCGGCCCTGGCAGGCATCGGCATTAGCGGACCCCGGCAGTTTGTGCTGACATCTTTTTGGGGCGCGCGTGGAACACAACGCGCCGTCGACTCGGGCCTGGTCCTTGCCGGGCGACGAGCTGCCCATTGCTCGCCGCCCGCAAGCCCGCGCCTGCGGTGGCCGGGATTCGGCTGGTGACTCCCGACGTTCAGGGCGTCTCCTGCGGCGACTAGGGGCGTGAGGGCGCAGAGATTGCCTCTCCCTCACGCGCTCCGCCTCCTCCTTTGCGAGCATTACTGCTTCGTAGAAAGAGGTGACGGCTTCCCATGCACTCTCGCTCCGTACCATGGCCTGGACCAGGGCCGGACGCGAGAGATCGCCGCCGCCGATCGCCGCCACGAGGACGCGGCGGTGCTCCGCCCAAGCCGGGCAGACCTCCACCGTATGCTCCACCGTGTCCTCCGGGCGATCCACACAGTGGTGACACCCTGGCGTTTCCTCCCGCCTAATGTTTCTGGTCTGTGTTCGGAATTATAGATTTTTGTTTTCGGTCCAAAGTATCGCTTACTGAAGTTAAATTATCTTTTTAATATACACGTGTTTCTGTGTCAATAAACTTGTTTTCTTTCTTCTTCCTTTCGTTCAAATATGTATCTATTCAACATGTTTTGTGTCAAACAGATATTGTGTAAATTCATATTTTTATGGCTATAAAAAGAACCTTTGAAAATACATATTTATTTCGGTAACAGGAAGTATTTTGGTAGGGTGACAATCCCTTAACAATATACGTCTTTCCTTTCCTTGAAAGATTTTTATCTTATACATCTATATAAATACCTAAAACCAAAGTTAATTTTATTAGTAATGGTGGGGGCAATAAAAGATTTAACACGATTTTATGTAATCTAGAAATAAAGTTAAATTAAAAAGGCAGTAACGGAGGATGACCAGAATTTCGTGTCGTATTTCGTTTTCTATTTATAAAAACAAATGAACCTACGTAGAATTAAATAGTTACATGTATCCACAGGCGGAATCATCAATCTGAATGCCATACTTACTATTTAAATATTAATTATTATGAACATGCGACATTACACCGACCTCATTGTGTGAAGGTTGTTTTAAAAATAGCTCAGGCTTATATTTTTTACAATTCCTTTTTTAAAACTGTAGTTCAAATGAAAAGATAAAAAGAGGAAGAATTATTGGAACGCCATTTGACGGATAAACGCCTTCACCAATCTGTATATATGTGTATACTCGTACTATATACTAACAATAAAGCTGAGGAGTTTGTTTGTTTGAACGCGCTTATCTCTGATTTGAAAAAATATTTTTGTATTTGATAGCCCAATTCTTAAGGAAGGCTATAGGAAAAAAAACTAAACTAAACAAAAAAAAGTCAGAAAGAATGCTAAACGAAAACAAAGTAAAAACGCGGCCAGGCGATGGAATGCGACGGGGTGGGTCGAGGGAACAAGAAATATCACGCGGACAAAGTCGCGAGCAGAAGCTAGTATGTAATATTCAGTCACATACGTGTGTCGTCGTATGTGTGTGTTATTTTGACCCAGGGATGTCGTTATCAACGGGCTGAAATTATCACCATAACATCGTTCAAACCCCAAAAATCTCTGCTCAGGCCACAATGACCGCCTAACAGATCGTCTACGATTTCACAATAATAACCCCAGCTATTTATTTGTAGTTTATTGCTAAAAGAAGACTGAGGTTTCTGCCTATCCTCTCAACATAATTAACAGCATAATCAGCCTATATTGTTTCGACTGCTGGGACACAGGCCTCCTCTCTTCGAGACGGAGAGGGCTATAATCCATCACGCGGGCCCAGTGCGGGTTGGTAGATGTAACAAGTCTTCGAATTTTTGGTACACATCAAATAACATTACTCGTATTATAATGACATATCCCTATGTATTTTAATGTGTGTTCATGAATTATAAAATAAATAAATAAATTTCCAACTTAGTCCGCACAACATGACGTAGTACTCTAAACTGAAGGTCAAACCCCTACACGCGTTGAAGCACTCTCGCGTGCATATTATGTGCATATTATATACATACGTAGTGAGCACTCATTGAAGTGTCCTCGGATCGGGGGCGGCATTTAAATAAGTGCATTCTAATGCTTAATTATTATGTGGGACTTATGTACCTATACGTATTCTACTTAATCTATCATATAGTTTTATTACACCTAATCTAACAAACTAAGACATTTTTTTTTTACCGTTGCCCCACACTAGGAATTACTCCTGTATCGTGGTTGCGTTTACAAATATTTAAACTCACATTCACAAACAGCCAGACCCGGAACAGCTACCTGTAGGCAATACAAATATTTGTTTCGTGCAGGAATCGAACCCGCGACACGCAGCGCAGCAGTCGATCGCTCAGCCACTGCGCCAACCGTGTCGTCAAATTCAGTCATAATGAACCTATAATGTTCCCACTGCTGGGACACAGGCCTCCTCTCTGTGAGAGGGAGTGGGCCGTATTCCACCACGCGGGCCCAGTGCGGGTTGGTAGATGTCACATGTCTTCGAATTTTTGGTTAGGACAAGCCGATGTTTTCCTTCACCAAAAAAAACTTAATCTATACATATTATAAATTAAAGTCGCTTTCAGATCGCCTTATCTAAACTACGCAACAGATTTTGATGTGGTTTTCAGCATCATTTACAGAATTTATTCCGGTTTATTAAACTGACATAAATAAAATCTCGATATTATGTCAAGTTGTAAAAACTGTTTGAACCAGGAGCGGGGTAGATACTGTTGGATCGTTTATTATGCTTGTGTACTTAGGAGGCAAGTCATATGATTGTGGTACGGCTGATAAAGATGGAGTTAGTTTTTATGTACAGAATGCGTAAGTGCCAGCTTGGTGAGAGAGTCCTTTTACACCCTGTATGTGACTCTCGGTTTGGCATTAATAACGGGTTTAAAAAGACTCATCATCTTTTTAAACCCGATATTAATTTATTTGGCTAGAGATAACAGATTTCTATTTCACGATATCTATCTACTAATCCTGTTAAATGCGAAGGCTTGACTGCGTGTTAATTAATTACGTCATAGCTGTTTAACACATAAGTTTCAACGCACTTCCTCTCTTCTTAAACGTCATCATTATATATATTCTTTGCTTCGACTTACGAGTCAAGGTCGTGAGTTCGAACCCAGGCAGGCACTTTACTTAGTTTATTTAATTTCAGCACCACTGCTCTCAAAACGGTGAAGGACAACGTCGCGCGGAGACCGGCATGTCCTAGAACCAAAAAATTCAAAGACATGTGATATCAACCAACCCGCATTGGGCCCGCGTGGTGGATTACGGCCCACACCCCCTCGAAGAGAGCCCCAGACCCAGCCGTGGAAACAATAAAGGCTGATTATGCTATTAGAAAATTAAGACCTTTTCAACCAACCAAAACCGTTAGCCTACAGAAAGTAATTTGTATTATTCGAAGGCCTTCAGTTTGCATGTCGATTCGCTAATCAAAAATGTGAAGCAAGGCCAACACAAGGGCTATATTGGATAGTCATGTTTTACAATCAATGGGAAAGATTTCTAGGGGTTTGTAGGTCACCTAGATTTGCGATAGTAGTATTTAGATTTAATAAGCTGTAGGACTCTGTATTTGCCACTACCTAAAAGTGACATTTCCTATTTTTTTATTGGTGTACTAGGTGCGCCGCGCGGTTTCACCCTCATAAGTTTCGATCCCGTGGGAATATCGGGATATAAATTATCCTATATATTAATCCTTGTTATAAACCATATGTGTGCCAAATTTCATTCAAATCCGTTCAGTAGTTTTTGCGTGAAAGAGTAGCAAACATCCATCCATCCATACATATACAAACTTTCACATTTATAATATTAGTAGGAAATAGGATAGTAGGACAACAAAACATCGAGATTTCTTTATAACACGTAAGTTTTATATCAAAGTATTCACACATCATGACCATCATTTTTTTTGTCTTTTCCCAACTATGTTGATGTCAGCTTCCAGTCTAACCGGATGCAGCTGAATACCAGTATTTTACACGGAGTGACTGCCTATTAGACCTCCACAAACCAGTTACTGGATAATACGATACCCCTTGGAAAGACTGGTTGTTAGACTATCGGACTTCTGACTACCCGTAACGACTGTCGAAGATCCACGAATGACAGCCGGGGCCAACGGATGAACGTGCTTTCCGAGGCATGGAAGGGTCTCGGTAAGTAAAGATGGTCACCCATCCACAGACCAACCGCGGCAAGCGTAGCTTAACCTGATCGATCGACCTGTGTGGCTGTTATTATTTGGCCACGGGCCCCTCTCTCCATCTCTCTCGGTATTAACACATCAAACTTCCGAAATATATTCTCTAATGATGGTGAAAACCGCATCAAAATCTGTTGCGTAGTTTAGAAAAATAATGCGGTCTCACACCACGAAAAACGACTTTATTTTATTTTATAATATGAAATGTATAGAAAAGTACTGTAAAGATTAATAAAAAAAAAGGTTACTGATGAACCCTGTCAAACCAGCAGTGCGATTCTGTAACCATCTCACCGTGAAAACTTAGGTGAAGTGAGCGTGGAGTGAGCTGTCATTCCAACTAATGCTAGGGATTGACACTATTGACAGCTCACTCTAAGCTCACTTCACCTAACTTTTCATGGTAAGATTTTTACAGAATCGATCGGCTGTCCTTAAAACCTTTCCTTTAACCAAAAAACGGGCATGATTTCTCCATACCTTACTTTTTATATCCGCCTTACAAATCATGGCACGTGACGCAAACCATATGTTACACTTTTTACCAGAAAAAGGCACACTACCGTATATAATATGTATTCCCCTAACTTTTCACTTTCGTCCTCCTTTACTCACGACGGTGTGATTACACTGTCGTGAGAGGTTTATTCGTGACCAACATCCGTCCCATTTGGCTGAACGTTTTTTTTTTTCTATTGAGTGATCTCCTAATAGGGTTAACAGTTACTTAACCAATACTAAGATGCTTCTTAAGGTAGCTTAAAACTAGGTAGGTTGTTCTTGTTTTACGTAAGGTTTGTTAGGCGTAACTTAAGTGGCAGTGGGCATTGCTCGAAGAACAAATAGCCGATGAGGCCGAAAGGTTCTGGAGTGGCGACCGCGTACCGAAAGACGCACTCGTAGCGTTGGAAGGCCTCCCACAAGTTGGACCGACGACATTAAGAAGGCCGCAGGAACCCGTTGGATGCGAGAAGCACAGGACCGGTCGAAGTGGAGGTGCTTGGGGGAGGCCTATGTCCAGCAGTGGACGTCTTTTGGCTGAAATGATGATGATGATGTTGATTCTTGTTTAGTCTTGTCTTGTCGTTACGGGTTTTTAGAAGCCCAAAAGTCTGACAACCAGTCTTACCAAGGGGTAAAGTGTTACCCGGTAACTGGATTGAAGGGGTTAGATAGACAATCGCTCGTCAACAGTATTACAGGTATTAGCACTTATATAATTTAAACATAATAATATGTAGTTTTTCATTGGTATCCTAAAGGACCTCTTCACATCGAAAACACGAAAATACTCCGCCATTTTTTATTATATTTAGGTATCAATGAAAACCAGCAATCCCTAAACTGCCTATTAAATTATTTCCTGGAACCAATAATACAGAATTTCAATTTCAATATTCAAATGATTTCGTATGGCACTGACGGAAGACTCTCATTTTGTCTATTATTATATTTAATTGGACAAAATCTTTGCCAATCGTTTATTCTGAGTGGTACCCAATTATTTTCAGATTATAATACCATCTTATTGACCTAGAAAAGTGGGGTTTTGTATTTTTTTATAATTTTTTTTTTTTGTTTGTTTTGTGTCTCATGAATTGTTAATGAACTAAAAATATAATCATTTTAGCTTTGCTTTGGCAGCTTACAAGAACGTACAGTGATCTTCAATTGTTTCGTAAAGTTTGTTTCCTCGACAGGCCGTGTTCTAATAGAATGCGATCGTCGCGAAATAAATATGACGTAAGTACGAACACGGTTGCGTAGCCTTTGTACGTCATCTAAACTTAACACTATAAAGAAAAAAAGATTTGTTTTTTTTTGTACTAACTTCGCCCTGCGGTTTCACCCGCATAACTGCATAAGTTTCGATCCCGTGGGAATATCAGGATAAAAAGTATCCTATATGTTTATCCTGGTTATAAACCATCTATGTGCCAAATTTCATTCAAATCCGTTCAGTAGTTTTTGCGTGAAAGAGTAACAAACATCCATCAGTCCATACAAACTTTTACGTTTATTATATTAGTAGGATATATGTTTGTTTGTTACGCTTTCACGTAAAAACGGCTGAACGGATTTAGATGAAATTTGGCACATGGGTAAGGCGTACGAATATGTATACACGTAAACGAAGCAAAAGGATTATTATAAGGATCGATAGCAAGAAGCGCTCTGTAGTTTCTGCCAAACCCCATTGAAAGAAAGCGTGAGTGTATTTTATGTGTTGTTAGTTGTTATATTTACGACCTTAAGAAGGTTGCCAGGAAGATTGGATAAGGAAAGCGGAGGACAGTTTATGTTTAACAGTAGGTACCAATTCTTCTGACACTAGAAGCTCTATTCTAATTTCTATTTACGCAGTAATTCACCCATCAGTTTAAATGAAAAATCCTCTGTCTCACTGTAACTAATGGCTCTCGTATATTCAAATTCAAACGAGTGAGCGTGCAATTACGCACAGGATTGCGTCATAGTGCATTCACTCTGGATTCAGTTGCAAAGGGCTTTACGTACGACACGACGTAATACAAATGTTGTAACTATGCTAGGGAAAATGGCGTAAGTTTATGTAGTAGATATATATGTAACTTTGCACTGTCTTGTACAGGCGCCAGCACAACAAGCTACTATAATCTGTCAAATTTATTTAATAGATTTTCAACTTTATCGCTAAAGCATTAAGGTTCAAGGTTGATTGGGAAAATTTGACAGTTTCGGGAAGCTTGATGTGCTGGCGTCTGTACATTTAGACCTAAGGAAATCGTACTGTGTGCTATTTTTTATTACGTATAGCTTAATACGAGCAGTGGTGTCCTAGTGGAGTCCCGACTCACGAGTAGGTCTTGGGTTCGAATCCAGGCGGCTTTGCTTTGTGTAAATAATTTTTCCACCACTGCCCTCAAAACAATCAAGGAAAACATCGTGAGGAAACCGGCCTGTCCTAGAACCTATAGCATAATATTTATACTATGTGCTTATACCGAGTACAGTGCTGTTAGCATAAATATTTTAGGGATGTGCAAAAGCGAGCTTAACACCGAATTGAATTTTCCATCAGCATCTTTAGAGCGAATGAGAGATTTGACATTAAGGACAGAATTACTCACCTACTGATATACAGGCTGGCAGGGACATAAACGCGCAAACGTCATGAAAAGGTTACACCTGATGCCATAAATGAAATTACGAGTCATTCATCACGGAAATTACCGATTAAAAAAAAAAACATTTTTGAGTGCGCAATGTATTGCAAACAACGCGACGGCGCGGCGCGCGCGCACGCGCTACCTACCGCGATACCGCGCGCTGCCCTTTCGAGTTTTATTTACATTGCTGTTTTAAGTGAAACAAGTGAATTTACTATTTTAAAATTAAAAATCTCATTGGGTTAGATAGAAATAATGATTTTATACAGTTTACAGTAAAAAAATTGCAGAAAAAAACGAAAAAGTTAAGAAAAAGCCGACGAAAAATTTCAACACAGGAGGAGCCAGAATCATGTACTGAATCCATGGTAAGCGGTTGCGCGTCGATGTCCCTGTCACCCACTGTATTAATAAATGTATTTTCTTTCTTTTTTCCTTACATTGTAAATTCAGGTTCAAATGGCAAAAACGGAACCCTTATAATTTCGTCATATCCGTCTGTCCGTCCGTATTCCGATACGCTCTCGGTAGATTTCAAATAAATTGGGATAAGCAGGCACTTTATTTCGTGTATTTTATTTTCATAAAAATTTCTCCGGACAATATCATCATCTTTCGACTTCCCTTATCCCAATTATTGAATATCGTATCGTAAATAAATAAAATAGAAAATATCATTTTGAGAGGCCAATCTGAATTCCCGGAATTTTAACTCCGTTAAACAACGACTAACCGAAAAAGTTTACAAATTGTATTATGAATGATGATTTGACTACCTGTTGCGTCCACAAGTACTAGTGTACGTGTTATGTCATCACTAACCGGATTTTAAACGGTTGATATGTGATCGTGATGGATTGGTGCACCTTAATACCACTTTTTAGGTAGAAATGGTAGGTATTTTTAGTCCCAATAAACAATTCACAAACTAAATAATTGTTATCACTTTCGATTTCATATGAAAACTAAACTAATATTTATCTTCTGTCCTTTTCTTAATGAAATAGAAAGAAAATCTTACACTGAACTTAAATTTAGTTTAGTTTGTGAACAAGGGAATCGGCGCCAATATCTTGTTGTTCAATATTTTAAAACTAGATGGCGCCTGCATTTTCTAGCTGACTGATTTCTGAGAAAAAATGCCGAAACAAATTCCGAGGTCATGTTCTCTTTTAAAACCTAATCATCATATTATTAGGATTTTATGTGAGTTGTGTGCGATGATATTATTATTTTGAAAACGTTAGAATGATATCAATAACGATAGTTAAAAAGTAACATAACCCATTTAATGTTGGAAAATACGGCGGAGAAACAAAAGATTGTATACATACTTCGAAACTTTTTACCCTTGACTTGCAAAGTACAACAAAAAGTCGATTTAGGAAGCGGTTTTATTGTTTTAGGTTTAATCAAATATGCAAACATTCTGGTCAAGTTAAGTGAATTTTTATGTAAACTAAGCGAGGAATTTAAAAATCGGCATTTACCGTACTTTATAAGAGTATTAAAAGATGTAATTTAGAAGAGAATTAGAAGTTTTATCCTGAGTTTCCCTACAAGACCCACTCAGTACAGGAACACAAAGTTGAAATTTTTATGGAAAATTAAGCTAACTCATTTTGCCATAAAACTTATATTGAAGCGAAAGGGAAGTCACTTTTATAACATTACGTACTTTTAAAATGCGAATATTGTAAAGCAACTTAGTTAAGTACTAGAACTAGTCAAGCTAGAACCTTTCAATAATAATTGCGACAATCGCGCGTCGAAACAGTGTGTGAGGATCCTTAAGAACTCATTTGAAAAAGGATCACATTTTATATTTAAAAACGTCTTTTAAGACAAGTTGCAATGCACTGTGCCTCTACAATAACACATAAGTTCTCAACCTTGTCGTGCCCTTTTGGTTTTTATTTTTATTTTTTCTAGAACGTCCCTATTTTTTTTACTTACCATGTCGCGAATTTGAAACCGCTATTGCCACTATTAAATTTAAACGTGTAATATTATGGAGGAGTTAGTGTGGTTGGTGGAGGTCAGATAGGCAGTCGCTCCATAAAATACTGGTATTCAGCTGCATCCGGTTAGACTGGAAGTCGACCCCAACATAGTTGGGAAAAGGCTGGGCAGATGATGATGATGATGATTTTATAGTCGTGAGATAGGATATATAATTTTCTCTGGGTTTTCTACTGCCCCCCTGAAAGTCTCAAATGCCCACGAGGGGGCGTTATCGCCCATGTTGAGAATCTACGCTCTAAAATTGTATTAAAAGCTTGCGGTTCTAAGGAGATAAACTTGCACGTATTGAAATAACCAATGAAATTGGTATCAGATATTTTTGGACTTTAATGTAAAGGTCGTTGAGGTCAAAGAAAGTTGGAGAAAGGAATAATGTTCGGTGACATTTGTAAATGTTTTTGGTTTCGATGTTTGGCATTAAACTCGTCGTTAATGCATAAATAATGGTATAGCTTGACGCACTGACGTAAAAATATCGCGGCGGGATTTTATCGCGTACTGGATTTTCAACTCTCGGGGGTCGGCCGAGCATTGAGCATCCAATAAAGCGCATCCCACCACGTTAAAAAAACACACTGTTGAATTTTCAACTCTCGGCACTAAGCATAGCGTTGAAAAACCAGTGCGCGAAAAAAAGTCGCCGCGGGATAAAACCCGCCCGTGCATACCAGGGATTACTGAAATCGGTGCCTTTGTATACGAATCCTATGATAAAACTATAGGAATATAGTCTAATAAGGATATGTGATCTAGGTACCAATTCTTTATTGTATAGTCGTCCTCGTAAATGCTTAAAATACCTTTGACAACAATTCCCACTAAATTGAAATTTCACTAAGGTTGAAAATATCTAACTGCCACATAGACAAATCGACCTTATCGTTTCATGACTTGCAAGTGACATTGAACCTTAGGGTGACAAAGGAATGTGTGATGTAGGTACGTCAATTAGTTATAACACCTTAGTTTCAAGTTAATGATATCCTATGTTAGAATTCTAAGCTTCGAACTACGATTGCACACCATTCCTAACATCTGCTTAATTAGCTAAAATGGAAGGATTTGTCTCACACGAACATTGAAGGTAGTACAGACATAGGTGGATATAATCCATAATCTCCGAGTATTTAGAGGCATCCATTACAATTTATGGAATATTCTAGAATCCGGAATTCTAGACTGGGCATTGAATGTGCTCGCTTTATTTTATATACTAAGTGCTTATCCTAAAGCCGACTTCATATTTGTGACAGCCGATCTATTCTGTAAAAATCTCACTTCAAGATCAGTTCGCTTAAGTTTTTACAGTAAGATTTTTACGGAATCGATCGGCAGGTAATTTGACGGAGGATTGTCTTTAGCGAAATGAGAAGGCATGATACCTGCACGAAAGAAACACTGATTTGAATGTATTTAAATACAAGATTTATATCTGAATAACGCAAAAAAAACTATTTAAATCAGATATTTTAACATTCAATACAATTTTCGGGATAAACTAACACCCTAATTTCGACTAAACACCCTAACAATGCTAATTGAACTGTCAAACTGAAAGCCATTGGCAGCGTGTTACGCAATTACCCTGTAGATACAGACGCCAGCAGGTCAAGCTACCCGAAACTGTCAACTTTTCCCAATCAACCTTGAACCTTAATGCTTTTGCGATAAAGTTGAAATTCTATTAAAGAAATTTGACAGATTGTAGTAACTTGATGTGCTGGCGTCTGTACTTATGCTCAAAGAGCGAAAATGCTAAGCATTTTTCAAACAAATTCCTTTCCCACATAGCAGGCGCATGTCACCTTTCCGAATTGTCTTTTTCATTCAAAATATTGGCCATGACGTAGTCGGAAACATAATAAAATAAAAAATAACGTTTAAGTGTTTAATATACTTATCCCTTCACTGTACATAATATTAGTACCCCTAAGTGACTTTTGAAACCCCAAAATAACACTAATTTAGAGTCGTGGAGTCGTTTAGATTCGCGGTAGGTATCGGTGAAATCTAAGAATAGAATCGTAATTAGACATGCCAAATACGAGGTCAAGTTAAATTAACTAGTGAAACTTCGCAGAATTGATGGGTATCAATATCAGTATAGTCTGTTCTAAAAATATCTGACGAAAGTGTAAGCAAACCCATTTCAGGTTAAATTCCTACGCAATCCCCCATTAAAGGGAATTACTAACACGTTTATCAGTATTTAGAATGTTTCGACTTTTAACAAGCGTATGGGCAAGCGTAGTGTGGGACGCCCCCCAGCTAAATAGACGGACGACCTAAACAAGCTGGCTAAGACAGACTGGATGCGGATGGTGGAGGACAGGATGTTGTGTGGCAGCCTGGGAGAGGCCTATGTTCAGCAGTGGACTGCAATAGGCGGAGTTGAAAAACATCTCTAAGGTGTTTTAGTCAGTAAGAGTCTGACACTCCCTTCCGCTCCACCCAGAGCGGGAGGGGTCATTTGATGATTTCCTACCAGAAAAAAAAAAAAAAAAAGGTTATTTAGAATGTCAGCTTCAAATAATCAAATTATGCACTCATTTGTAAGTGGCGCTACAAATGCACAACAAATAGTATACGAGTACAACCGGCATGTCCTAGAATCAAAAATTCGAAGACATTTACCAAGCCGCGCTAGGTCCGCGTGGTAGCCCACTCACTCTCGGAGAGAGGAGCCCTGTGTCCCAGCAGTGGGAACATTATTGGCTGACTATGCTACTACAAATTGACACAAAAATCGTTAAGAATGTAAACAAATGGTTCAGATATCGGAACCATTTGTTTACAGTTTCTTCAGATACTTCTGGAGCAGACCATAACCATAGTAACACAAAAAAAACGTTGCTTTAATTAATTTTATTTGACCTAATAAATAAACTTGCCCTGGAATGTTCTATAAATATCCTGTTTCAGTTTCTACTTCTTACATCTACAAAAATAGACTCGTTTAATTAATATTTAATGATGCTTCATTAAATATTATTTAAACGAGTCTATTTTTACACTCATCTAAGAGGTACGGAACAATAACTTTCACTGAATGAAATACTGAAGTTTCTAATAGGTTTTAATGGAAACCGCCAAAGTTATTGTCTAGGCAAGACTAGGAAATTGACTTCCTTTAGTATTAACATGTTATATTTACTTATTTACCATTTACATAAATGGTAAATAAATAAATAACACACATATATAAACAGACAAGAAAAAAAAACAGAAGAGAAAAATAGGTACAAAGGAGATGCTTATTTCATAAGAAATATCTTCCAGCATACCTGCGATAGGACATAGATAGAGAGATGTAGACAGACAATTAAGGTTATATTGTTAAAATTATTTATTTATTTATTAAAACTGCTTCGTTAGTCCAGGGTTCGCAACCGCTACTGCTGAGCACGACGTCCTGCGTTCGATCCCCAGGTCGAGCAAAGTGTTATTGGGTCTTTTCGTCAGGAATTTCTCAATACCAGCCCGGAGTCTAGATTTGTACCCGTTTGAGAGCAACAGGCTCGCTTCTATTACATGGGGCTTATACATACATAATCAGCCTATAATTTTCCCACTGCTGGGACACAGGCCTCCTCTCGACGAGAGGGAATAGGCCGTAATCCACCACGCGGGTCCTGTGCGGGTTGGCAGATGTTGGATTTTTAGTTCTAGGACATGCCGATTTCCTCACTTAAACATAACTGGTGAAAATTGGGTTTACTAAGGGTGTACCTTTACCTCTAATCTTTCGGGGAATATAGGTATGATGTTATGTTTTGTTATTAACTTACATTTTCTCCGCACCACACTTGTAATGGCAGCTCGATCACGGTGGTGACGGAAGAAACAGGTGCTTATAGCACAGGAGTCCTCCTAGTTTAAGCAGTCTAATTTAAGGTACAAAAATTGTATGTAAATAGGTTTAAGTCTTGAACTAATAAATATTGTTTATTAAAAGTTTATGCAGAAGTAAAAGAAAATACTGTACAAAGGCGGACTTAATGCCTTTTGGCATTTTCTACCAGTCAACCTTAGGGTGATGCAGAAACAAAACATAACAGGTATAACGTAAGGGATAGATAACTCGAAAAAGTATAAGTACTAATACATTCATACATATAAACAGAATAAACTTTAGTTAAAAATGGACAGAATATAACATGTTTTCCCGAAGGAAGAAACGAAAGGAAGGAGGAAAGGAAAGGTTTTTAAAGGAAGGTTTTGCCCGGAGAGTAGTGGTGGCCCAGTGGTAACAGCCGCGACTTACGAGTTATAAGGTCGTAGGTTAGAACCCACACGATGCTTTACTTTGTGTAAATTATTTCATCACTGCTCTCAAAACGGTGATGGAAAACATTGTGAGGAATCTGACATGTCCTAGAACCAAAAATTCGAAGACATGTGATATCTACCAACCCGCACTGGGCCCATGTGGTGGATGCCCACTCCCTCTCATAGAGAGAAGGCTTGTGTCCCAGCAGTGGGAACGTTATAGGCTTATTATGTATGCTATGGTCCCTGAAGGGTTAAGTAGGAGTGTACCTATAGTATACCCACATTTCAACACATATGTATAAAAAAAAAGGAAATTGACGTTTAAAAATACATGTTACAAGCCAATCACAATAAGAAAGCACACAAGTGTATTGCCACAAATCTGATTCTAACCCCCAAACTAGGCCTGGACCTGTATTTTAGGGGCCAGAAAAATAGACCATAGCAGCTAATTAAGTAATTCTCCCGACTACATAACTAGTCTATGAAATAGCAGCACGGCTCCTTATATTGATAACCCTTCATATCAGACGGTTAGCACACTTAATAGTCAGGACGTGACGTTCCGAAGGCCTCAACGTGAAAAGGACCTATACCCGTTTTCACTAACACCAAATGAATGCCTAAATATGAGCACGCTGTTGGATTATCGACACTCCATTCGGCGCCGATAGTTGAAAATCCAACAGCACGCTTTTGGTGTCATCTAAAGTTAGTGAAAACGAGCACTGATTTTTTTTGCCAAGTCAATAGATGATGACAGGTTTTGTACAGTCCGACTTTGACTGTGGACACATTCGTAGACCTACTCGTAACTACAGTCTTTTTTTTTATTCTTCTGTACGAATTTTGTTGGTGCCCTGTATGCTTTTTCTTTATTATTTGATACATGTAATCGTTACTATTGGGGCTCGTGGCTAAATGATTACAGCCGCACGGGTCGATCGAAAGTTAAACTACGCTTGCCGCGATCAGTTCGTGTATGGGTTATCATCTCGTCTCTCGACATATCAAGACATATCGAGATCCCTCCGTGCTTCAGAAAGCACGTTAAGCCGCTGGTCCCGGCTGTCATTCTTGAATCTTTGACAGCCGTTACGAGTCTTCAGATGCCCGAAAGTCTGACAACCAGTCTTACCAAGGAGTATCGTGTAACCCAGTAACTGGGTTGTAGAGGGCAGATAGGCAGTCGCTCCATGTAAACTACTGGTATAGAGCTGCTGGTTTTACTGAAGGCCAACCCCAACATAGTTGGAAAAAAGCTACACAGATTAATTTACATCTAAATATTGAAGTAGGTGTGACGAAACCACAGATTTATAAAATAAAGGGAGATATGCCAAGGGGGCGTGGCGCGTGCGAACAATGTATGCACAAAACAGAAACAAACACGGGCGCCGTTGATTTGTCAATAAGAATTGTCAATGTAGTTGTGAGATATGGTGTGTGAATTCTCAACGTTGCGATCTGCGTTACGCGATTGGCTCGCGTTGAGTGTGGTGACTGTTATAGTGCGAGTGAGCGCGTGTTCGTATTGTAGTGCATATGTAGTTGAAGGCGACAGCCGGACTCGAACAGTTGGGCAGCCACACCATATCTCCCTTTACTTTATAAATCTGTGGACAAAACTATTAATGATAGGCTGAGAAATGATGTGATAAGGCAACGGTGCGGTTTAAAAGATGTTGTGACAATAATTGAAAAGAGAATGCTTATATTGCGTTCGCGATTTACTTGCCAAACATATAAACAAATATGAGTTAATGGAAAAATAACTTTAATTCCTACACAATAAAGTTCAGTTTACGCTACAACTTCAAACATTTTTAAGACTTTTTAAATAATGCTAGTTAGTCTGAGATCAACATAATTACCACTAAAAGATGGTTGATATTGGTTTAACAAAATAACATCAATTAGAAACGTAAATTTGAATAGACTTTAGATGGTTTGGTCATGTGGAGAGGACAAGTGAAAGGTGACTAATAAAGGTGTTTAGAAATACAGATGTGAGTGGAAACGCCTGGAGTAAGTACCTCTGAATTGATTTATAAGGTCGTTTGGATAAACTAAAAATACTTGGATACGTAAACAAGGTTCCGATTGGTTTATTTCAAAAGGTTATTTTCGAACATTTTCTTGAATATCTAAATAATGGATCGAAGGCGTTCTCCACCCACGACTATGCCTTATAAAGTAAATAAGAAATTGCAGAAATAATATCATAACCATGCCGGTATTCCCCAAAGGGTTAGGCAGAGGTGTACGTATAGTATTATCCACATTTCGATAGTTATGTTTTAGTCCCATTTAATAGGGGGCGAGCCAGACTTCGGGCTGCTGCTGAGAAATTCCAGATAGACAAACCCAATAATACTTTACCCGACCTGGGAATCGAACCCAGGCACAGCAATAGCGCTTGCGACCACTAGATCAAAAAGGTAGTAGCAGAAATAAGAGGTAAAATAATATATCAAGTGTAGACCACGTTTTTCATGAATTAAGTATCGAGTTTCACCTGAGTTGCTGTATTTCAGAATAAAGTTCAATGCAATTTTCTAGTTCTGTAGCAAAGAAGTTTGTGTTCTAACTAAAGTTATAAAGTACGCGAAACTCTTGAAATTTTAATGGTGCCGATGGATTGTACTTTTAGTTTGAAAGTGAACTATTTTCCATCTACAAAAAACGTAGGATATTATGAGATATACATAGTGATTATCCCAAAGCCGAATTCACATTTGTGTCCGTTTGGTATACCTTTCTAACTGCTCAACTCAACTCAAGCAGCTAGAGAGGCTTGTTGCTTGATGGCCGACCCATCCAGTACAATCGAGACCCCTCTTTACCTCGGAAAGCAGGTTAAGTCGATGGTCCCGACTGTCAATCGTTACGGGTACTCGTCAGAAGCCCGCGTAGAAGATTACGGCCCACTCCCTCTCGCAGAGAGGAGGCCTGTGTCCCAGCAGTGGGAACGGTGAACGGTGGGGTTATAGGCTGATTATACTTAGGCTGCTTTTCCACCAGAGATGTGCTATGCAGCTATGCTGCGAGGATGTGAAAGCTAAGCTACGAAACTATGTCACTGTTTCCATGTTTCCATAATGCTAAGCTATGTAGCGAAGCGATTAAGATATGCTATGTAGATGCGCTGCCGCGTGGTAACTCTACGAGGAAAATGCGCAGCTCGAGCGATGCGATGCATCGGCAGTAGGGAAGCCACGGGGCACATTTATTTATTTATTACATACATACGCTAGCATTAGTGTCCCAATGCGGTAGTGTGTTGTTAATTAACATGTCTACTTTCGGTGACATACGCGCGCCGTCTTTAGGTACTCTGATCTGCATATAGCTACACCACTCGCGCATCCATAGCTCCCATTCATAGCACGCATCCATAGTAAATCCTTTCATATCAAAAACAAAGCTTAGTTGAACCTGTTTCCACCAGTTCTATGCTAAGTAGACCAATGAATATGATTGGTGGATATCAAACGCATCCATAGCAACGTAGCACATCTCTGGTGGAAAAACAGCCTAATGCTAGCGTTTGTTAGCAGTGAGCGCGAATAGAGGCAAGAATATGATTAATCAAGCTATAGGATTCTTGGTTTCAGTACCAAGCTACTAAACGACTTTTTAACCGACTTCAGAAAAAGGAGAAGGTTCTATGTTCGTCTGTATCTATTTCTTTTATGTATGTTCATCGAAATTTTCATCAATTGTGGATCGATTGTCGGAAAATTAGATTAAATTTCCCCTTTCCCCTTCTTTCCCCTCTTGAAAACGAAATTAAATCTAATCTTTTCCTAGAAGCAGTGGTAAGAAAGTGGAAGATCGCGGGTTCAAACCCAGGCAGGCGCTTCACTTTGTGTAATTTATTTCACCACCACTGCTCTCAAAGCGATGAAGGAAAACATCGTGAGGAAACCGGCATGTCCTACAACTAAAAAAAACGAAGACATGCGACATCTAACAACCCGCACTGGGCCCGCGTGGTGGATTATGGCCCACTCCCTCTAACAGAGAGGAGGCCTGTGGCCCAGCAGTGGGAACGTTATAGGTTGATTATGATTATACTTTTCCTAGAAACATCGTTTTTAATATTCTTCCGCGCTATCATTTGTTTTTAGCGGAAATTATTTGTGCAGAAGATATCCGCATCCCTAGTAATTGTATTGCAGTAGATATTGGTGGACTTGCTTTGATCATTTTTATTCATCTTAGCGAAATCTAGGCCATCGGGAGAGACGTTTTTCTATAGAGACGACTAAGCTGCTTATTGGGTCAGAATCGGTTCCAATTAAAATATCGATAGGAAACTGCTATTCCCTCTTCATAACTTTTATAAATGGCGTCTTGGTCAGTTAGTCTTCTCTAAATAATATTTAATGTTTTTACTTTGTTTAAAATTGGTGAACGGCCCGAGGCTGAATAATAACAGCCGCACAGGTCGATCGATCAGGTTAAGCTACGCTTGCCGCGGTTGGTCCGTGGATGGGTGACCATCTTTACATACCGAGACCCCTCCGTGCCTCGGAAAGCACGTTAAGTCGTAGGTCTCGGCTGTCATTCGTAGATCTTTGACAGTCGTTACGGGTAGTCAGAATCCCGAAAATTTGAGAACCAGTCTTACCTAGAGGTATCGTATTACCCAGTAACTGGGTTGTGGAGGTCAGATAGGCAGTCGCTCTATGAAAAATACTGGTATTCAGCTGCCTCCGGTTAGACTGGAAACCGAGCCTAACACAGTTGGGAAAAGGCTAGGTAGAATGAAAGAATGATGACTTTTTTTTTATTGGAACAAGTTAGCCAAGGTTTACCTTCTGGACACAAGTGGGAAGACGTAACTCCAACCTGGTAAAGTGGGGCTTCCTCGACGGAACAGCACCAGGGTGTGGACATGGAGCTATGTCGCAAACTATGCTCCACCTCCTATCCTGCCCTCAGAGCAATAAACTATGATGACGATGAGCCCCAAAACTTGCAGTCAAATTGACCTCTGTGCTGCCACCGAAGACGCCGTGGAAGTGGTGAAGTTTTGGGCCAACATGATCTGAAAGTCGTACCAGCAACACAAAGACAACACATTTGACGACACGGTTGGCGCAGTGGCTGAGCGATCGACTGCTGCGCTGCGTGTCGCGGGTTCGATTCCCGCACGGAACAAATATTTGTATTCCCTACAGGTAGTTGTTCCGGGTCTGACTGTTTGTGTATGTGAGTTTGAATGTTTGTAAATGCACCCACGATACAGGAGTAAGTCCTAGTGTGGAGCAAAGTTTAAAAAAAAAAAAGACAGTACATAATCAGTGCTATGATAATTGCTTCCATATTCTTTGCATTCCACAAGGAGAACTAAGGTTTTTATCGGACACAGCAAACCAAGACAGAGAAAGCTTCAATAGGCACTACAGACTTCTATAGAAAGTGATATTCTATCAACGGTAGCGATGCTGGAAAAGTCAGAATTACAGTCCGTTCACAATTATTTTACATCTGACAGCACCGACCCAATAGCAACCGTATAGTAACGAAGATAAAGATCACTGTAATTTTAACAGAATTTTCAATGGCAGCAACCTAACTGCAACCTTATATGAATGAGAATAAAGTTCACTGTGATTTTGACAGTGATGCAAAATCAGAGGTAAATCCACTGTGAAAATTCTGTATTAGCTACCGAAAACTTATGTCAATCCTATTGAAAGTCGTTACAGAAATACCGACGAAACGCTTTGAAAGCAATTACCACTTGTCTAGGCCCTCAGGTTTCTCTTTATCTATGTACATACATACAGACGCCAGCAGGTCAAGCTACCCGAAACTGTCAAATTTCCCAATCAACATTGAACCTTAATGCTTTAACGATAAAGTTGAAAATCTATTAAAGAAATTTGACAGATTGTAGTAACTTGATGTGCTGGCGTCCGTACATAAACGCACACCTTCTTCCCATGTGGGTAGGCAGAAACTACAGAACGCCACCTGCAACGGTCCTTACATACTCCTTTTTCCTCCTTTACTACGCACCTCACCTTTCTGAAGAACATCACCTATAAGGTCACTATACGTCCTCCTAGGGCTTCCCCTCCCGGCGCTTCCACTCACATCCGCCTTGTGAATACTTTATATTTACTCCAATAATAAAATCTGTTCAAAAACCCTACATTTCCTCGTCAAGAGATCCTACGACAATTGACAGGGTGACCTATTGTTACCTCAAGAGCTTCTATTCACCTAACATGCATTTCCAGAGCTTCTGTTAAATCGAGTGCCACTCATGATCGCTTAGAACCCGATGTATCCTCGCCAGGGCTATTCATTGCTCGCTCAGTGCGACAGGTAGCAGTTGACTATTATCTACAAATAGCAGTGTATGCGTTCAATTGCGTTGCAACGTAGGTACGGGTCGAACAATGACTCGGTTCGCTGTTTGAAATTAGCGGTGGGTTTTGTGCACTGGCAGGAAAAAGGACTTGTTTTTTTTTTTGTTTTGTTTTATAAATTGTAGATTTTAGTGCCAGTGTTATTGTGATATCTGACTGTCCAGTATTATTATTTTAAACTAAATGTAGCTGCGATAACATATCAAGACACATCATAATTAATTATATTTATAGATGCACTACCCTCCGGGAGTCCAACGCATCGATAAGTTAATGTTTTAACCATCTTCTAAGTGACGTTACGTCAACGTGAAGCGTATAATGATCAAGCATAAGGTTGATGTTTACCTACTTTGGTAATACCTAAGATAACCTATAAAATATGCCTACCAAGAACCGTAGTCGCTAAAAAAAATTGCATAATTTGTCACTTATACTATGTCGTGTCAAGATGGCGTATCACTACGCCACTGACATTACAAGCTACGCACACACAACACATTTACATAGCAAGGAGGGTTCGTGCAAACAATAACTAATTTCCCGCGTATGTTTACTACGCCATAAATTCGGCTGCACTATGCTGTGGAAGCCGTTAAATTTTATGTCTGTTACGTGTGTGTACAAATTAATAATAAACGGTAACATGACACTATAGAGTATTGGCAGTTTAAAGGTAGATACCATGCCATAAGGATCTTTTGGCGCTCGAATGACGTTGACATGGGGGCGCTGTTGGTAAACATTTGTAAAATAAATTTGTGTTGACAAAACAAGATGGTGGCGTTAGTTCCGATTTTGGCCACGCGCCAAAAGATGAATATTAAAAATGAAATAAGCATCACCTCTGTACCTATTTTTTCTGTTCTGTTTTTTCTTGTCTGTTTTAATATGTGTGTACATAAATGGTAAAATAAATAAATTAATTAAACGTAACTGGTAAAATGTAGGTGTGTGTGTTGGGTGTATATTACGCCTCTGCGTAACTCTTTGGGTATACTACCGTACAAGTGCAGTACTTAGTTGCACACTACACTTATGTCTTGGAGTAAGCGTAGGAGCTCTCTGTACCGCCCGAGACACGGGCGGAGTCAGAAGTATGTGTGCGTGTATGTGTTATATGATGACGCTACTCGTCTTCACGCACACATTCACAGCGTGTTTGTACACTTGGTTAACACAAGTAAAACCCGCGTTGCTTCGTGAGATAAAAGTATGATTTTTCCAAGCAACTTTAATTCCGCGTGTTGTTTAACCAACGTTGTTTAACTACATAGCTGAGTAAATCCTCTTTGGTGTAAACGCAAAAATGGTATCTACCTACCTGCGTACAAGGTGAAAGTTTCAGACCCCTGTTGAATAATAAATGAAGCCCAGAAATGTGTAGAGATGACATTTAAAGGTTATGTTATTGCACGTACCTGCCTAACTACCTATAACTTTTGAAGAGGTTCAGAAAATCCCCTACACACCCCCCCACACCCATCCCCTACCTAATATAAATTTTTGATAGCTTACTTTGTATTTTTTTTCTACTTTCAATACCTATTTAATTCAGAATTAAAATAATATCTACGTAAATAACAACTAATACCTAATTAAGTAACAAAAATAATAAAATTATATCCTAACTTAACTAAAACTATTCACAAACTAAAACATAGCGTCGAAAAATTCATCCGCATCGTTGTCGACAGGTACCTAATGTAAGAGACTGGCGGCATTACGTTATGTGGCAATACTTAGCCTCTGGCCAAGGTAAAAACCAGCCCTGGGTCACGGGAAACGTCAACCAGCCGTTTCGAGATTTCCTTAAACATTTGAATCACAAAGCTTCATAAACATTCTTAAACATAACAAGATAAGCCAAAACATTGTTATAATTCAGAGTTGATTAGATAAATAAGTTAGGAAATGACTAACTTACAAAGCAACCTTGAAGAAACTTTTGGCAAAATGAAATAACAAGTAACTCACAACAAGCATGATAATTATAGCAACATTCAGACTACACCAATCAACTACAACTTTATTAATAAGCTCTTTAAGCTCATATTATATTAACCAAAAACTCCAACTTCCGTTCGTAAGTTATAATTACAACTAAAAATTCCATCCTATCGATATGTTTGCTCTTTCTGCTGGTAGACTCAAAAATATTGTACAGACGCCAGCACATCAAGCTACTACAATCTGTCAAATTTCTTTAATAGATTTTCAACTTTATCGCTAAAGCATTTAGGTTCAAGGTTGATTGGGAAAATTTGACAGTTTCGGGTAGCTTGACCTGCTGGCGTCTGTACTCAAAATACTAAGTCAATAGTCTTAAGATGTGCCTTCTGAGTTTTGCCTTTACTTTTTTTTATTTGCTATTTAACACAAGATTTTTTTTAGGTTTTAGTTTAAATAGCATGGTTTGTGCATATAGACTATAATAGAGGGGCTTGTGGCTAAGTAATAAAGCTGCACGGATCGATTGATCAGGTTAAGCTACGCTTGCTGCGGTTGGTCTGTGGATGGGTGACCATCTTTACCACAGAACAGATAATTTATCTGTTCTGTGATCTTTACATACCAAAACCCCTCCGTGGCTAGGAAAGCACGTTAATTTGTTGGTCCCGGCTGTCATTCGTGAATCTTTGACAGTCGTTACGGGTGGTCAGAAGCCCGAAAGTCTGACAGCCATTCTTACCAAGGGGTGTGGGTTGTTGTCGGATCAGCAGTCGCTACATGTAAAATACTGGTATTCAGCTGCATCCGGTTAGACTGGAAGCTGACCCCAACATAGTTGGGAAAAGGCTAGGCAGATAATGATGTGTATTCGGTGGAAAATATTGTTCGTTACACATTTGGCCGTATCTTTTTTTGGTATTTCTTCCTACAAAATATAATTTATCACCGTTTGTTTTCCCTAACAAATAAAATTAAAATAAGTTACGAATTACTTTCGAACGTCCGCTAGTTACTGGATGAGTTGAACTCATAGCATTACTTCTGCACGAGTTCACACAGGAAAGTTAGCTTGTAGCATAACTGGGATTTTGAACGGTTACACACAACGGCAGTCGCTGCCTCCAGGGCACAGTTGCTAAACTACTCAACTGAATTGAGTTACTGCTGGTATTTATGAACGGTATACATAAACAAATGTAACACAAAGATATTTTTAAGAGGCCCTGTTGAGTTTTGCTCGGTTCCTATAAACAAAAAGGAATCGTGTTGCTTACCAATGGTAGCATTCTTTATTATTGCCAAACTGGGTAAACTGGCCAAACTGCATAGTAGACCCTCCCATATGGAAGTAGCTATCACAGCTAAAATAAGCTTACGAATCTATTATATAAATAGGGAGGGTCTACTATGCAAAGCTATGAGGTCTTTGCTTCATTATTGGTAAAGATACAAGAGTCTTAATTTTAACCAATAATGGTCTGTAAATTATGGGTTCCGGCCATTAGTAGTGACTTTCAGTGTTCTCGAATTGATAAAATAAACGCGAATCGTCTCATTCGATTGTCATATCAAAATCAAATCATTTATTAGTGTGAATTAGATAATAGGTACAGTAAAGCGGAGCACAAACAATAAAAATGCTTTGTGCTCAAACATCTACCCATTGGGCTTACACTACGCCACATTCAAAATAATTTTTTAATAAATTAATTGTGTATCTTATTTATGGATTCATAACCGACTTCAAAAAAGGTGGAGGTTCTCAATACGGATGTTTCTTTTTATAATTTTTTCGGGCATCATTTAATGGATAAGGTATGCTTTAGACCGACCGAGATGATTAGACTTTCATATTACCTATATATACAGTCGTTTAAAATATCATTTGACCATTACAAACTATTCAAAAAGAAATCATAGAAAAGATAACAAAAACCATCTCGTTTCAACTGCGGACACTTTCCCATCAAAGACGCTTGACGTCAAAGGGACAATAGTCCTAAGATGGACTGGCGATCATGAAAGAGGTCGGGAACTCAATTTCTATCGCTTTAAAAGTGTTGCAATAACTAACTGTAATACTGGCTGAATTTACGGTTCGGCAACCTAGAACGTTAGCTTAGTATTCTGCGCCAAAATGCTGTTAATTCGGTCATTATTAACGTGATTGAGCAGTGGTGGCCCAGTGGTAACGGCCGCGATTTACGAGTTGTAGGTCGTGGGTTCGAACCCAGGCAGGCGCTTTTCTTTGTGTAAATTATTACATCACCACTGCTCTCTAAACGATGAAAGAAAACATCGTGAGGAAACCGGCATGTCCTAGAACCAAAAATTCGAAGACATGTGATATCTACCAACCCACATTGGGCTCGCGTGGTGGATTACAGCCCTCTCAAAGAGAGGAGGCCTGTGTTTCAGCCGTGGGATAATTATAGGCTAATTATGTATGTTATATTATGTAACATGATTGAATGAATAACTATACTCGTTCAAAAAGCTGAACGTACACTCAAACTTGTACAGTTGTTAGAGTCGCCTAGCTTTTCCAGTTGGTTCGATATCCACTCAAGACCATTATATTTATGGCCTACGGGTAATCTATGTAGGTCTAGTTGTTTGTGCTTGTGTGATTTATATCCTTCAATAAACCTACAAAACAGGACTTATGAAATTATATATATATAGGAATGGATATATCGCTGCATAAGTTCTAACACCACGTAAGTAAAAAATATCAACTTAACAGGAGAGTGACAAAGTGGCATAATTTTACATAGATCTAATAGATTAGATTAGATTAGATCTAGAAGATTTAGACTTTATGTTTCAGTATATAGTATACTGAAACATAAAGTTACATATTT
Organism: Apamea monoglypha; assembly: GCA_911387795.2. Classification (NCBI taxonomy): domain Eukaryota; kingdom Metazoa; phylum Arthropoda; class Insecta; order Lepidoptera; family Noctuidae; genus Apamea; species Apamea monoglypha. The sequence continues at coordinate 11,996,990 of OU426930.1, read as the reverse complement.
AATAGATCAAATTTGAAGTGTACACAAATTATAAAATAGTATTGTCATGGTATCATAAGTAGGTAAAATTATTTTTCACTCTCCTGTAAATTTGTTATTTTTGACTTACGTGTGTGTTAGAGCTAAAGCGACGAACACAAAATCGACTCATTGTTTTTTTAAGAAAACGAATTGAGATCAATATAACATTCTCTAAATCAAACAAAAAAAAAACCGTCTGTCTAAGTCAGGTGCGTAATACTTCAGCGGGATTGTCCGAAAGGGTTACCGCTACCCCGGAACATAAAGGGCAAAGGAAGCAACATGGGTGGGTTTTAGTCAGTAAGAGTCTGACACTCCGTTCCGCTCCGCCCAGAGCGGGAGGGGTCATTTGATGATTTCCCATCCGGAAAAAAAAAAAAGTTGCGTAATACTCGCAACCGGCGTGCGTGTATGACCAGCGGGGTAATTGCGTAACACATTAACAGTAGCAATGGCTTTCATTTTGGCAGTTCAAAAATATTCATTGCGTTATTTACGTTGCTGAGTAGACAATTTTTTCAAACATATGAAGCAATGGATTAGCAATATCCTTCAAAATGATTCAGAGTGAAAGTGTGTTACGCAATTGGAGTGCAGCTGAACGTAAATCAAACAAAAGGAGTACTTAAGGATCGTAGCACGTGGCGTTAGTTTATGTGTGTATGTGTATATCAGTCTATATTTCAAAGACGAAATCTTATTGAAATCTTACAAGCTTAACTAAGGCAACCCGTGGTTGAAAGGGAGATTTCGCGGTAAGATCGCGACCCTACCGGCTTATCGTGAAACCGTCCTTCAGGATTACACAGAGCAACTGAACACGTGGGGTCAATAACCTACTATTCAAATCTCAACCATTCACGTTAATATCCTACTTCCTACTTCCTATTATTATTATAAACGCGAAAGTTTGTATGGAGGGATGGATGTTTGTTACTCTTTCACGCAAAAACTGCTGAACGGATTAAAATGAAATTTGGCACACAGATAGTTTATAACCAGGATTATAGGATACTTTTTATCGCGATATTCCCACGGGATCGAAACTTATGCGGGTGAAACCGAGGAGCGCAGCTAGTAATACCATAATAATAAGTTAAGATTTTCCTCAAAATATTCACGATTTATCCCCTTATCATTCCTCTACCCAAGGATTTGCTTACAAGGAATTTTAATCGACTTCATCCGATCTTAAGATCAGGGTTCTTGGAAATCTAATTTTATGCAGTTCATGACAAACCGCAGACGACTCTCTAGGACTTTAACCTATATTTGTAATATCCTCCGGTAATTGCTTCACTGCAGCGGAAAGGCATATTTTTACGCAGAGAAGGAACATCGATCACTGAAGTGGTGATGTTTTCAGAAATATATTTCTTAGAATTCTCTGTCGGAAGTCGGAAGTGTCTCAGGTATCATAAAAATGTCAAATTCGAACCTAGGTTTACACTTAAAAAAAAACGTGTATCCGAAATGTGTGAAGTCAATGATCAAACTGAACAACTTTCTCCTAGACCAACATCGTAATAGCGAAAAAATTATTAGCTGTCCCATACATTTCGGTCGAATACGTATTGAAGTTTTGTATGGAACAGCTGTTTGTTTTCTTGCGACTACGATGTCCCATCTTCATGGCACCAAAAGTTTAGTTTTCAAAAGTTTGGTTCCCTTAAATATGACCACACAATTCTGATAAATTATCAAGTCAATAAAACTATTTATTACATAAAGACATTCTTATTCGTCGAATCTAACTTTTATGGACTGATTTTTAAATCATCTGTTATCTCTATATTCGTAGAATAATTTTGAAATTTTGATTGTTGTTTCATTCAAAAACTATCAAACATCAATTTTATTATTCGAATAAAAGTTATCTGGCGATGGAAATATCAGCCCTAAATGACACAAAATAAACAAATAAACTGCCATCGAATCTACCAAAATATTCAAGTGGTTTTATAAATCAGCCTTTAGGTATTAAAACACCATCTCTCTCCTTAAACACCCTTTTTTCTTGTTCTTTGCACTTGTTTTATGATTATTATAGTATATTTTTATAGATAAGTATAATATGTTTTAGGTATCATGTACCTATATATTTATTGTTTATATGTAAATGGTACACCACACACCTTCAATAGGTGGTATGTGGTGTACGATAGTAGGAGGTTGTCTTGAAAAGATCGCGTTTAGCCATAAGACCGCCCATTGTGTCACCCCTTGTAAAATGTCTACATTTATATCTGTATTTTTATGGTGAACCTAAAATAGAATATTGTATCTATGTATATATCTTAAAGTATCATAACCTATTTAGTAACATTGTATATCAGAATCAGAACTGATGTGTCACTGACCTACTTGGCTTTGCAATGAAACGTACGAACACAAAGAAGTAAAGAAAGCTTTGAATGCGAAGCTGTGAGTCAACGGCTCTTTTTTACACAAAGTATCTTGCTGTACATTTCATATTTCCACTTTCCAGTGATGATAGAAATGAATAGGATTTATAATTTACAGTGTGAAAGTGGATAAATAATAAAAACATCGTGTTCGGTTGGGAGACCCTCGTCAAGAAGGAAGCACGCATTCGTATATTATAATAGAAAGAGAAGAGAGTTTTCATGGTTTTCGAGGGTGATGGTCAAAATGAAAATCCAGGATGGCGGCAGCGATTTTCGTAATTTAAAATAACTTTAGATAGGCAGTCGCTCCATGTAACATATTGGTATTCAGCTGCACCCGGTTAGACTGGAAGCTGACCAATACAATCTGAAAGTTAAAACTAGATTATGGTTTAACCAGTTAAGTGTTCCTGCCTTTTCAAAGAAGGAACTTAACCACTTCGTTCAACCACACCCCCTAAAAACTATGCTCTATACTGGAATCACAAGGTAAATTCGAGCTTAGCAATACAAAAGCAAATCGCATAAAAACTATTCGTCACTTCTTCAACTCTAAAACACGATTATTTTTGCTTTTTCATAATTATTATCTGCAGTAACGTAGGACCGGGTACTGGGCAATGATGATTCGACTATTGTTGTGGACTTGCGTGCACGGCACTGATAAATTTTGAGAAGTACTATCCCAATGTACTGTAGAGGTTTGGTCCGGTTGGCTGTGACAACCGACCTTCACGAATATTTTATAAGTTGATGGCATAATATTATGAGACAAACATATTTGGAAACAAGCAGCGCCCCGCAGTTTCACCCGCATATGTGTCGATCCCGTAGGAATATCGGGATAAAAAGTCCATGTGTTATTCTGATGTATAAGCTATATTACTGTAAAGTTTCATCAAAATCCGTTCAGTAGTTTTTGAGTGAAAGAGTAACAAACACCCATCCATCCATCCTCACAAACTTTCGCGTTTATACTATTATTAGCTGCGCCCCGCAGTTTTAACCGCATAAGTTTCGATCCCGTGTGAATATCGGGTTAAAAGTATCCTATGTTTTAATCCTGGTTATAAACTATCTGTGTGCCAAATTTCATCCAAATCCGTTCAGTCGTTTTTGCGTGAAAGGGTAACAAACATCCATCCTCACAAACTTTCGCGTTTATAATATTAGTAGGAAGTCGGATTAGAAAATAATAGAGACTCAGATAGGAGTGCTGAGAAAGGGCATCATGATATTTAATAAGTAGCAAGAGTTATAGAAATAATTATGCAAATTATAATAGAAATACGCCTTTCATTCCCCTTCCTTGGCATTCCTTGACGAAACTGGCCCAGTAAACACAGCTGTCCAATTCAAAACCACTTAACTCCATGCCATGAATACCTGGCTTATTGGTAGATTGCACGAAACTGGCACATTTGGAATTATATATGTTATAAAGTATAGAAAAAAAGGACACTACCGCACAGAAGTGATAAGAATTAATTATATATTATAAAACGTACTTTTTTTCTTCTTTTTTTGCATAACATTCAAAATGTGCCAATTACCTAAGTACATATTTCTGGAGTTGTCGACTCGCTCACAAATAAGTAAACTTCGTGGGAGTTGACTATACAAAAAATAATATTATTCAAAAATTCGCCCATTACGGTCGTGTAAATTCGTGCTAATCTACTAATAAGCCGAATACGAGGATTTCTTTACAAAACTTAACAATCATCGAATGCGAAGCGTTTCATAAAGTTCACAAGATTCCCTCTAAGCAACGTTAAACAATCTCCAGCGGAAATAATATCCAAACAGATAATATATATGTAGGATGAGCATCATCCTGTGTTCTTCAAACATACTTCGTTCCCCTATGAAGATTGGTGATTATGGTAATATCCCTCTGGAATACGTCGTTATGGACCTTTATTGAGTTGCTTCGTGGACATCATAAAATTGCTGGTATGAAGGCTATTTTTAGTACAAAACTTTGCTGTATTACCTACTTACTTATGTATACTCGTAAATACTTTGTTTGTTTAAGGAAAAAGTTAGTGGAATTTTTCTTGTGTAGTGATTGCATAAATAAATAAATAGGGAGAACTCAAAAGGGTGAAGAAAGATATCGTGAGGAAACCGGCATGTCCTAGAACCAAAAATCGAAGACATGTGACATCTACCAACCCGCACTGGGCTCGCGTGGTGGATTACGGCTCACTCCCTTTCACCTAGAGGAGACCTGTGTCCCAGCAGTGGGAATACTATAGGCTGATTATGCAAACAGACAGACTCGGAACAACTATCTGTAAATTAGATAAATGTTTGTTCCGTTTGGGAATTGAACCAACAACTCATTCGCACCAAACGGAAAGTCAACCGCCGACTGTCAGCACGCTCACTAATACCTCATACTCGTAATAATGTAATGTCTGTTTGGTGTGAACGAAAAGTAGAATACGTATGGATATAGTAAACTGCATAACACACGCTCACAGTCGGTGACTGACAATACGTTTGCTGTGTATACGCAAAGCGCAGCAGTCCAATTGCTCAGCCACTGCGATAAACGCGCCGTCAAAAGCTCAATGCTTCAATACATTTAGCTTGGTAGTATAATATTTACTCATGATTGAAGGAATGTTTAGATACCACAAGTATCCCTGTTTATATTTGGGTATTTCCCCAGCGAAATTCCATTTCTAGAGATGGAAGCTCAGTATGTAAATTATTAGGTCTATATCCACTGGCTTGGCTTTCGATTCTGCACAAATGCCTCTCAATTTCATATGAGCATAGAACGGCAGCTGTAACCGTCCCATTTTTGTAGGAAAAACGGTTTTTGAGAACAAGCTAATATCAACATTTTTGGGAACGATGCTCTCAAAAATATAAAATGAGACAGTCTTTACAAAAGTAAGGAATAAAGAAGAGAGGAGGAGTAAGGAGTAAGGAATATAAATGAAATCGTGGATCTTTTCATTCACCTTCATTATCTTAACGAATATGTAATTTAGGTTCAGAGAATAATTATCAGTGGATTCCTAGATCTAGTACCTCATAGGAAGTCATAAAGGAATATACGTACGTACAGCCGTAAAAAATGATTGCTTAAGCTAATATTTTTCTTAACCCAAACCGGTAGGTCAGTTTTGAAAGAACTAAAACTGCGCGACAATTACGTAACACACTATCAATAGCAATGGCTTTCATTTTAACAGTTCATCAACATTCATTGCGTTATTTACGTTGGTGAGCAGACAAATTTTTCGAACATGGATTAGAAATATCCTTCAAAATGATTCAGATTGTGCTCCTGGTACATAATTAGTACTAAAAATATACTTCCGCAACACCTACATAAACTCATAATAATAATAATAAATTCCAATCATACTCTCTTCCGCCAATTAAAATCGGATTAAACACACATAAAAAACACCGTTTTATCTTTTTCTTCACTGAGTTTTTCCAAACAGAAGCGTAGGTGTCTGAGTAATCATCGACAATCTGCTTATACACACGTCTTTAATGGTTGTACCCTGTAGCTACTCTATGTTACCTTATCCTCAACCTTAGAAATTTCTACAGCGTAGGTAACACTTATGACATTAAACTCACGACTCTCCGGTAAAGGTCACAGTTCACATAAATGCTCATTTAATTTTATTGCAAACAATTTGTTGTACAAGTTTACAAGCGGATTTTCATGCGTTGGAAGCTTTAAAACCAACTCATAAGTGCCCGTAATTACTGTCTAAGTGAATAGATAAAAAAGTAAGTGTTTGTATGACCTATATACGTTTGTTTCGATACTGAATTTCAAACATAGGGACTCGTTTTCGGTTATTCTTCAAGAAAGTTTAAAGTCAAAGCATTTATTTCAAATAGGCAGATAAAAGGAACTTATTTTGCGAAAGGGACATTTTGCTACCAGTAGTCATTTTGAGAAGTGGTCATTTTGCGACAGAGCCTTTTGAACGTCAAAATTTACAATACTCGTAACATAGAATTAATTCGAGTCCCCCTTCCAAAAGGTAGTTTTCGTATGGAGAAGAATGAACAAGAAACTCCACCGTTACTCTTTTAAAATGTTCAATTTTTTTTAAAGATACTGCCTCTTTGTTCCAGTGTTCGCAAGCAATACTGCTGAGCATGAGGTCCTGTGTTCGACTCCCATGTCAAGCAAAATGTTATTGGGGTTTTTCATAAGGAATTTCTCAGAATCAGTCCAGAGTCTTGATCTGAGCCAGGTTGATGGCAATAGGCTCGTCTCCTATTACATGGGACTTAAACATTACTGGCTAAATGTGTACTATAGGTACACCTCTGCCCAACCCTACGGGGAAACAAGGCGTGATGGTATGTGTGTGTTATACAGAATTAATTAAAAAGTACCTACATCAATCAGAAATAATGTATATTGCTAATGATTCTCTCTCTCGCCCGTACTTGCAATATAATTAAATGCGTATCATTTCACCTAAACTACCTATTACGATATTACAACCTACATAACATTTGTACACCTGTGTTCTACTCCAATCAGGCGATGTACCACAGACTAGATAGCCAACAGACAGTAGACGACTCATACAATCGTGCTCTAGCCGGAAATGTTTAAAGAGAAATAATCCTTTGTGAAGGAAAACTTTGAAAAACCGGCGTACCTATCATACGCCTCGAATTTGTAGGTTACTCGTAATTGCGCCTTTCTGATGACATTCGGGGCGGACGTTTCAATACAAAATGTCGAGTGGATTTTTGAGACCGGGTGATAAAGGAAGGTATCATAACCGTTGTACCTTCAATTCACAGAAATTTTACTCTGCACTCAAAGATTTTGCAAAAAAAAGTTTTTTATAGAAATTGCCAATTTTCTTGCAGACGCAAGAAAATTGGCAATTTCTATAAAAACTTTTTTTGATGCCAATCGTACCTGTTTCTCATAAGGATCAAAAAACTTTATGAGACGAACTTTGCCACCAGGTTTGAGTAGTAGAAAAGTAAGAAATCGAAAAAAAAACCATACAGTTCGTAGAAAATGAGATTTATTATTATATGTCTTAAGCACTTAGCAACAAATCGTAACTAAAATGTTTTTCATAATGATAAGCAAACAATCTAAAACTAAAAATCTTCAAAACCATCTCTCAATGTTACGAGCTGTTATTAAGCAACGTTTTTATCATATTTGACGTCACATCTTGATTGCCTAATGACAACTCAGTTTTATTCTGCACCTGGCAACATTTTGTCTCGCCTCCCTCAGTAACCGAATTCCGTATCCACCCTAGAAACCATTCTGGAAAGGTAAAACCAATAATATTACCTAATATTTTCGGGGATCTGACGGCCCATTACCAATACCTCCGATATTCGAGAGACAGACGGCCATGGTTACGTTAGAAATGCGACATAAGTATTTGTAAAAGTAGACATTTTTATATAGTGAAGGGAAATACGTATAAACACGAGTCTTGGCGATTTTCCGGCCTATTGTCACGTTTCACTGAAAGGTCGTGCACTCAATTAGTGCAGCCGACATAAAACCGTTGTCAATGGCAAAATTTTAACCTGAGGGGCAATTCCCGTAATTATAAGAACGTTCAAAGTCTGATCTCAGTCTGAATCTGTCAAAAATACCTCTAATTTCCCTACATTGTTGACAAGTTTTTGACCTTGATTATCGCTGAGATGAGTTTGCGCCTAGATTTCGAACGTTTTTATTACGAGAATTGGCTTTCTGAACGTGCTGTTTACGTACTATTCTACAAGTAAACAAGTGTCCAATTATCGTCTTAAAAAAAAGAGTCTTAATTCAGTATTTAGGGGCGGAATCCGTCCAAGTGCCTCGCTTCACACTTGTGACGACACGATTAAAAAATGGTTCATCTTGACACAGTTCCCCCGAGTTGGTTCACCTGTCTTTGAATGTGGTACAAAGCATGGGCGGTTTGTGATAATTAATAAGTAAAAGAATTTGATAGGAAAACTCATAAAAGGACTAAATTAATTGATTTTTATGTTTAGTAGTAAATAGATTCTATTTAATAATATTAAAATCTGAAATTCAGTCAGTCACTGACAGGCAACGCACAGCCTAAACCGCATACTTACATAATCAACCTATAATGTTCCCACTGTTGGGACACAGGCCTCCTCTCGGCGAGAGGGAGTGGACCGTAATCCACCACGCGGGCTCAGTGCGAGTTGGTAGATGTCATGTCTTCGAATTTTTGGTTCTAGGACATGCCTGTTTCCTCACTATGTTTTCCTTCACCGTTTTGAGATCATCAAATTTTACAGAAAAGTTCCTTATATTAGAAATGGTTTTTGTTAGGGAATGAAAGTTTGTATGGAAGTTCGTTATTTTTACATGATAGTAAGGAATAATGAAAAAAAAATTAAATATTTAAAAAAAATATTCCTTAATATCGATGATGATATTTATTTCTAGCATCGATATAAATAAAAAATTAAATATAATGAATATTTTTTCTATTATACTTTTTTTCTGAGTAAGTAGTTTCTAAGTTATTTTTGGTAGGTACTCGACTATGACCTCTTAGCCCTTTCTTATCTGTAGGTGTCGCAAAACGAAACTACTTTACAAATTGCTTTAATAAGTGAATGAGGAATAGCCTGCGTCCGCCTCTTAATTACCATCATCAGTAACAAAATGTGGCCTTATTTTTAAGAGTTTATAAGATTAATCTATTCATACACGAAATAGTTTATGAGAAACATCTATAGACGATAAAAATTCTATTACATCGTTTTTTTTTTGTTTTTATCTATATGTTTTTTTACGTAATTATTATGATTTTAAAATTGCGCCGCCCTACCGCGCCGCCATGCCGCCGCCTGCTTCAATGTAAATGCTACGTAGAAACGTAGAAACTAGCGTAGTGGATGTTAAAAAATAAGGAAAAATAAATATAAAAAATATTTATCATGTGTGAAGTATTTTTTATTCTTTTTTTAAATATACTTAGGGCTTATTTTTCCTACGCCAGATAATTTTATTTGAGGAATAATTTTGAATTTTTGACAGTTCTTCCATACAAATCTGTCAGACGTCAATTTTATTCCACGAATAAGAATTATCTGTCGATTGAAAAATCAGACCTTAGATAAAAATAATCACGTCTATGGCTTCATTAGCACTTATAGGTGTATCTCAATATAGACCTTATATACGGACGAACAATATAGACCTTATATACGGACGAATATATTATTATAAATCAGTGAATAAGCCGTCCAGGGTTCAAAACAAGCAATTCTAAGTTATTTCTGTTAATATGTATTACAAGTAAATTATTTATTTATTTTTGCGAATCTGTTACGCAATGTATGCTCCCACTCATGTCATAGGTCCAACAAAAAAACAGAATCTACATTTATCAAACATGAAGACACAGCTGTCTGAATTCGCCTACATTCTCTTAAAAAAAGTAAAAACTGGTAACTGGCTGATAAATCGCTGACAGAAAAAACGTAAAATTGATTAATGAACGTATCATGAGTTGGATTTTTCAGTCTTACCAAAGCGTTGTATTACCATGTTTGCACTGGCGCGTTTTTTCCACAACGACTTTTTTTCGCGCACTGTATTTTGGGCATTTTGGGCTTGTGGCTAAGTAATAACAGCCGCACGGGTCGATCGATCAGGTTAAGCTACGCTTGCCGCGGTTGGTCCGCGGATGGGTGACCATCTTTACATACCAAGGTCCTCCGTGCCTCGGAAAGCACGTTAAGCCATTGCTCCCGGCTGTCAGTCGTAGATCTTGGACAGTTGTTACGGGTCGTCAGAAGCCTGAAATTCTGACAACCAGTCTTACCAAGGGGTATCGTATTACCCAGCAACTGGGTTGTGGAGGTCAGATAGGCAGTCACTCCATTTAAAATACTCGTAAACAGCTGCATCCGGTTGAACTGGAAGCCGACCCCAACATAGTTGAGAAAAACTAGGCTAACTAACTAGCTAGGCAAATAATGATCTCTATAAGTTGAACTTTCGAATGTCACTGAAAAACCTGACTTTATTCTTTTATTTACTTAAATGTTTTATTTTGTTGTTGGAAAACAAAAAAAATACAGCTTTATTGATGTTAAGATCTTTCTTCATATTTTTAAAAAAATATTTATACATTTATTTATTTAACATACACTGATTAATTACTATTTTTACAAGCTAACACTATAATTTTATATACAATTATATACAAGTATATAATAAAAAAAAATATAGAAAAAGGCACGAGCTCATTGGGCATCAAAAAATTCGTCCGCATCACTTTCAATGGGATAAGTGCCCAAAAGGCTGACAGCATCACCATGTTGGATGGCAACGCTAAATCTTTGGGCTAAAAATAGGCCAGCCTTCTGGTCACGTGAAGAGTCTATTTTTTAGAAATTTACTTTTCCAATAGTTAAACAGAATTAAGTTGATTCGAAAATTCCATACAATCGATACTTTAGGGGAAAATGACTTTAGAATATTGTATTTGGGCTGATTTTTCCATCGAAAAATAACTTTTATTCGAAGAATAATATGGACAATGGACAATTTTGGTATGAAATAACTGTCAAAGTTTCAAAATTATTCCTCGAATAAAGTTATCACATAAAAATCAGCCCGAAGTGTAATGTTTTATGCTCGTGAATGTACTCTACTTATCTTTTCAGGGATAAATTTAAACTTATGTACATCCACAAAAGATCCCTTATGATATTTGAATGTATTCTCGCATATATCATTTTGTACCATCAATATCTGTCGATGAAGTCACGTTCGGCTTATAGTTATTGAAAATGAAGTGCTTGTCCCTCTCTGGGGAAATCTTACTACTGTCTTAGAATTCAAAATGGATTCAATCAATTTTACACTACCTTCTGAAATGGGATTGCAAGGCACAGGAATTATTATTTAGAATCAATTGTTTTATAAAGGCAAAATTGTGTAATTAAAAGTGACTTTATTACACAGCTTGGTCAACAATAAATTTAAAAAACTGACCACGTGTGAGTCAGACTCGCACACGAAGGGTTCCGTTTCATTACACTACATAACATTTTAAACACGTTTCTTGCATGGGTATTGCCCCTTTCATTTTTAACAAAGTATATTTTATTTTTATAACCGCCTTAGTGGTACACACTCTGTGAAAATTTCAAGTGTCTACGTATTACAGTTCAAAATCTACAGCCTTGTGACAGATGAACAGACGGACGAACGAAGCCTTAATAGTAGGGTCCCGTTGGCACCTTTTAGATACGGACTCAAAGGCTACCGTAACAAAAACAAGGAGTATATTTAGGCGCATATTCCCAGCTGTTTTCAAATATAACACGCTAAAAAACTTTACAAAATTATGGAAAAAGCTGGCAACTTTAAGATCCCCGTCTGTACAGAGATTGAATTTGAAAATCAGATTAGCCATGAGACTTCTTAAGGTCATTTTGAATAACTTAATTATTAAAGTTTCTCTCGCAACGAATTCGAAGTTGCCACGGCAAGAAGTAGCAAATTGGCGTAATAACGCCCCCCCTAATGTTAACAAAAAAACGTTTTTGGCAACACTCGCAAAGTTGGTACTTACTTTGATTTGCAAGTATTTTCGAACGTTAAAATTCGAACGCTCGTTTTGAAGCGGCAGAAGGTTTGTAATCTCTAGTCTTTATCATTATACATATGGATGGAATCAGTATGTACTGTATCATACGTGACATTGGCACATTGAGTATGTATTTATGTTAAGTATATCGATTGATGGCATAACATGAGTTTATGTTTACATTATCATTTTTAAGAGTTATTAATCCATTAGGTAATTTATCTTTGCTCTTTACTATTTTTTGTTTATTTAGGTATTTTTCTAACTAAGGTAACTATCCTTTTTATTTAGAGGCACGTGCCTGTTATACATTTTTATTTCTTTCTTTCTTACTTTGCATACACTTTAGTCAATTTAACCCATTTTCTCAACACTTATTAAAAATTCAAAATACTTTGGCAACAAAATAAACTGCTGAAACGTGAAAGTTGTTACTGGAACAGTGAAACTATAGGTACGCCTCTGCCTAACCCTACCGAATACAAGCGTGATGTTATTTTATGTAAATACTTTAATCTGTATACTTAACCATGAAATGGAGATCTTGATGATAGATTTTCAACTTACTATTTTACAATCACAACCAACATTTCTCTCTTAAATAAACAGGAAATCTGTAATCAAAACAACCACGAAAGCTTCCATTGTAGAGAACATAAGAACAGCCGACAATAAGATGTAAAGCGATTCACGCACAACAGCATCTGTTGTTCATGAATATCTAAACGATCCAGCTTTTTCCGATATACCTCGCTTTATAATTCATGCGAAAACTGACAATCTTATGTGATTACAACAGAATGAGTAAACACGAGTTCTGGGTTCGAAAATCACGTTTAAAGGAGATAGTTTTTTTTTGTTCGGCGATTAGGCCCACCAAAATTGTAGCGTCTAGTAATAAAAATACATGTTGATTTGTTCCTTATGATCTCTAGATTACAGCGGTAGTAATAATTATACTTCATCTAACGGGAATACTGAAAATCAAAATCAAAAGTCATTTATTCAAATTAGGCTGAGAATCAGCACTTTTCGAACGTCAAAATTACAAAAGACAGTCCCCCAAAAACGCCCGCTCTTCACCACTTCCTAGTGCTATCGCTGGGAAGAAGAAGTGGCGCAATCAACTCCCCAGCAGCACAGCTGTCTGTACTGAGAAAAACGATCATAACCTTTTTAGGTTCATCACTAAAAAAAACTTTTGTTTTGTAAGTAGGTTGGCCTCATCGCTACTAAAATGTAGTAAAATAGTGCACTGTTCAGTAATATATACATAGTAGGAATATATGAATGATGATGGATGATTTCATGAAATCAAAAATCACATATGTAACAAAACATTTTTATTACTATAAGTATTTAAATTTCAACAAAGACAGAAGTAGAATTTGGCGCCGATTCCCTTGTTCACAAACTAAACTAAATTTAAGTTCAGTGCATCTTTCTCTTTTTAAGAAAAGGACAGGAGATAAAGATTAGTTTAGTCCAGTCAAATTAAGATACTCCGTAAACAGTTTAGACGTGATTAAAAACATGGCTACTAAAAATACGTCAATTTAAGTCAGGCGCTGTCTAATTTGACAGGACTAAACTAATATTTAACTTCTGTCCTTTTCTTAATGAAATAAAAAGAAAACACAAACACACACACACACACACCCACACACACACTGCACTTAAATTTAGTTTAGTTTGTGAACAAGGGAATCGGCGCCAGTAGCGCCGATTCCCTTGTTCACAAACTAAACTAAATTTAAGTTCAGTGCATCTTTTTCTTTCTATTTCATTAAGAAAAGGACAAAAGATAAATATTAGTTTAGTCCTGTCAAATTAAAATACTCCATAGACAAATTAGACGCGATTAAAAACATGGCTACCAAAAATACGTCAGGCGCTGACTAATTTGACAGGACTAAACTAATATTTATCTTCTGTCCTTTTCTTATTGAAATAGAAAGAAAAAGATGCAATTAACTTAAATTTAGTTTAGTTAGTGAACAAGGGAATCGGCGCCAGTCTGTATTTCATCTAAAAAAGACGCAGGTCGCTCTACCTTTCATCTCGTAAGTATGCGTTTTTTTTTAAGTAAGTTTTAAATCGACTTGGAATGTAATAAGCAGTTTCAATACTTTCTTGCATCATCAATACGCACTTTCTCAAACTGCATCTAGATAGTTTGACTGAAAGAAGCGAAACATCCATGCGTACACAAGTAACCGCACATCTGCAGCAGTCTCGGACGTCTGTCTGGTGTCTTTGCACATTGCGTTGAAATCTTACTAAACAATTAACACAACATCCATCTGGAGTAAATGCTATATATACCATCTTAAAAATTCCATATTCATTATAATGCTTCAATTACACACAAGGAAACAGAAACATCAATTATTTCATGTAATTCGAAAGAAACGGGAATAATTAAATTAATGAGGTGTTGTTGTCACTTGACATTCGTCTTTCTGACAATGTCAGATAGTGATGCGGCTTGATTTTATTTAACTCGTAACTCGAGTAAATAAAATAAAGACACAATTCCATTTTCTCTGGATACGCCACTCGGATTACTCACGATTAGAAAAATATCACCAACAGTGCCACTATATAGTTAATTATCGTTCTTTACTCTATAATTAAATAAAAGGTAGGTAATAAACCAGGGAATAGATATATTTCGTGTAATAAACCGTCATAATACTATGATTTCCAGAGTCCGTCTTAACTTTCAGTTTCCGTCATAATATTATTCTGTGCGTGAGTGCTGTCAGTTGATAATGTTTAATTTGTCAGTAAATTCGTCATCGTATCGTCATTGATTATAAGATTGACGGTGGAATGTGAGTAGGAGAGGACGATCTTTACAAATTCGTACAAGGCCGTCTTAGACAAATGTCACTGACCTAAACCTCAACTTCTAAACCTCAACTCTTCCTATTTAATGATTGCTGTTTCTTGTGTCTTGCTAGGATTCTTTTTTTTAAGTGCTTCTTATGTGCGTTTCAAACGTACGAAGCTGCTGGGAACTTAGTACATTTAATTGAGACAATCGAGTGCCTGAACTTTAATGACTGTGTAATATCACTAGAGTCAAACTGACAAGCAACAAAAAACTACAATCCGTTTCAAGTTGATTCCTAAACTACTTTACGCGAGAGTAAGCAAACTTAAATATGGGATTAAACACGGGAGGACCTGCTACAGCTTCAATGGTACATTTTTACTTAATAAAAGTGATTCGGTTACCACCTCGAACTGTAATTAGGTATGTATATTGTTTTTTCTTCTTAAAATCGTTCAAAACGTTTCAATACATGTATTTATGACATTGACAACCATATCTGGAAATGAATCAATTGAGTGCTTTATCAAAACATTATATTTTTATTACGATTTCGTGATTCCAGTTAGACTTTATTTATTTTATTATTTATGTACACACAGTAAAATACATAGGGATATGATATATATAAAATACGAGTACAAAGGTGCTGCTTAGGTATTTCTTAAGAAATTTCTTCCAGCAGACCTGCGAAAAAAGAAGTAAAAAAGAAATGTAGACTATGTAATGTAGTGTGTAAGAACAAGAAAAGAAAAATATGAGTGTGTGAAGTCTAAAACTAAAATACGACTGAATAAGAATTTAAATACGATTGTTCAATATGCTCGCCCCTAAGAATTACGAAGGACTAAAACATAACTAGCGAAATGAGGGCGTAATATACCCCTTCAAGGGATACAGGTGTGATATTATGTGTTGTGTAGGACCAACACCTTAAAGTAATATAGCTACACGCTACCGCTCATAACTTGAACGAAGCATATACCAGTTTAATATGTCAATATGAGCTTATGTGAGACCACTGTGTAGGGCTCCAGTACACTATCATAGGACTTGTACACACAAGCGCAGCCATTCTTTATGCCCTTTACGGTACTGTGTGTGCATGGGATTATTTTTGAATCGATAGTATTTCATGAAAGCTAGCTGTTTAGCTTGAGTTTGTATTATTTCTTTGATGTTGTTCTATGGATAATGCGTAATAAATATCAAAGAAATGATGAGTTCACTCGTGAAAGCAGTTTAGTAACAAAATGTTTATGGAGTATATTTTTTAGACAAGGTAAATAATATTTTCAAAGAAGTTTTTAAAACAAAAAGTTATTTTGTTTTTTTTATTGCCTAAGAAACCAATGCTATGAACTTTGCTTTTGTTTTTGGTTAGTCATCTGGTTTTTTTTCCTTATAAATTATTAATCTGAAAGAATGATTATTTTAGTAGGTAGTCAAAAAGTCCACCTGTGTACCACTTCTGTATATGAAGCTTAAATTAAATAAAAGATAAAGATATTTTATTTTGCAAATATGGGTACAATTCATGGTGCATATTTTACCAATAGGCATGTAAAACTTACAAAAATAAAAACGAATCCACTGAACTATAACTAAATACTAAACTTTAACAAACAGAACAAGGAACAACACAAAACCAAACATAATTCTTATTTTAAACGTTATTGTAAACAGTGTAAGTTTTTTTTTTATCAATCAAAAATTTTGTTACTCTACAGTATGCTTTGAATGTCAAAAATTCTGTTACACTATAGTATGCTTTGAATGTCAAAAATTCTGTTACACTACATATAGTATACTTTGAATGTCAAAAAGCTTCACAGCCTCTTTTTAAATAATGATAGCGGCAATTTTTTCCAACTTTTAAGTATGTTTAACCGACATCAAAAAAGGAAGAGGTTCTCAATTCGCCTGTATTTTTTTTATATTTGTTACCTCAGAACTTTCGACTGGGTGAACCGATTTGGATGATTCTTTTTTTATTTGGAAGCTGGTGCTTTCCGTGTGGTCCCATTTCATTTGGTCCAGTTCTGACAATGGCATCCATGAGAAAACCATATAAGTCTTAAATTTTCACAACTAAAAAGTGAAAGATAAAACCTTTTTAACAAAAAAAAGAAACAACCGACTTCCCAGAAAACACTACAAGGTGAAAAATGACTTTAATTTCGGAAGTCGGTGTCTTTGGTTTTTGTATTTTCGTTTTTTGCCACCGACTTCTGAAATTAAAGTTATTTTTCACCTTGTAGTGTTTTCTGGGAAGTCGGTTGTTTCTTTTTTTTGTTAAAAAGGTTTTTTGTGAAGTCGGTTGACTTTTTTATTTTTTTGTAAAAAAGTTTTTTATCATATATGACCGGAGCCATGCAGCACTTTTGCGCATTAGTGCTGTCTTAGCGAACTGAAGACGTTTAAAACGATTTGGGTTTAAATTAACAAACAGCAACTTCTAATATGTATAAACCATTTAAGTAAGTAGTGAAAAGCCTTTTTTTCAGCTCTTCTACTATCAATTTGTTTCCAACTAGGTATCAAACTCCACTAGCTTGTAAACTTCCTCGTAAGCTTTTAACTTCGAGAGCCAGTTTCGTAAAATAGTTATTTCAGAGGAGCCAATTTTCAGAACTTGCGCAACAATCTTTTAAAAAGCCTGAACAGCACTGACCTGCCAATTATGAGCTGCACGGCTGCACGTAGACGGTAAAGGTCGATAGAGGGAAATAGGTTTTATAAAAAGAACATTATAATTAAGTTTTTTTTTTGCAATAACCTCGACGAACTGCAGAAGATAATGTGTCTGTCATTTGTTTTTTCAGTCGCACATTCTTTAAGACATTTTTCACATTCATTGCGGTATGGCGTAACAAAGGCGCCGTACAAAAAGCGTGTCCGTGTACAAGCTTCCACAATGATCCATACAACACTAACGACCGTGCCTACACACTTCGAATACGCCATAGTTTTTTACGGCAAGAAAAACGTGTACAAAGGGCCTAAGTATTTGTTTTAAGAATGTAATACTCTTATTTGAGCTCAAAACTTGTTCAAAGGAATAAACTATAATCTATGTGAGCCATTATTTTAAAACAATCTTAAAAATCTCGATGACATCTTCACGTACACTTCAACCTTCGATCGTTTAGTCTTAAATTCTTGGCAGGCTGGCTAGATATTATTCACATACACACAGATACATATTCGGCTATGTACTGGTTGTCCATTTCCCAAGAATAATCCCTTAGTCGCCTTAACCGATACCCGCGGGAAGGAACGGGTTGGCCACATTTGTGGCCGGAAACTAAGCGATGGATGTTTCATATTATATTACAAAACAAGAACAATGTTTACGTAATGTACGGTAGGCAGGTACTCACTACGAGGATTATGTTCGCCAATTTGCTATGCAAACATTCGTTGTGCGAGCTTTTGTTACGCATCGAACATTCAACCGCGAAACGAACTTTCGTTCGCAAATGAATGTTCGATGGGTAATAAAAGCGAGTTTTTTTGCAAAGCGTTGTACAAAAACCGTTTGCAAAAAAAATTCGTGAGTGAGTACGTTGGTATAATGTCAAATGTCCATTCACAGTTATTTTACCTCTGACAGTAGCAACCCAACAGCAACCTTAGTGTTACGAGAATAAAGCTGACTGTGATTTTGATAGCCTTGTCAGTGGCAGCAACCCAATAGCAACCGTATTGTAACGAGAATAAACATCACTGTAAGTTTGACACCGATGCAAATTCAGAGGTATTAAAGGACTGTAACTGGTTAAAACTCATGAATTATCAGAAAGAAATATTGGTCAACGGGCTGATTTTTCCAACGCCAGATAATTTTATACAGATCATTTTTGACAGTTCTTCCATACAAAAACTGTCAGACGTTAATTTTATTCCACGAATAAAAATTATCTGTCGGTTGAAAAATCAGCCCTAAGAAAAATAATTATCTTGTTTGAATGACAATTCTAAGTACATAAAAAGGTAACATATAGTTATGTCAACACCAACTTGAACTTACAAACGACGGTTCGTTGGTGAGCAGCTCTTCAAAAATCAACACTTTTTTTTTTTTTTTGTAATTATTAATAAAAACACCTCACTAGTATATTTTACACAGATCACTAATAATCAAACGTCGAAACAAAGCTCTATATCACTAGTTGTAATAGACAATATGGAAACCAAATGAAACTTAGATATACGCCAGCATGCATATAGTAAATTATATAAATACTAACGTTAGTAATAAATTTACCAATCAATTGTTTAGATTAACATCAGCACTTTAAAATGAAACTGTATTTTTGACGTAGCCACAGAACTTAAATATATTGGAAAGGCTAAATATAAATTGCCTATATAACGATGAATGACTGCTATCAATTTAAAAATTACCAAACAGAGGCTTTTGATCCCTTCAAATAATATTTTGTTAAAATAAAACTGAAGTGTGCTACAAAAGGTAGAGTTGAACAATCAGTAAAATATTGGCAAAAAAAACCCGTTTTTAAACTGAATAAGTTTTTACAAACTATGACACGATGCTATAACTAAGTAAACAATTTAAGCAAAGTGAAACGTGTCAGCTTTATCATTAATTTATTCATCATTCATTTTGTATCAAGCTATACATTTCCAGTATAAGCTGACTTCTCATTGTAAGAAAAGCCTTAACAATGCGAGGTCAGCTAAAAAAGGAAATGGACAGATTGAAATGTGGTCGTGTGTACCTCAAAATACTAACTACCTACCCACATTCATCCTTCGTTCATAACCCATGTGCTAATCCAAGACATTGGCTACTATTACGTCTGCGTGCCAAATCCTTTGAGCCATTGATACATGATTTAGTATCAGACATCTTGACAACCATTTATATCCGGAATAGTAAGGATATTAGGATAATAAATCTACTACCGCATAGACATAGCATTTTTTAATAAAGATATGTACATAATATATAAGCTAACAGTCTTAAAATAATAATAATGTTCAAGTATATATAAAAAGGGAGGGAAAGGAATCATAGGGCATCAAAATATCCATCCGCATCGCCGTCAACAGGAAAAGTGCCCAAAAGGCTGGGAGGCTTGCCGCGTTGTATGACAATGCTGATTCGTAGACATAGATTAGATATACTACAAACGGCTTCCATTAAAGGTTAGACACGTGCCACATTAATCAAGGAAACCCATCTGTTCAAACATACATAATATAACAAAAAAAGCCATGTTACTTACCGAAGCATTACATAAATCGTGAATATCAATGCGAAATGTTTGCTGGGCACGCGAAATCACACAGTATATTCGTAGTTGTAGACAACAACGCTCAGTGAATTAATAAAGCCTGTTACTGATATGATTTTATGTACAAATTGTGATTAATAAATAATATTTAAATTTTTAAATTAAATATGCGGATTATTTTCGTTGGTAGTGAATTTGATAAACAAATTCATTTACCTGATTTTACGACACAATTTAAAAGTTATATAGGTATAAGTTAAGTTTGTCAGAAATGACATTTTTAAAGGATTTAGGTGCAGAGTGCCCATTTCTCAAAATGGCAACTGAGTCTTTAGTAGACTAATTCTCAAAATGGCTAATTCTATAAACGACTAATTCTCATAGTGCGACAGTTTAAAAGAACTCAGGCTGGAAATGTAGACTGAGGATCATTTAAAAAACCTCGTGTATGGAGAAAAATAAGCGAGTGCTGTCATTAGTATTGGTAGTTCAATCAGCCGCATCGATGGAACCTTTAAATTATGTCATACCCTAAGCACTGTGTAGATAGGTTCTCCACCTACTCGGTGTTGTGTCATGTCTAAAGGGTTCGTCGGTTATTTGATGGTTAATAAGTACACAGCCACTAAGAAAAGTATGTTTAAATGTTAATTGCAAATAAAGAAAAGGAAAGTTTCATAAAACTTAACGTTTTATATTACGTAGAATTTGGGCTAAAAATAGCATACAATAGCGTATTACAACTGATACAGCCCCTGACTAAAGTGTCGACATCAATGAGAACGTAAAAACCTAGAATAGAATACTCTTTATTATATACATCATATAAATTACAGACATAAATATAGAAATCCTCAAAAGCCTCATAAGCTTTAATTGCTTGTAATCCAGCGAAAAACAGTGGAATAAAATACTACAGGATCGCAACTCAAAAACATCGACTACAATAAATTACGTGGGCTGATTTTTCAATCATCTGATAACTTTATTCGAGGAATAATTTTGAAATTCTGACAGTTATTTCATACAAAAACTGTCAAATGTCAATTTTATTCCTCGAATGAAAGTTATCTGGCGATGGAAAAATCAGCCCTAAAAGGATAAAACATTTTCAAACAAAGTTGTAAACAAAACGTAGTTTCGTAACAACAATACTCCCGCATTTACTACTCGTGTGTTTACTACTCCTGCATTTACTACGCGCATTCCATTTACTCGATCAATTACTTTCGCTTTTGTTTGAATAATTTTCGACGCAGTTCCTCTCCATCATGAGTGTCAGTGATACTGAAATTCTGTGGGAATTCCATGGAAACCTGTTGCAGTTTCAAGTGGTTTAAGACCAATAGCGCCAATTACATGTTTGTATTCGAGATTTATACTGCAAAGTGGACAAGCTGACACTTGGTTGATTCAATCTTCGGCTTACCAAGGTTTATTAATTTTGGTTTCGGCTAGGCCTCCTCTCTTCGAGAGGGACAGGGCTGTAATCTACCACGCGGGCCCAGTGTGGGTTGTTAGATGTCAAATATCGTAGAATTTTTGGTTCTAGGACATGCCGAGTTCCTCGCGATGTTTTTCTTTACCATTTTGAGAGCAGTGGTGATGAAATCATTTACACAAAGTAAAGCGCCTGCCTGGGTTTAAACCATAGGTTCTCAACCTTATTTTGCCCACCACCCACTCTGAGAATATGTTTTTTCTAGAGCCCCCAATTCTTTTACTTACCATCTCGCGAATCTGAAACGGTTATTGCCACTGTAGCGGTATCTACAACGCCACATGCGAACAACGCGCCATACTGACGTCACGCAAATCCTGCATCTCGCAAGCAGAACTTACCGCGCATTTAGCATAGATACAATTTCCCAACATCAATCATTGGGCAATTATCCGCCAGACACAACACCAGTCTGGTCGGAGGATCCTCCCTTTTCTATGGAGGATGAGTGAACTTTACACCCTGTTCCTCATACCTCTAAACCACGATTATATTTAATCGTGTAATATTATGTAGTCGTAAGATAGGATACATAATTTTCTCTGGGTCTTCTACTGCCCCCTGAAAGTCACAAACCCGGGGCGTTATCGCGCACGTTGACTAACTATGAAACGTCTAAGCGCCGCTGATGTCAATTCTACTAACATTATAAACGTGAAAGTTTGTATGGATAGATTTGTATGGATGGATGGATGGATGTTTGTTACTCTTTCACGCAAAAACTATTGAACGGATTTGGACGAAATTTGGCACACAGATGGATACTTTTTATCCCGATATTCCTACGGATCGAAACTTTGCGGGTGAAACCGCGGGGCGCAGCTAGTCATACATACTTGATTAAGCTCCTTAAGTTGACGGTCGAGTTGGAGCGCGTATGTCGAAAAACTATTGAGTTTACATATTAATTAATCACAGATCTGTGCTATGTGAAGGACAACAATATTGCACATATATACATATACATATAAATATATACTCGTACATATACATATTAGAAAAACTTTGCACAAGAATTCTTTATAAAACCAAAGTGGGGCTGAGAAGGGTTTATGAAAATCATCCCCTAAAAGGGTCAAGCAGAGCAGGAAAGTGTATATGGAAGTTCGTTATATTTGCCGGCGTTAATTTTGAATACTGTTTGCAATATATAAGTCTGTCGTGAACAAGCGGCTTATTAGTCGATCCACACGAATTTATTCCCCCGAAACGGGCCAATCTTCACTTTTAAATAATAATAAAAAATTATATAGGCGACTCGCACGAAGTTAATTTATGTGTGGGCGGACAAGTCGACAACTCCAAAGATATGTATTAGGCAATTGGCACATTTTGAATTGTATGCAATGAGTTTAAGAAAAATGTACACGTTTTATAATATTTAACTCTTAACATTTCTGTGCGCTAGTGTCCTTTTTTCTGCAAAATTCACCCGTTTCGAGTAAATTCGTGCAAATCAACTATTAATCCGAAAAAGCACGGTGCTCAAATCCGCTTTCCCTGTATGAAAAGAGGCATTTTCCCTGCGATGAGAGTGAGAGAAGAGAGAATGCACCTGTGCCTGGCTAGTCTCTGTTGAGATTGGCCATGGCCATGGTCGAAATACGGTCGGAAGGATTATTATTATATGCAAAGAAGGCAAGAAAAAAAAATGTGGTTCAAAACTAATCAACACAATGTACCAAAAAAGAAATCCATCTTTTCAGAGAACTTCAAACATATTTTCGACTAACACAGTCTTGGTAGTAATTTACGCCTCAATTTTATACAGCGCAGTTAATATAAAACAAAGTTTTCGAATCGCGACTGTCTATACGTGCGAGCTAATCTCGAAAACTACTGAACGGATTTCCTGTTCAGTTTTACCGCCACAGAGAAAAGTTTCTACGTAATTCAATTAATTTTACGCGCGCCAAGCCTCCGGTGCGTTTTCTCCTTACAATTTTAAACGAATTTTGAGTTAATTCAGACAATATTTTCGATATTATTCGGTAATTTATGGACGAGAGGTATTGACTTAAGATTGGTGGACATTTACTGGGAATTTCTTTATTTATTCCCCTTTCGTCCCAGTAGATAGAAATAGTAAATATATTCTAATAAATACATAAATTCTTAATTAAATAAAGAAAATTTCCTTTTCCTCGTAAAGATAAAGTTCAGGATGCCAAAGTAATTGTAATTTAACACGATTTAAATTATGTCCACCAAGTAGTAATTTGTATAATCTAAATCTAGATGAGGCGCAATTATAATATCCAATATTTCCTTACTTTGATCTGTATATCTCTTGCTTTTCTGTGTGGGCAATTAAATTACTGAAAAAAATGTATTGTAAAATGTAATGTAGTGCATAGTACACAAAGTTTCAACATGATAGGCAAAGAGATATGTCCAAAATTATCTTGTGAAATCAAACTATTTAAAAATTAGGTAGGTTCCTATATACTCAAACCGTAGATATAGCTTACGATATAGGCGGGAATTTTTCACCGCCAAACGTGTCGGCGTAAAAATATTTGTTATAACGTGATGCACGCACTTGAATGAATTAATCAACGTTTTGACAACTTTGACTAACGGCCGATTAAAAATAAGCAAAAAACCCGCATAAATATTATGGACTTAAAAAAATGCTGACCTGAAATAATTTTTAATTTGACGCCAGAAGAATTATCTGGATAAAATATGCTTTGTATGACTGACCAGTCGACAGCGATGTGGAGGAATATTTCACGCAATATTTTAGTTTTTTAATAGTTTTAGTTAGTATAGGATATTATATTTTTATTTTAATAATTTATATTTTATTTAGTATTAGAAGTTTGTAAATATTATATTAAAATTAATAAATAGTATAACTTCGACACATACTTTTATTGTATTTTTTGAAATTTTTTTGATTAAATTACATAATACGATATTGATCAATTAATCATGTTCAAAGATAGTGATTAGTTTTAATGTAAACTTAAATGAAGATTCTATGTCTTTATATTTTTACGATATATTAACAATGCCTAAATAACAAATTAGGTAACCATTTGAAATTCCACCCTAAACAATTCAAAAAGTATATAATCTAGCTCAATAAATAACGGAATTAGACTGCCATCGTTTGCTTCGTCGAAATTATTTGTGTATGTAAATTTAAATGTTTGTAAACGCACCCACGATACAGAAGTAATTCCCAGTGCGGAGCAACGTTTTTCTAAAAAAAAAAAAAATATTTTATAGCAAGGTGTGATTGCATTAAATGTACCAGGAAAACAGATTGTAGGACTCCTTTTTGTAAACTGAGATTCAGCATAACACCTGAAGAGATTCAAGAAAATCTTATTGAAAAGTTCAGTTTAAATATCCGCATTAAAGTGTAATTTACGCTAAAAACTCCAACCGCAACAATGACATACAGCCCATAATAAGTAGGCAGTTAATTGTTTCAGTTACAGAAAGGCATCTTGTTATGGTCACGACCTACATCCGCATTAAATGGGGCAGAACTTTGTATACTATAGGTATACTTAGCCACCCTGCGTGGCTCGCCGATGCGCCCGCTCTAGCACTATTGAATTAACTACCTCACTTCAGATAATGCGGCCTTTCTTCAATACATACAGCGAAGACGTCTGAATACGTTCAACTTTGCGATTCTATAAATTGCGGCGGCATACACCGACTGCTGAAAACGTTAAAGCATAAACAAAACACTTGAATAGCGCGCAATGTAGACCCACATTTGGGCTCGGTGAAAAAACCACTTCTAAATAATGTATAATGCCGTACTTTCAACGATTTATTGTTATAGAAAATGTCACGAACTTTAATAAAATCTATAATACTCGTAATGCTAAAGTGCAACGTGAAACCACGCGTACCGTGACTGTGACCTTTATAACCAATAGCACACGGTTGATACACGCGATATGCGATCGTAACCCACGCAAAACAAACTAATATATCGAAACGGGTAATCAAACTTTATTTATCTGATATCAGTTAAACAAAAAGTTCTCGGAAATACATTAAGCCTGCGGTCATAGCTACCAACACTGGGCTACATGTATCGTCTCTACATAGATGGCTCCTAAGAAAGAAACTTGTTTTTCTCTTCAATTATCAATGTAACGTGGCTATTAGTTGATCGTATTACGTTGCCACGGTCGAGTCCTTAGCCCTGACCACCATAAGTACCTGAGCACATTCAGTACGCGTCCATAACGACCACAAATTGCTGCGTAACTCTCGTATATCTTAACACAAAGCGGGTTAGCACCATCAGGGGGGAAACACAGCACTATATACCTGTGACGCTGAGCAAGGACATGATGGGACGAGCGCCCGTCTGGCCAGGCTGGCCCGTCGACCCGAGGCGGTCGGCGGGGCCGGCGCCTCACCGGCCGCCACGGGGCGCCATTTGTAGCACACGCGCGCCCGGCTCAACGCGCGGCCGGCGACCGACTGACGCCCGGCTACCCACTGTACCCACTAGTACCTACTAGCGTCCTCACGCATGCGCACCCTGAACCTTCTGACATCACCGGTACCCGGATTATTTTCGCCCGGCGAGGTAAATACCCTCACATCGATCGAGCCCGGTTAAACTTGATGCAATTATTGCACTGCCCTAGTCCTTACAGATGCAGTTTTAATGACCATTAACGAACTCCTTCCTTGAGCCGCAGGTGCTGGCGACGAACCAACGGTTATTAGTATCCGAGCTGTCTTTAGCTGGGATGTCAGGGCAGAAAACCTCCACGTGTGCCCGGGGACTGGGGTTCCTTTCTGGATACGTCCAGGGGAAGACCAGTGTTCGGGCCGGTACATCCTGGGGTGCGGGCAGCGATTTCCCATTGGGATTATTTCCCAGTGGGATTTCGCTGTCCGCATGCTAATGTTCTGCCAAGAGGATCGCCCCACACAGGTCGCTCTGAGTAGCAGAGCAACAACTGTGGGGGGTCAGAGCGGGCCCGGTGTGCACTTACCCTGCCGCCGGGCAGGCAGGAGGGGCAACCCTTCTGCCACTGCTGCTAATCTCGTAGCCCCGGAGACAGTTAAGGTCATGTCTCTGGCTGTTGAAGGGGGTCGAGGGTCTTGGCTTAACCGCCCGGACCGCGAGGAAGATTAACCTCTATAAAAAATTCCCCAAACCTCCAAGCGGCGGCGCACCGTGAGGGAGGTTGTAAGCTTGGCTAATGGGTAGCTTGATTTAGTCGCTAGTGCGGACCGTTATTTTGAGCAAGTACAACATGTTTATACTCGTGGGAACAATATGGATAAATATTTGAACCAAAAAACCACAGAAGAGATGGGGAGTGATGCGGGGTCGGAGTCCGACGCCGCATCTAGCGTTACGGGCTCATTTAAGAGGCCGGAGCGCGTAGTGGTTGGGGCGGCTGGGAAGAACCTAAGGTTCTTCCAGAAGCGCCCCAAATCGGGGGATGGCCAGGGGTCCTCCTCGGATGGCGGGTCGAGCTCGGCCCGCAGGAAAATAAGCCGGCGGGGCGGAGTCCATGAGGGGGGCATGGGCAGAGGGCTTGCCGCGAAGGAGGCCAGTGAGCCGAGCCGAGCCAGCCCAGCTGAGCCGGCCCAGCGAGCCGAGAGGCTCGACACGGACGGGCAGCACTCGGGAGTGGCCAGCCGCAAGGCAGCCCTCTCAGAGTCATCAGGCGGTGAGCTGGACGCCATTGGTGGCTCCAATTCGGAGCGGGCGGTCAGGTTTGAGGAGGTCGTGGTAGCCGCAATCAAGAGTGTGGCCCTGAAGAGGATTCAGTCCTCCAAAGACAGGGCCATATCTGCAGCCACGGCCTCCATCATAGCGGCAGCAAAGGCCACCCAGTCCGAGCCCCCGCCGGACGGAATGTCCGAAATGCGGGCGGAGGTCGCTCGTTTGACAGCCGCCATGGAGCTTCTCCGAAAGGAGAATGAGGAGCTCCGAGCGGACCTGGCCGGGCTACGAGCAGCCGGCCCCCGGGAGGTGCCGCAGGAGAGGGCGCAACATGGGCGGGGTGGACCAGTACCTGCTGAGGATCGGGTGCTGACACTGGTGCGACAGGAGCTGGCCTCTTTCCAGAGCAGGTTTTCCGCCCTGGAGGCCATTGTTCTGCGCCCACCGCTAGCGGGGAGCCGGCCGGTTTCGGGCCAGCGAAAGGCGGCTTCGTATGCTGCCGCCGCGGCTGCCACAGCTACAGCCACGGCGCAGGCTAAAGGTGGGACCGCACCAAAACCAGCGAGGGCCCCAGCCCCGGCGGCGAAACGGCCGCCCCCGCCGCCTCCTACATCCCCTCCGGCCGACGCCGATTGGCAAGTAGCCGGAGAGAAGAGAAAGGCGGGGAAGGCTGCGAGGGCGGCCAAAAAGAGAGAGAGGCGGCAACGGCGCAAGGAGCGAAGTGTCGCGGCTAGGCTTCGTGCCCCGAAGTCCGCAGCTGTAGTTATCACACTACAGCCGGAAGCGGAGAAGAAGGGCATGTCCTACCGCGACGTGCTTGCCAAGGCGAGGGCGGCGGTGAACCTCCAGGAGCTCGGCGTTGCGGAGGGCTTCCGGGTAAGGGTCACTGCGACTGGGGCCCGGATGCTGGAGGTCCCTGGTGCGGCCAGCGGCCCGACTGCTGACGCTCTGGCCGAAAGGCTTAGAGCGTCCCTAAGTGCAGACGAGGCCCGAGTGTCCAGACCCACTAAGTGCGCTGATATGCGCATCCTGGGTCTGGACGACTCTGCGACGGTGGAGGAGGTGGTGGCTGCCATCGTCAGGACTGGGGGGTGCTCTGCCGAGCAAGTGAGGGCGGGCACCATTCGTCCTGACTTCACGGGGATGCAAGCCATTACGGTGAGCTGCCCCGTGTCGGCGGCCCAAAAAATAGCCGGGGAGGGCCGAAGGCTCCTGGTGGGCTGGGTTTCCGCGCAGGTGAAACTCCTGGAACCCAGACCTCTGAGGTGCTTCCGCTGCCACGTGGGCAACCACGTCGGAGCTAAATGCACCTCGGAGGTGGACTGCAGCAGTCTCTGCTTCCGCTGCGGTCAGCCCGGTCACAAGGCCGGCTCATGTAATGCCGCAATGCCGCACTGTTATATATGTGCGGCAGCTGGCAAGCCGGCCGATCACCGGGTTGGGAGCAAGGCCTGCGCTCCACCCGCCAAAGCAAGGGGCAGGGTCAAGCCCTCCGCCACCGCCGTCACCGCCGCAGCCGCCAACACCACTGCCGCCGCTGCCGCCTCCACCGCCGTCGCCGCCGCATCCATCGCGGCAGGGTCCTCACAGGGGGCCCTAGAGGGGGCTGATATGGAGTGCCAATAATGGCCCCATTACGCCTCCTCCAGGCGAACATCAATCACTGCGCCTCCGCTCAGGATCTGTTGCTCCAGAGCATGGCGCAGTGGTCGATTAACATCGCCGTGGTCGCTGAGCCGTACTTTGTCCCGCCCAGGGACGACTGGGTGGAGGACCTGAGCGGCTCAGTGATCCTTATTTCGTCGGCCGCCGCCGGTACCCCGTCCCTCGAGGCGGTCAAGAGAGGACGGGGGTGCGTGGCAGCACGGTTCGGGGAGATAGTCGTGGTAGGGGTATACTTCTCCCCGAGCCGAACTCTCGCCGAGTTCCACAACTCCCTTGCGGAGCTGAGAGTCGTCGTCGTTGGGCTCCGTTCCCTCCCCGTACTCGTCCTCGGGGACTTCAATGCTAAGAACGTGGCTTGGGGTTCCCGGTATACGGACACACGGGGCAGGATGGTGGAGGACTGGGCTCTGGAGACAGGCCTGGTCGTCCTAAACCGGGGTTCGGTCCCAACATGCGTGCGGATGCGGGGTGAGTCAGTGGTGGACATCTCGTTCGCCAGCCCCGCTCTGTCGCCGCATGTCGTCAACTGGCGCGTCATGGAGGAGGTGGAGACCTATTCCGACCACCGGTACATCCGGTTCGACGTCTCCGCCCAGACCTCGAGCGCGCCAGTCCGACAGGCCCCGGGTGGTCCGCGGTGGGCGCTGAAGCAGCTGGACCGGGAGCTCCTCCTGGAAGCCTCGATCGTGCAGGCCTGGGTGTCACCACCGGACAGGCCTGCTGACATCAACGACGAGGCGGAGTGGTTCCGGGAGGCCATGTCCGAAATATGCGACGTGGCAATGCCCCGGGTCCAGCCCGGACGCGCCCGGCGCCAGGTGTACTGGTGGTCGCCGGAGCTGACGTCTCTGCGCGAGGCGTGCGTGGCTGCGCGACGTCGGTACACCAGGCACCGCAGGCTCCGTATCCGCCCTCCGGATACGGAAGCCATGCAGGCGGAGCTATACGAGGAGTACAGAGCGGCGAAGACCGCCCTCCGAGCGGAGATCCTGCGGGCCAAGGGTTTGGCCCGCGAGGAGTCGCTGGGGATTCTGAACAGAGACCCGTGGGGACGCCCATACAAGATGGTGCGGGAGAAACTCCGCCCATGGGCTCCCCCGCTGACGCAGAGTCTCCGGCCCCAGCTCGTGGAGGACGTGGTGAGCGCTCTGTTTCCTTTGCGAGGGGAACATACTCCCCCGCCCATGGCTCCGCCTCCTGCGGTGCCAGATGCGGACCACACCACCGACGACGACGACGATGCTCCGGAGGTGACCGAGGTAGAGCTGAGAGTGGCGGTACGTAGGCTGAATGCCAAAAATACCGCCCCAGGACCCGACGGCTTACCTGGAAAAGCCTGGGTTCTGGCCTTGGAGGCTCTCGGGCCTCGACTAAGGGGGCTACTAAGCGCATGCTTGGAGAGGGGCCAGTTCCCACTACGTTGGAAAACGGGGAAACTGGTCCTCATCAAGAAACCGGGGCGCCCTGCGGACTCTCCGTCCGCTTACCGGCCCATCGTGCTGCTCGACGAGGTGGGCAAGCTCTTTGAAAGAGTCATTGCAGACCGCCTTGTCGAGCGGCTGGTGCGGGTGGGGCCGGATTTGGCGGAAAGCCAGTTTGGTTTCCGCAGGGGGCGCTCTACGGTGGACGCCATCATGCGCGTGCGAGCCCTCACGACGGGGGATGCCGTGGCCCGGGGTGGGGTTGTCTTGGCGGTGTCTCTAGACATCGCCAATGCCTTCAATACCCTGCCCTGGAGTTGCATCAGGGAGGCACTCCGGTATCACCGGATGCCGACCTACCTCTGTCGCATTGTCGAGGCCTATTTGACGGACAGAGCCGTCATCTACCCCGGTCACCGGGGAGAGTGGAACCGGCGAGAGATGTCGTGCGGTGTCCCACAGGGATCGGTCCTGGGGCCGCATCTGTGGGATATCGGGTACGACTGGGTGCTGCGCGCCGACCTCCCTAGCGGCGTCAGCGTGGTTTGCTACGCTGACGACACGCTGGTCCTAGCGCAGGGGAGGTCGCACCAGGCGGCGGCCGAAATAGCGACACGCGGGGTTGCGACAATCGTTGAGAGGATCCGGCAATTGGGACTCGAGGTGGCCCTGCACAAGTCCGAGGCCATGTGTTTTCATGGTCTTCGGGACGCGCCACCGTCGGGTTCCCAAATAACGGTAGGAGGGGTTCACATCGGCGTCGAGTCGACGATGAAGTACCTGGGACTCGTCCTCGACAGCCGGTGGAACTTCGTGGAGCATTTCCGACGTTTGGCTCCCAGACTGGAGCGGGCCGGGGCTGCCTTGAGGCGGCTCCTGCCCAATCTAGGGGGTCCAAACGCCTCCTGCCGGAGGCTATATGCGGGGGTCGTGCGGTCCATGGCCCTTTACGGGGCACCGGTGTGGGCGCGTTCCTTGAGGCGGCGACCAGTCCGCCGGTTGAACGCGTCCCAAAGGGTCATGGCCGTCCGGCTGATCCGAGGATACCGCACGGTCTCCGCTGAGGCGGCGAGCCTCCTTGCCGGATTGCCGCCATGGGATCTGGAGGCAAAAGCCCTCGCCCACATATGGGAGTGGCGAGAGGAGGCAAAACGCCGGGGCGTAACTCCGCTGCCGCGAGAAATCACGGTACAGCGGACAGAGCTCCGGCGGGATCTCATGGCGACATGGAGAGTGCGATTGTCGCAACCCAGTGCTGGGCACGCCACAATTGCGGCGATAAGTCCCCTCTTTGAGGAGTGGCTGGAGAGGTGCCACGGCGCCCTCACCTTCCGCCTGACGCAGGTCCTCACCGGACACGGTTGTTTCGGGAGGTTCCTGTTCAGGATAAGGCGGGAGGAAACGCCAGGGTGTCACCACTGTGTGGATCGCCCGGAGGACACGGTGGAGCATACGGTGGAGGTCTGCCCGGCTTGGGCGGAGCACCGCCGCGTCCTCGTGGCGGCGATCGGCGGCGGCGATCTCTCGCGTCCGGCCCTGGTCCAGGCCATGGTACGGAGCGAGAGTGCATGGGAAGCCGTCACCTCCTTCTGCGAAGCAGTAATGCTCGCAAAGGAGGAGGCGGAACGCGTGAGGGAGAGGCAATCTCTGCGCCTTCACGCCCCTAGTCGCCGCAGGAGACGCCCTGGACGTCGGGAGTCACCAGCCGACTCCCGGCCACCGTAGGCGCGGGCTTGCGGGCGGCGAGCTATGGGCAGCTCGCCGCCCGGCAAGGACCAGGCCCGAGTCGACGGCGCGTTGTGTTCCACGCGCGCCTCAAAGAGATGTCAGCACGATGTGACGGGGTCCGTTAGGGCCGATGCCTGCCAGGGCCGCGGGTTGTTCGAAAGAGATACCGTGGTCCCTGGCATAGGCAACTGAAGGAACACGGGTGGGTTTTAGTCAGTAAAAGTCTGACACGCCCTCCTGCTCCGCCCAGAGCGGGAGAAGTCATATGATGATTTCCCACCCAGAAAAAAAAAAAAAAAGCTGTCTTTAGCTTTCACGCTTTTTAATATGCGAGTGGTTGAGAGCTGCACAAGTTTGCAATGAGTTTCATGAGTCGTTAATTATTCTCACAAGAATTCTGAGCTCAGTTTTTACAACGTGCTGCGTCTGTTCAAAAGCATAATCTCTCACAAAGGAAAAGCTGCAAATCTAAATTTAGCTTTCAATGCTGTTGCTGGCGATGTAGTAAAAATACATCATCGTAGCGTACGGAGCACGAGCGCACGCGAACCATTTTTCTTTTTCCTTAGAAAAAGGGAATCAAGTTTTATCTCGATCTCAAGCTGTCTGTCTCAGTGCGTCTTCCCTAGATATTTTGACTCAAGCTTGCTCCAATCACGATGAAAACAACGCACAAATGGAAAAATGGAAATGGAAGTATTTTTCACAATGCAATATCTACTTCCACGTCAAGTGGTACGAACCATTTATTTTAATCGACTGCGGAACGGTTGAATGAATTAAACGATTTGGTAGAGGCGGGAAATGTGTAGGTTCATTTTAAAGGATAAACTCGTTTTCGAAGTACTATCATATCACCTCGTTTCTATGAAAACATCACCCTTCCCATAAACGGTTTCAACAAACGCTCTCGGGGACATATTATCATGATCACTTATGCTTCGCAGGCCATTTTGGAGACCGCAGTTTGATTTTATGACACAAAGATTCTGCACATGTGTGCAGAATCTTTTAGATTTTATCAAAAGGATGTCCTTTTGATAAAATCTCGTAGCCGCCTTGTATGAGAGCCTTCGGGAAGTGCACTCGCCTACGCAAGATCCGTTTGTAGCCGAGACCTCGTAGACTCGTAGCATAAGGGGTAATAATAGCTACAAGGTAAACTTACTACGTTCTTATTTGCACCTTGAAACTTATCAGCTACGAGCTGCCACAAGTTCGTAGCGAGCTACGCGTTGGGTACCTTGCTACGAAGCTATTCTTAGCTCGCGGCGTAGACTTCGTTTTACGTAACCAATCAATTTCGTTGGAGTAAAAAGATTATTTTACAGCTTTTATTATTAATACTGAATTGTATTTTAGATGAGATTTAGTATATTATTATGCAATCATACCTTGAAATTATGAATGTTCATATAAATTTTAATTTGTGCCTGATTATAACTATTTCACAGGTACAGCCGAGTACAAAATTGTATTATACAGCGAAATAGGAATTTAATCACGTAGTCGAGTGCAACTAATGGGTTATAAATTCATTGCACGTCGAGACGCCCGCAGGCATGCTCTGAGCTACCACTTCCGAATGCCACTATCTTTGTATATTATACTTTTATGAGTCTACGCTAAGATATTATTAATTGCTTAATATATACTTTAGAGAAGGAGAAAGGTTTTCAATATATGACAATTAATTCTTCGTAAACGTCACTGCTGAACTTTGGCTGATACAATGAACAGGTCGCAAAGCCATAGCAGTACTACTTTAGCCTTGGATCGAAAGAGCTGGAAGTCACGGGGAGAGGCCCTTGCCCAGCAGTGGGATACAGCATATTTTTTTCACTTTTGATGAAATCTTAAAGCAATTCTCGTGATTTTAAGAACGTTAAGTCTGATCATAGTCTCAATCTGTCAAAAATACCTCTAATTTCCCTACATTTTTGACATTGATTATGGCTGAGATGAGATTGCGACTAGATTTTGAACGTTTTTAATTACGGGAATTGGCCTTCTGGTTTTTTCAAATTGCAGCTTATAAATCTCGTTTTACATTTTAACTCCTACTTAAGTCTAACGGGACAAATGACAGTGGCTACAGTGAGATTAAGTTATGCTTAGATAAAATGATGACAAAAATCATAGTCTATATTATTATTTTTTATGCACGACGAAACAGATTTATTTCCCTAGTACGCGAATACTTCTTTCAAAAATAGTCCACAAATTTATTCATGACTTATTTTAACTAGTTTAAATTGCACCTACATTTAAGAGTATAAACCTCCGTGCAATGAGCAGTTCATTACTTATGCAGGTTGGCTTGTTAAGTCCTCCACTACCTACTCCTCAATTAAAGTAATTTGCGCGGGATTTAACTTAATTAGCAAGTTAATTTCACGACCTTTGAGTATTTTGGCCTTTACTGTCATTTCTTCCAGCAATACATACTTAGGGCCGGTTGTTTCAAACGGTTGGTTAGCGTAACATACGTACGTAAAATAATAAAGGTTACGTACTCGTTATTATTTGACGTACGACAAGGCAATAATTTTGTTTATTAGAATTTGCTTTGCATTTGCAACACTTTTTTTTTGGTTTGACAATAGTTAGCGCCATTTTTGACGTATACGTGTGCATAAAGTCACGCTTACTTCCCATTGGAAAATCCATTATAAAAATTTTATTGTACCTACGTCATTTAATAAAACTATGAATTTAAAAAAAAAAACCATTATTTTATTACTAATATTAGTTTTAAGCTCGCAATTTTACTAACAAATGTGGATGTAATCTTAGGATGAATCTGAAATAAATGATGTATTATTATTATTTTAGTTATCTTTGACATATCTCGGGACCCTGGGGTCCCGGACCTTTGAAAGGCGTACTAGGGGCCAAAGTCAACTCGCAGAGGCCCTTTACACAATTCTAAATGATGAGGAGGCACCAACCGTCGATTATCTATGTATGCACCATGCAAGTGATCAACTCGCGTGGCCGCCATTTTCAAAATGGCGCGACAGTAGGTATACCAGGCTCCACATAAAAATCTTCAAACCCCTTTTATGGTAATCATTCTATTCTATCATTATTGAAGCCTTTACTCCCAGCTCTACCAACTGTGGGTTTTTCATAATATTTCATACATATCGTCTGCCAAATATTGACTCGATAGCCAAAAAACATGTAACAAGCATGCAACCTCTCTTTCTGGAGCCGTCGGAAAAAAACTACATAATCTTTACCAACTGTATGTAGGTTTTTCTTAATATTCCAGACATGACATCTGCCAAATAGATTCTTAATTCGATAGCCAAAAAGCATATAACAAGCATGCAACCTCTCAGCGGGATTGTCCGAAAGGGTTACCGCTACCCCGGAACATAAAGGGCGAAGGAAGGAACATGGGTGGGTTTTAGTCAGTAAGAGTCTGACACTCCCTTCCGCTCCACCCAGAGCGGGAGCGGTCATTTGATGATTTCCCACCAGAAAAACAAAAAAAAAAAAAAAGCATGCAACCTCTCTTTCTGAAGCAGTTGGTTAAAAACAGCACGTATTCTGAAATCGTTATTGTATTATGTGTAGACGACGTAAATAATAAAGCTTCGACAGCTCAAAAATATTCTATTGCAGTACACAGAATTCCGATTGAAAATGCTACAGCATAAAATTCAGCATCAGAAGAATTGAATTCAATTTCGATGAAAATCTCTAGAGAATGCATTCAACAGATAAATAAATCAATGGGAGTCGCTGAAATTCATCATAACACGCAAAATGGTTTTTTGTTTCGTAAATGGATTCAGGATTCGGCATTCCGACTTTGTTGATGGATTTTTCAAACTCAAACTCAAAGCATATATTTTAGATAAACCAATTATAGATACTTTTTACTAGAAGCTAGTTAGTTGCCTATTCCAAAGCGTAGTAGATGCCTATGGAGAACAACGGGCAAGAAAATCCATGGACACTTATTTCATTTAAAAAAAAAGTGTTATTATTAGTCTCTTAAAACTGCTTTATCAATCAAAAAATCTGCAATCAATTAAAAACATCGAGCTTTTTTTATTTCGCTAAAATTTTCTTTGTTCTATAAACCGTCCGGTTGTTGTCCGCTCGTGTTTGTGCGGCAAAGCGTTAGCACAAATAATCTTTGTCAATGAGTTGTAACCATCATTGCGTAACCTGCACGTGGTGGCGCGTCACTCGGCCCTTTCCGACCTTTCGCGGGAACGACCGAATCCGAATATCGATCGGAACGAGCCCGCGAACAACGCGACACTGCTGTGACGTCACGTGATATGCGACTGCGAAACGTCCTAACACCAACCCTTCGTCAGCCAAAAACCAACACTATTCTTCTTACTTAAAGTTGAAATTACAATGGATAGTGTCAGTTTTGAGTCTGTTTTTTACACAGGGTGAAATATAAAGGTAGCGGTTCCCCGCGTGCGAGCCTTCCTGACCCACATCGGGCGATGCGTAATGCGTATGCACCTGTTATTTGTACTAGTACCCTAGTACTATGGCGTGAAGCTTAACGCGTAAGTTGTACGGCAAGGGGGCACGAGTTCGAGTATTGTCTATAGATGGGGAGATAAAATGTAAAATGGCACTTATGAAGTGTCATTGCGGATTTTACGGGCGATATTTCTGCATAATGTCAAACTGAATGTTTACAAATCATGAAACTGACGAGTTAGTAAGTAATAACAAAAGAAACTTTGCAAAAAAAATGTGCTTATACAATTATTTTACTGATTTACAAGCCGTGTGCCCGATGGGATTCCCTGTCAGCAAAAATGACGAACTTACATACATCTTTCATCCCCTTTTTAACCTCGTTAGGGGATGACTTTTTCGTTGTCTAAAGAACTCTTCATGCTTCAAGACCCCACTGGGTTTAGGTCTGGTCTGGTTCAAGCTGTGCGTTATTTGTCAGTGAATGGATGAAAGGAAATGAAGACTTTACTTTTATTAAGCAGATTTCTTAATATAAAAAATATAAATTATTACTTTGTAAAAAATAATTTAATAAATCGCCGGAATGTCCTAATGAAACACCAATCTAGTAACGACTTCTAAAATTAGTGACGTCTTCATAAAGATAGATCTACGTCGCTACGGTGCTACGGGCTACAAGACGTTGGCTACGAAACGCTACGAAGCGTAGCACTGCCACAAAAACTTGCAACGGGGACAAAAACTCAGCCAACCGTTAAACAGATTTCGTCTGATGATCATTTGCGAACATTTAACACGTTTTTATGTTTACCTAGTTTTTAAGAAAGAGCGATGCAATAGTGAATTTGTTCTACCATTCTTGGCTCGAATATTTGAGATGATCTTTTGGTCTGTCTCTTCTTAAGGTCCCGTAGGCAAAAACGGGATCCCTATAATTTCGTGCTGTCCATCCGTATATCACTCATGTCCTTTTTTGTGGTGTTCAATAAATCCTATTTCTTACTAATATATGGATGGATGGATGGATGTTTGTTACTCTTAAAAACTACTGAACGGATTTGGATGAAATTTGGCACACAGATAGTTTATTACCAGGATTAACACATATGATACTTTTTATCCCGATATTCCCACGGGATCGAAACTTATGCGGGTGAAACCGCGGGTCGCAGCTAGTTATTTAATAATTAATTGGCCCGTTTACAAAAAGGTTTACGCGTAGGTACTTAGCTTCGCTTTATATAAAAACGTAGGCGGCAGACACACCGTGGAGAGACCAGAGGACACCGTGGAGTCTTAGTGGGTTAGAATCCCACATAACTGCACTATCTCCCCGTGGTAGTGCAGAATGCATGAGCATTTCCCCACGATAAAAAAAGGCGAGAACGGTCCCGCACGCATTCCTGCGTAGAGTGGCCGTGAGTCACAGCTTCGACGCCAACCTGCGACCCACAGCTACACTATATTCAAATTTTATTCGTTTCAAATTTACGTTATTTCAAGTTAAACAAATATCAACTTTATTTTAATGGTATTTAAGTTGATTTCAGAGTGACTATCACTATTGAAAAAGTATTAAAAATGTTTAAAGTTGTAGCCTAAACTGAACTTTATTGTGTAGGAATTAAATTTATTTTTCCATAAACTTATATTTATTTACATTTTTGGCGAATATGTCGCGAATACATATTTCGCAGGACTGCGTGACTGGTAAACAAATGAACCACGCAGCTAAAGTTCCAAACCTCTCCGCACATTACACATTTTACGTACCAATGGTCGGTAGACATTGTTGCTGTGGGTTGGGTACCTACATTTAAATGCGGTGATTATATTAATATTCGTCACACACATTCATTTTAAATAAAAAACAACATTTAAATTAACATTTATTGAAATGTAAGAAGTGTCTTTTATCTGAATCGAAATCACAAACATTTAGAAAATCACAAACATCATATTGCATACTAGTAGGGTAAACATTTGGTACAGACATCGTAAATCTTAAAAATGTAATTCATTTATATTGGCAATTATCAATAATCCCTTATTCATAAATGTCTTATAACTAAAAAGATGTAATCTATATTACGTTCTCGTTTCGTTGGCATAAAATGAGAAGGCGAGATAGCATTAATGAAATAGTTACTTTTCTATTTTTTCTGTATGGCAATTGGTACCGATGTCGATAATTGGTACCAATGTCGACAATTCTGCCAATGTCGATAACTCTTCCAATGTCAACAATTCTGCAAGTCTAGGTACAGCCCGATTCAAACTTTATGGCGGCTCAGAACATAAGGCGAGTCGCTGCGCAGTATCAAATTCATGAGCCAGCGGGGGTGAGGGGTGCGGTACTGCGCAGCGAGAAGCGCACTTCAGAGCCGTCATAAAGTTTGATGCGAACTATACTTCTACGTAAAATTACAAGGTTTTAATGATTATATAGGAGTAAATATTTAGACATACATTCAATATTATCTGCCTTCGATCTAAAATCGACATCACAAGTTTCCAAACACGGCGTCATTTAATAGAAAAACTAGGTACTTAATTAACGCCATGTCTGTGGTCACGTATAAATAACCTATCTAATAAACATGAAATCTGTAGTGGATTCCTCTTATTTTATAATGAGGAACTTCCATTCTACATCCATTTTTTCTTGTAGTGATGACACGATAATTTTAAAAATTAGCTTTCATCATATAATATCTATTAGGAAAGCCAATTTGCGCGATAAATATTTTAATTGTTTCAGAATACAAGAGTGACCTCAATACACCTAAATATTTATTTTATTGAACATCAGTCAATGTCTTATCGAAGAATACCCTTTACATTGATTATTTAACACATTGCGGGACACTAAACGCCCGTCAACGTAATTAGAATTCAACTTCTATCGTGCCTCGTTCGGTGTCCCTCAATGGGTTGATTTCTACTAACTATAAAATGCACCAACACTACATTGATACCTGTATTTTTATATTTACATTTACTCTATTTTCGTACGCACTGCAGATTAAGTAAAGTAACATTTTTAGAGTAGCTAGATTTTTTACTGCAGTCTTACGAGTCGACAAAGGTCGTCGGTTCGAACCCAGACTTCGCTTTACTTTGTGTAAATGATTTCATCACCGCTGCTCTGTAAACGGTGAAGGAAAACATCGTGAGGAAACCAAGCATATCCTAGAACCAAAAAATTCGAAGACATGTGACATCTACCAACCCGCACTGGGCCCGCGTGGTAGATTATAGCCCATTCCCTCCTGAAGAGAGGATGCCTGTGTCCCAGCAGTGGGAACATTATAGGCTTATTAGGGTATGCTATGCATATGATAGGTGTTTTAAACAGTTTCATTACATCTAGGTTCAATACAGAGATCTACATTGTCGTCGAGTGCACTTTTTTCTAAATAGCAAATAATTGGATATTAAATTAAATATTTCATTTAAAAAACCTACTCTCCTAGAATAACTACTAAAACTGGATTAATATCCGAAAAATGCAGTAATTGTAAAATATATTTATTTTATAAACAATTTCTATTCAGGCTAACAAATCTAACAACAGCGCCATCTATTTTCAATATATATAACTATAATATGCACTGTGTTAGGACATTTCTTGCTTCATACAAGTTTGAATACAAAGGATTCTATTCATCAAATCAAGGCTTAAATTATTAAAAATCTTATATTATGAGAGTGCAACCCCTGACTAGATTTTTATGTTATATAAATTATAGTAATGATAAAATTGTAAAATCATTGCATGAGTCTAGCCTGCATGGTATAAGTGAGGCATTCAGAATAAACAAGTAATTATCCCAGCCATCAATTGGTAGCAGCCTAAGTTTGTTACAGTTTATTAATACTATTTAAGAATTAAAATGCAAAAAGAGACCTTCAAAAAACTTTAAATAAGTTTCATAGGCAATAGTAGATTTGGTTTCTTCTCTCCGCCTATCTTTTAACAATGCCTTCTCGTGCCTAATCAAGACTCTATAAACTGGACAATTCCAGAGCCAGTTTTTTTTCTGTTTTATAACATTGTTGTGATGCTCCGTCAAGTCTGCATTAGCACACTTTTCACATGGCTTTTTGCGTTCAATTTCTAAAGCTGGCTTGGTTTTATTCTCGACAAACCCGTTAAATTTGTTCTGTACACCGAAATAGTTATACAAAGTGTCTAAGATTTTATTCACAATAAATCTCCGGTGATACCAGATTGTCTGATGATTTTTGTAGTACTTCAGCAGGTCATCATTTGATAACAGTTCATAAAATAGCACTTCAAGTTTGATTAAAGTTGAATTCCAAGTTGCATAGCATGTACAATTACCTGGAGAATAGCCCAACACAAGAGCAATTAGATCATCATCATTTGTTGTACTCATGATCTTGCTAGGAGTCACAACTGGATCACTAGTCAAATGACCAGCTAATACCTTCTGGAAATGCTCACGTAAGTTTACCTTCATCTCTATTTCGAATACTGGCCACATATCATCAATTGTGAAAAGCTTGCCAATACAGACCTGACGATAGTGAAAACAGCTGTAGTCAGAAACGTGACTTGCTGTCCAATCCTTAATGAATTTGTATTCGTCTATGTGAACCAGGGTGCCGTGGAAACGGTCTCTATTGCGCAAGCAGAGATCCATTACAAAGGCGCGGTGGTCCCAGCAGTGGTAGTTGTTCATGCACTTATCTGCAGCCATACTGCAGACTCTAATCTCTTCATTTACGAGACCAGTTAAAAACTCTGCGCTTGAGACATTGTCTTCTGAAATCAACAATAATAATATTTAATGTCAAAATAGAATTTCTTAACAGCTTACTGGAGTCTGGTTTTGTGCACGGTTGCTTGCCCCTTTTGTAGTAGAAAACCAGTAGTTGTTTATAACAGTTTGTTGTTTGTTTGAAAAAAGGTCTCATAACCACTCTGTATTGGAAGTTTTGTTTAACCTGAGGAGCAGTTCTCGTAATTTTTAGAATGTTCACAGTCTGATCTGTCTCAATCTGTCAAAAATATCTCTAATTTCCCTACATTTTGACAAGTTTTTGAATTTGTTTGTCGCTGAGATGAGACTGCGACTAGATTTTGAATGTTTTAAATTACGAGAATTGGCCTTCAGATTATTATTGTAACTAGCTATTGCCTGTAATATCATTTGTCATATTAAAAAACTGCTACACATACCCAAACAAAAAGTATCCTGCATTCAGGTCTACCGCTGTGCCAAATTCCAACCAAATCTATTCTGACAAACACCCATATTATCGTAATTATCTATTAATAATATAGCAGACAATGGGATCAATTTTAATGCAATAATATCTAAATAATGTTCAAACAATTGGAACATTTTTTGTTTTTGTATTATAAAAAATATCCATTTTCATACCACTTAATAATACAACACTTACCGCTTACAAATAAACTTGTTAAAATCCATCTCCTGTATGAATAGGCCTCATTACATTTTGGCTTCCTTGTTAGTACCAATTCAGTAAAATGCATCTCTGAGAACCAGCTGTGGAAGCGCTGCGACGTCATCTCTCTTCTTTTGTTCCATAATGAGGTTACATCAGGGTTTATCAGAATTGTTGCATTTAAAAGGTGATAAATCCTCCTATAGTTCAGATTTGATAATCTGCTAAGTCTTCGCTTTGGCTCAGTCAAAAAATCACGAATTAATTCGGAATAGCAGTAGTTGTACACATGCTTCACACACCAAGACTCCAGTCCTAACGAAGTTGCAACATACAGAACAGGTGATTTGTTTGTAGTTGATTCCACAGGAACAATGTCAAACTCGGTCCTAAAAAAACATGTTGGATTAACACGCAAGATCTTTACAGAATACTTATCATGTATCTTGATTTTTTGCCAATTTTTAGATAGTAAATATTTACAATCGACGGTCCTCCAGAATTTGATTCAATTCCTTTATTATTTTCTCCGATAGTCCGTTCGTATCCTTGTTCATAGTTGTCATGACAATATTGTAGTCTTGTAGAAACTAAAAATGTATTAAATATTGATTTGACTCTTTTTAAAAATCAAATACATTTAGATGAAAACAAAATCACGATTCACGGAACACGTATTTGTATAATACAACGCCAAGTCAATAAATCTTATCAACAAAAATGTCATTGTCATTTTTATTGATTTCCAAAGACAACCAACATCCTTCACTTTTTCAATTTCAATATTGATATTTGGGCCCTAGGCGCTTGAGTCCTTCATAATGTAAATTAAATATTTTCAATGTTACTATTCGATACAGTCGCATTTCAACAGTTTTCTGGGCAACGTCTATTCTGGGGATGACGACTAATATAGAGGTATGTAGTTCGCTTCGTTCGCTCTTGTAGTCAAGAAATTGCAAAAAAAAAAACAGTTCGCCCGTTTGTGAATTTTATTGTCAGGGGTGCCACATTGCGGGCCGACCTCCCTGATGGCGTCAGCGTGGTTTGCTACGCTGACGACACGCTGGTCCTGGTGCAGGGGAGGTCGCATCAGGCGGCGGCCGACGCGATGACACGCGGGGTTGCGATAGTCGTGGAGAGGATCCGACATGTAAGGTATTTAGTAATTTGACACATCACTAGTTTTAAGGAACATCTCGATATAGTCTATGCAACTGGCAATTGGCAAAGAAGATGGAGATTACGAAATGTTGAAGTGTCGATCCTCTGTAATTGATCCTATCCTAAGAACAAGTTAATAAAGAGTATTAAGAAAGTACACGACTATTATTACATGGCGCAGCCGGTAGGATCTAAATAAATAAGGAAGAGGAAAAGCTTAAATAACGGAAAACATGGATTACCTTCGTCAGCCTCCGCCATTATTGTTGGCGTCAGGAAATATAAAAGAAAATTTCAGAAAATTTATACAGAAAT
The DNA here is from genome assembly GCA_911387795.2 of Apamea monoglypha. Classification (NCBI taxonomy): domain Eukaryota; kingdom Metazoa; phylum Arthropoda; class Insecta; order Lepidoptera; family Noctuidae; genus Apamea; species Apamea monoglypha. Next base: position 11,953,476 of record OU426930.1, on the reverse strand, counting down.
TCATGTTCTACTACAAAGCAGCAGGTAAGAACAATGAAAATATGACGGAAGAAGAAAAAGTCGCATTGTTATTACATGTTATGGGTGACGAGGCCATCGAGGTTTACAACACATTTGATGTTGAAAAAAAAAAAACTGCAACCATGCAGGACATCATTGACCGATTCGAAAATTATTGTACAGTCGCTTGGCAACATTATCTGACCCACCCTAAAAACAAACGAATTTGGACCCTCTGCCTGTAACATTAAGGTTTATTCAATTTATATGAGCTTATCAGACAAGTGCACGAAGACTCAACCAAGAATTACAATAATAACACAGACATGCAAATTTGATCTTTATAACGTTACCATTAGGTTATATGTTAAAACTACTTGTTATAATATAATTAGTGTAATAGCTTATTTTAATAATTGCGTTCAAGTAATTCTGGTCTCGTGGTCTGTGTATAAGACTGAGAAAAACAACTTGCGAGATCAAATCCTGCGACGAAGATATTATTTTGCTTTCAATTTAGAATGTATTCCAAAACTATTTAATATATTATTGTAAAGAACTATAGACGGATGATCTTCATACATAAACTTTCTAAAATGGTAATATTTTCGCATAACTTGTAATAAGTGGGTAGTTGAAAAATAAATAGTCGTATTCATTATAAAACTGGTAGGTATTCAAAAGCAACTAAGGGTATGCAGTGACTACGCGCAAACATGTTTTACCTTGCCTTACTAAATTGCAAAAACAACATCTCTTTACAATTTTTTATTTTCTATTTTATGGGTAGTTTTTTTATTATCATGTCTCAATGGAGTGATTATTTAAAATACAAAATAATCTATTTGCACCAGGAGAAGGTTGGCTGCTTGTGCTGTGCAAGAATAAACTTTATGAAGTATACTATATGGTTCAAATTCTTTAGAATATGCGTCTAGCATTACAACTAAGATCAAATTTCAAAGCGCCTTATAAGAGTTGAGTTGGTCTTGTGGTCACTCACTATGGTAGTGCGGTATTTATCGTTGTCTACGTTCGAAACCAAGTTTAACCTAAATATATCTTTTTGCTCAGCTGTTTTTTTTTAATTATTTTATTACACTAAAGAAATGTAAAAAACATTTCTTTAATGGACGACGTAGGGTCTTGTCTTTTTACACGGGTAGGTTGTATAGGAACCCCGTTGAAGAACGAAACTATGTCGCGACATATATTTTTTCAAAGGGAACAAAAAGAATCCGAAACCTTTGGGGAATTTCTCACTGCCCTAAAAACATTGGCAAGTGACTGTGAGTTTGGCACCCTTAGAGATAGTTTAATAAGGGATCAAATAATAAGGGGCATTCAAAATATGAAGCTAAAGGAAAGGTTACTCAAGGAGTCGGATTTAGATATGAAACGTTGTGTGGATTTATGCAAAGCGGCAGAAACTGCTTCAAACAACTTCAAGAGCTTGACCGAAAGCAGTAATGTAAACAGAGTGCAACAGCAGCAAACACAACAAAAGTACAATAAGCAGGAAAAAAATATGCAAGAAGATAAAACATAAGAAGAAAACCTGTACTAGGTGCAGATATGAACATGGCTTTAAATGCCCAGCATATGGACAAAGGTGTGCAAAATGCAAGAAAATGGGTCACTATGCAAAGATGTGTATGTCAGTGAAAATGATATGTAAACAAGAGGACAGTGAAGAAAATGAAAGTTTTGTGTTGGGATCAATAAATGTAAACGAAATAAAGGACAGGTCTCAATATGAATGTTTGGAAATAAATAACAGACCATAAGTATGGAATATTTAAGGAAGAAACAAATAAAGATGAAGAACTGAAAATGTTAAAACAGTATATTCAGGATGGATGGCCACAAAATGTACAAAATATACCCCATACTTTAAGGTCATACTATACATGTAGAGGAGAACTGTATATTTATGATGGTCTGATATTTAAAAACAACTGTATAATAGTACCAAAAACTAAGACAAGATATCGCACACCGGGGGCAACAACGTCATACATAAGTAACAAATGACGTTTTTTTCAGGAGATCGATTTAAAAGTTGTTGTTTTGATAAAGTGAAATGTATTTACAATACTATAATTATATCGATGACCAAAGTATTGTTTATACTCCATATTTTAAAATTAAGGTTGTTTCAGAAATAAAAATGTTATATAAGTGGTACATTTTTAATATTTTAAATAACGATACCTACATTTATGACGCTATTGTGCAGAAAGTTAAATTAAAAGTAGAACTTTTCTGTGTCATAAAGGCCAAACTAAACAAAAAATCAAAACTCTAAATGTCTTAAATAACACTTACAATTAACTTTTTCAGTGGGGCAAAATAATCAACATTATTATTAAAATGAATGGCAATACAAAATCTAAAATAAATATGAATAATTTCTTACTTTTAAGTACCCATAATCAGACTTTTTCGAGGAACTAACTAACAACTACAAATTTTATTTCTAGCCCAGAAATAAAATTTGTAGAAAAACAATTAAAAAAAAAAAAAAAAAAAGGTTTTTTTTTACCATAACAGGCTTATACTGGTGCAATTATGTAGCAGTTTATAATAAGTCTAACATTCTTAATGTTTTCGTCTTTGTACTTAGTACCTAATTACTCTTACATCCCCCGATTAATATGTCAAAAGATATTGAAAATAAGGTGTTGTCATGTAGCATCTGTGATAGATTTAAGAATAAAAACTGTAAGGAACCAATGACAATTAGAGAAATGCCTGATAAACCTTGGTCTATGTTAGCTACTGATGTTTTCCATTATAAAGATAAAAATTATTTAATTGTTGTGGACTATTTCAGTAAATATTTTGAGATTAAACAATTAATCAATCTAACACCAGAATGTACCATTGAAGCGCTAAAATCTGTTTAGTAGACATGGAATACCTGATAAACTATATTCTGATAATGGAACAAATTACTCTAGCTATAAATTCAAAAAATTCTGTAGTAGCTGGAATTTCATACATGTGACAAGCAGCCCATTACATGCACAATCTAATGGTCTTGCTGAGAGATATATTCAGACTGTTAAAAATATATTTAATAAAGCTGATTTTGAAGGGAAAGATAAGTATTTGGCATTATTAGAATATAGGGCAACACCAATTTCAAATTTAAATTTTAAGACTCCCTCTGAATTATTGATGGGAAGAAAAATTCAAGGTTTACTACCAAATATGGTTACTGTTAATGGTTGTGAAAATAAAAACATACAAAGTAAGTTATATGAAAACTCCAATAATCAAAAACAATACTATGATAGAAATGTTAAAAAACTAAAATATACTAAACTAAAATAACTAAAGGTAATAACATTAAATCAATCTAACTTAAATATAATAAAAAAACAAATGAATCTAAGATAATTAACTTATAATTAATGATAAATGAATAAAAACTAAAAATATAACTAATAACCTAAAAGAAATAAAAAAAACAACTAATATCTAGAATAGAGTCATATCACCAGTCTTTGCTACAGATAGCATAAGGTCATGATTTTCATCATCTGTTCTCATTTGACCTAATACTGAGTAGCAGTTTGCAACTAAAGCTTTGGCTGATTCAGTCAGAAACACTTCATCATCACTCTTAGATCCCTTCTTAATGAATGTTAGCCCTAGCTTGGAGAAAACTGTCATTCTAGCTTTCTCAGGCATGGCTGAAGATTGAAAACCAGCCCTATAATATCCCAATAAATCAATTAAGGGGGTCAGATCTTTATCCTTTCGGTGGATTATGTCATCTAATCTAATAGCAGTCCAAATCATTACAGGATGAAAGTTGCCACCTTTAGCTGGAGTCAATGATGTAGGACATACAGAGGGTAAAAGTGGACTGCAAATAGCATGAGTATCAGGTTTAACAGATCCTGGGAATGATTCATATGTCACAATTTCTTTGACTGTTTTTTCATGGAACATCCTAACTGCTGTACTAGGGAAAACACCTGCAATTCTAGGTAGAGTGATGGTCCGTGATTCTAGAGAAGTTCCACTTTTATGGGTCTCATCATCTATTACATATTTTTCCTTTAACATATTCAGAACATCTTCTACTCCACCTCTAGCTTTTTTTATGATCTTTCCGATGTTCCTAGTAAGAAAGACAGTTATTAAGAACTTAACATCTACAGGAAGAGTTTCTTGATTGGTGAATCTGTTTTCCTCTCTAGACTGGGTTGTCCATTTCAAGTCATCTCCAACATTAGAAAGATCCCAAATAAGTCTAGAGGGTTTCTGAGCTTCATAGCTTTTCCTGTTTCTTATCATCTGGCTTAAAATGACCCTGGGATCGAAGCCCTGGTATTCTAATGCAGTTCTGCCCCTCTCTGATGTAGATGCCATATTTAACCAATATTAGATATTGATAGAAACTATAGATGTAAATTCCTCAAATGTGCAACTTAAGGTATTTCAGTTTATGTGATGATAGTCCAAATAGTTTTTAATATTATTATGTCTTCAATAAAACACCAAATATCGTAATTTGTGTATTGAGCTAAGTAGGCTAGAAGTACAAGTGGATAAATCATAAGAGTAGGGTAGGAACAACAATATGATGGAGGGTAGACTGAAAACCCAATAAACATAAACTTATAAACTAGGAAGTATGTAGGTACTTATATATACAACAAATATAATATTAAAAGTTATCCCGACTATGTGTAAAACTAAAAAATTTAGAAATGGGTCAAAAGGTAATAGTGACAACTGGTAATAAGAAACCATTAGTCTATGCAGAGGTACTGACTCAATGTGAGAGACCTAACTCTTATAAATTGTTAACTGAAAATGGAACTATTATTGATAGGAATAGAAAACATCTGATTGAGAGTAAAAATGATAAGAAAATGATTGTTGAATAAGAAGAGGAAGTAGAGATAGGTAATGAAAATCTGGAAATGTATCATGGTGAAGATAACTTAGATTTTACTAGTAATGATAATAATGATAAGTGTGCTGATGGAAATGATTTAACAACAGTTGTTGAGCAGGAAACTGTAGCAAGGAGCCGATCAGGTAGGGAATTAAAAAGACCAAATTATTTAAAAGATTATGTTTAAATTTATTAAGTTTCAAAGAAAGGGAGATGTAAGGTATTTAGTAATTTGACACATCACTAGTTTTAAGGAACATCTCGATATAGTCTATGCAACTGGCAAAGAAGATGGAGATTACGAAATGTTGAAGTGTCGATCCTCTGTAATTGATCCTATCCTAAGAACAAGTTAATAAAGAGTATTAAGAAAGTACACGACAGTTGGGTCTCGAGGTGGCATTGCACAAGTCCGAGGCCATGGCGTTTCATGGGCCCCGGAACGCGCCACCACCGGGATCCCAACTAACGGTAGGAGGGGTTCACATCGGCTTCGAGACGACGATGAAGTACTTGGGTCTCGTCCTCGACAGCCAGTGGAACTTCGTCGAGCACTTCCGACGTTTGGCCCCCAAACTGGAACGTGCTGGGGCCGCCTTCAAGCGGCTCTTGCCCAACCTTAGGGTGCCAAACGTCTCCTGCCGGAGGCTTTACGCGGGGTTCGTGCGGTCCATGGCCCTATACGGAGCCCCGGTGTGGGCGCGTTCACTGCGGCGGCGAGCCGCCCACTACCTGAACGCGCCCCAGAATGTGGTAGCCGTAAGGCTCATCCGGGGCTACCGCACGATCTCGGGCGAGGCGGCAAGCCTCCTTGCCGGACTGCCGCCATGGGATCTGGAGGCGATAGTCCTCGCGCGCCTGTATGAGTGGCGCGCGGAGGCACTGCGCCGGGGGGAAAGTTCGGTCCCGCGGCAAATTGCGGCGGAGCGGACGGATCTCCGGCTCGATCTCATGGCGACATGGAAAGAGCGACTGTCGCAACCCAGCGCAGGGCATGCCGCGATAGCGGCGATAAGACCCCTCTTTGAGGAGTGGCTAGAGAGGCGCCACGGCGCCCTCACCTACCGCCTGACGCAGGTCCTCACCGGACACGGAAGCGCCCGGCCCTGGTGCAAGCCATGGTCCGGAGCGAGAGGGAGTGGGAGGCAGTCGCCTCCTTCTGCGAAGCAGTCATGCTAGCGAAGGAGGTGGCGGGACGGATGAGGGAGAGAGCCTCCCGTCCCAGCCGCCGCGGGAGACGCTCCGGGCGTCGGGAGCGGCGTGACGACTCCCGGCCACCGCCCGATCAGGACCAGGCCCGTGCCGGACGGCGCGTAAGTGTTCCACGCGCGCCTCAAAGAGATGTCAGCATAATTCGAGGGGCCCCTTAAGGCCGAAGACTGCCGGGTCAGCGGGATTGTCCGAAAGGGTTACCGCTACCCCGGAACATAAAGGGCGAAGGAAGGAACATGGGTGGGTTTTAGTCAGTAAAAGTCTGACACTCCCTTCCGTTCCACCCAGAGCGGGAGGGGTCATTTGATGATTTCCCACCAGAAAAAAAAAAAAAAAAAGGGGTGCCACATCATAGACTAATATATACACAGTCTGGCCATAAATACTGTTACAATTAAAAATAAAAAAGATTTTACATTTGAATTTGGAATCTGTCATTTTTATACGATCGTTCATTGCGTTTTCTACATAAAGTAAAGTAATATCATATATTACTTTACTCTATGAGTAATATGTTTTCTAATTTTGGCGCCAATAAGTACATTGTACAATATTTTGCAATATTAAAATGGAGTGGGGTGATAAAGAGAACCGAATCGCTGTGATTGCATTACACAAAGTTGGTATGGAGCCAAATGCAATTGATGCTCCATACGCTTGGTATTAGTCAAATGTTTGTGTACCGGGCTATTAACAGGTACAGACGCCAGCAGGTCAAGCTACCCGAAACTGTCAAATTTTCCCAATCAACCTTGAAGCTTAATGATTTAGCGATAAAGTTGAAAATCTATTAAAGAAATTTGACAGATTGTAGTAACTTGATGTGCTGGCGTCCGTACAATGAGACCTCCTCTGTTTGTGACAGAAAAAGATCTGGCCGTCCACGTAGTGTTCGTACGAAAAAGGTGGTCAAAGCAGTAAGGGAAAGAATTCGAAGAAATTCTGTCCGAAACCAAAAGATTTTATCTCGGGAGATGAAGATAGCACCCAGAACCATGTCGCGTATTTTAAAAGATGACTTAGGACTTGCAGCCTATAAGAGACGCATTGGTCATTTTTTAACTGATAATTTAAAAAAGAATAGGGTAGTAAAATCGAAACAACTACTGAAGCGATAAGCAAAGGGAGGTCACAGAAAAAATTTGTTTACGGATGAGAAAATCTTTACAATTGAGCAACATTTTCACAAACAAAATGACCGTATTTATGCTCAAAGTTCTAAGGAAGCTTCCCAATTAGTCGACAGAGTGCAACGTGGGCATTATCCGACTTCAGTGATGGTTTGGTGGGGTGTTAGCTATGAAGGAGTGACTGAGCCATATTTTTGTGAAAAAGGTATCAAAACATCGGCACAAGTGTATCAAGATACCATTCTTGAGAAGGTAGTTAAGCCCCTTAACAACACCATGTTCAATAACCAAGTATGGTCCTTCCAACAAGACTCGGCGCCGGGTCATAAAGCTCGGTCCACGCAGTCTTGGTTGGAAGTGAATGTTTCGGGACTTCATCAGAGCTGAAGACTGGCCGTCGTCTAGTCCCGATCTTAATCCGCTAGATTATGATTTATGGTCAGTTTCAGAGAGTACGGCTTGCTCTAAACGCCATGATAATTTGGAGTCCCTAAAACAATCCATACGATTGGCAATGAAGAATTTTCCCATGGAAAGAGTGCGTGCTTCTATTGATAACTGGCCTCAACGTTTAAAGGACTGTATTGCAGCCAATGGAGACCACTTCGAATAAGCTTTTTATATTTTAAATTGTTTTATATTTATGTATTAAACTAACACACTGTAAAAGTAATAAATATATTTTTTTTTCTTCGTGACAATATTTATGGCAAGACTAGATATAATATGAGTGCCACATTCAGATTTCGCTCCATCCTGAAACTAGTGTCCAACCGGCACGGCACGTTTAAGTTAAAAGAAAGAGAGGTGGATGATTGTTTAATTCGATTTTTTACACGGATTATATTAACAAATTCTCAAAATCTTTGAAAGCGCGATCAATAGCCGGAGTTATGTCTCGAACTGGATTATTGTTTACGGAAATCCAAATTGATCCTGGAGCGCCATGTTTGAACATCTCAACAAGAGCTGAAACTGCGGACTCCACCCTGAAAATATAAATGAAGAATGCAGATGCTGTACAATATTGTGTACCTACTAATATTATTAAAATTTAAGGGGAATGCGCCAGGGTAGCCCGCGAAATTCAAATTATCTTACATTTGTTGTGTTTGTTCATCAAAAAAAATATTTAAGATCGTCACATTAGATATATGTGTTTACAGACTTATGTCCATTAAAATCATCAATACAACTCTAAATATAAACAAGAAAAAACTTACTTTTGACAAACGTAATTATTCGCAACGGCAGCAGCCATTTTCTTCCCAAGATTTAGGTCATATGCCCTCGTTTCTAAATTATGTAATATAGGAGTGTCAGTAGCTCCAAAACATATTGTCAAAACCCTAATGCCAGTGTTTTCGTAGAATGGATCCATCTGGAAATAAGAGAAGGAGATGAGCAGAGCGGCACAGGAGACTGAGCATGGTAATGGAAATAGGCAGAGGCTGATTTTGGGCCCAAGCTAGAATCTGCTCAAAAATATATTATTGCTATAGAATAGAATTTGATTAACAAAATAATTATGTAACTAATTGTTTCAATAATTTGTGTAAGTAAACATACCCAAATTTAACTGTGTATAATTCCAGCTCCTCTCTTCCTCCTGTGATAGAATAATTCTACCTATACCAATATTTAAGGCATAATAACTGCAATCAAAGTTCCCTGTCTTAATTTAGCTGCCACAAAAACTTCGTGAATATGAGTCGTTCAGTGTGTGTTAGCTGGAGTGACGTCACCCCAGCTTCCTCATTCAATACGTACAAACCAGTGAGGTAAGGGTTTTGGACTATAGTCAGAAAAATAAGGCTTAATAGCTGCCATGGGCAGCAAAATTATCAAATCTCTGGTCAAAATACTCGTATGAGTTATTAAACCGATAAATATGTGTAAGCTGGAGTGACGGCACCCCAGCTGCTCATATCATATCTTCCGAACGAAAGAAGATATGATTATTTATTATAGCTCTAAAATTTAGGCATAATAGCTGCCATAAGCAGTAAAATTTTCAAATCTCTAGACCTTGCAGTTTCCACGTAATAAACAAAAAAACAGTTTTCGCGCCAAAAACATCAAATTATTGCTTCGGAGAAGGTAAGGAGCGGCTTTGCCGTTCTTGCTTATTACGTGGGAACTACAAGGCCTAGAGATTTGAAAATGTTGCTGCCTCTGGCAGCTATTATGCCTATATGTTTGAGCTATACATAATAATAATAATAATAATTGTTTTATTTCGGAGCAACATAGGAACCACTTTTGTTTGTACACACCTTAAATACTACAACTTATACACTAGGGTTAGTAACAAAATTTAGGGATGAACTCTTAATGAGTACTGAGTGTTACTTACGAGGCCTTTCATGCTGACAATGATTTCGCATGAGATGCCTCAGCACAGGAGCTCTCGGGTCCTCAGCGACGACCCTCAGGATGCTATTGCTACTCCCTCGAAGGAGGCTCACAAGCGATGCTACCTTTTTCCTGATGATCGCATGGAAATCATCTGTACGCGATTGGGCAAACATCCCTGAGGCACTACAGAAACGAGGGAGTTTCAACATCATCCTAAAAACATTGTTGTATTGGACGCAGGGCATTTACCGTCCCCCGTGAGCAGCCGAACCACAGACTTCCCGTGTACAGGCCCTGGCAGTATGCTTTAAACAAGGTTATTTTGACCTGATCGGTACAACGGAAAAATCTGCGCGCCAACAAGTTCCCGCGGACCGCCAACGCCCTGCGCTCCCTTTCCACGTCTTCGTCGTCTTTAAGGTCGTCGACAAGTATATGGCCCAGATATTTAAACTTGGTTACCTGCTTTATATTAGCGCCATTCAAGGTAATTGAGGTGATGGTGCCTGGGCACTTGCCGGCGGCCTTCGGGCCGAAGAAGACCATGAACTCGGTTTTTCTTATATTATAGATAAGACCATGTGATGCGGCGTATTTTTCACATACCTTCAGCATCACCCTGATTGACCTCGCAGATAACCATATAATCATATCATTCATATCTTCTTTCGTTCGGAAGATATGACATGAGCAGCTGGGGTGCCGTCACTCCGGCTTACACATAGTTATCGGTTTAATAACTCGTAGAGTATTTTGACTAGAGATTTGAAAATTTTGCTGCCAATGGCAGCTATTACGCCTTATTTTTTGAGCTATGATACATAATCATATCTTCTTTCGTTTGGAATATATGACATAAGCAGCTGGGGTGACACACACGTTTTTGATCGTAGTTTCAACACTTTTTAAGTATTATCATTCAGTTTTTTCCTTCCTTTTACAGCTAGTATGCCCTATTTTTCTGACTATATTCCAAAACCCTAACCTCACTGGTTTGTCTGTATTGAATGAGAAAGCTGGGGTGACGTCACTCTAGCTAACACACACTAAACGACTCATATTAACGAAGTTTTTGTGACAGCTAAATTAAGACTGAGAACTTTGATTGCAGCTATTATGCCTTAAATTTTGGCATAGGTAGAATTATTCTATCACATATGAGGAAGCTGGAGTTATACACACAACTTAACTCACCGCCAAGCATTGGCTGAAGTGCAGAACAGCCATTTTTGATCCTTTGTAAATCGGTAGAAATGGGACTTTAGTCAATGCGGCTATTGACGAAATATTAATAATGGTCCCACCAGCTCCACCTTCATCATTTCTCATGTGCTGGACGCCTTTTAGTGTAAAGGAAACCAATCCTTGCTGGAAAATAAATGAAGAATTCAAAATTAAATTAATTACAATTAAAAGGAAGTAGGTACCTTGACCATTTTATAGTCTTGCATGGCATGCAATGCTTGGCATCTGCATTTCAGCAGCCTAATTGTGTTATTAATACACTTTTAATCACGATCTAAATAATTTTGAACAAATTTTTCGAACATATAAATATTATGTTCGAAAAATTTGTCTCGTTAACAACATTGTAAATAGCTTCAGCGGCTAGCAGCTGTGGTTTACATAATATTATCTTTAAACTTACCTGCTTTTCTATACGTTTTAACTAATTAGGAACCTAAAACATTAAATACCCAGTTAACGCCAGAAGCTGTCCTCCACATGTGAGGTGCGTCGACCATAACGCCAGCATTGTTGATGATGACATCGATCTGCTTGAACTGAGCGAGCACGGAGTCGAACGCGCTCGTTATGTCCTCTTCCTTGCTCACGTCGCATTTGATGAACACCGCCTTATTGCCGTGTACTTTGTTCAGACGCCCGGCTGTCGCCTTGCCAAGCTCCTCGGCGATATCTAGGATAGCTACGTTCTACAATGAGAAATAAAAGTGGTACCTACGTTTAAATTAAACGAATCAACAAACACACTTTGGAATTTCATAAGAAAGTAGAATTGGAAGGGATTAAAAGTTTTATTGTTGTTTAAACTTATAGTATGCCACAGGAAATTAAATCGCATTGTGTAAATTAGGCTTTAGACGCTAACAATTGTGTAAAACTACCTTTGCTCCTTGATTTAGGAATGTCTCTGCATACCCAGCGCCCAAGCCAGAAGCACCTCCGGTAATTAAAAATGTTCTGTCTTTTACTTCCCACGACGCCATTGTTTTGTTTTACAATGCAGCTGATAAAGAACTAAGGAGTGTGACTGATGTTTAAATATTCTTTTGATATCTATGTACTCGTATGTAGAAATAAGATACTGTATCACATTTTGCTATCAGTGGGAAAAATTATATAATTGTACTTATATTATAATTTTGTCAGCTGATAAAAAGGCAATGAACTCGAAAATACTCGTAAGAACCATTCTTACGAATATTTTCGAGTTCCTACTGAGCACTGATAAAGTTATCCTATGAACCCACTCTACCAAACGTATATCACATGCGGTTAGGGAAATCAATTGTTTAGCAGCTTGACAACTTCGCGAATTTACCGCGCCATAGCCATTTCATTTTATAACGTCTCTCAAAAATGGACAGTCTGTTGTGGTTTGAATCTGAAGAAAGATTTCAATTCACGAAGCAATATTTTACCTGACCTAAAACTATGTAGATAACACAATCAGCCTTTATTGTTACACACAGAGAGGAGGCCTGTGTCCCAGCAGTGGGGACACAGGCCTCCTCTCTGTAAGAGGGAGTGGGCCGTAAACCACCACGCAGGCCCAGTGCGGGTGTCACATGTCTTCGAATTTTTGGCCCTAGGGTTTTGAGAGCAGTGGTGATGAAACACAAAGTAGAGTGCCTGCTTTTGCTTTGCCTGGGTTCGAATCTTCGACCTACAAGCTGTAAGTCGCGGCTGTGACGACGGAGCCACCACTGCTCCTATGTAGACAGTCAAGTTATTTGATTTACATTTTTTTATCTACGTATCTATGTAGAAACGTAGAAATAAATAATGTTAATTAAATATCTTGACTTAGCACACGAGGTTTTCGACATGTGAGCTCGGCTGTCATTGTGCCGATTATCGTATCGGTCAATGGCCTGATTGAGCAGTGACTGATTAGGGGGTTGGAGCCAAGGTCAAGGGCCTGATTCCGAAGGCAGTAGCCCCTAAGTGACAGTGGCAGTGGCTCCTCGGTACAGCTCGCATTGTGAGTAGGTTCCGGTCTCTGGAGCCCTAACCATCGGTAGCTTGGACCCTGCACATTTTTAAATGTTTTTATAATTTTTTTTTCATTCCAAGTAATATTTAAAAATGTATATGATAAGGAACTAAATAAATAAACGAATAATCATGTAAAACACCTACATTGTATGTAGACACTAATAAACATATTTATTTTACACTGTTTTAACGTAAAATGCTGGTAGTCAGCTGCATCCACCCCAACATAGTTGGGAAAAGGCTAGGATGACTGTTTTAAGGTAACAAAAGATTCGCAAAATCTTCAAAAGCACCATCAATAACTGGTGTAATATTTTTAGCAGGTTTATTGTTAACGGACAACCAAATTGATGCCGGTGGGCCAGTTTTGAACATCTCAAGCACAACAGCAACGGCGGAATCTGGCCTGAAATAGATAAAATATACTGATTTAACACAAAAACAAAACATCATTTAAGCTAGCAGCTTCTGATATTGAAAATAATCGGTACCTAACTAGTTATTTTTGATGCAGGTGCTGTTGCCCTAAAATCCTAATAAAAAAAGGAAAATTCGTGGGTGCAGGACTTCTTTTCATCATCATCAACAACTCAACAAATAGGCCTGGTCTAAGCACCGCCAAAGGTCCTGCGCTACTTCTGGAGGGCTGGCGCATGCTCCGGTACGTGGTCACCTCACTCAAGGACTTTGCAGCCTCATCTGCTGTGCGTTATGTAAGAACTGTGCTATAGTGACTTCTGTTTGTAGTAAATACCTAGGTTAGACCACTTACTTTTGGTATACGACTCCTTCATCCACAACCACGTCGGCCATAATCTTTCCCATTTTTGGTTCATATGACCTCAATTCCAAATTGTGGAGCAAAGGAGTATCAGTTACCCCTAAACACAAAGTTAGAACTCTGACGCCTGTGTCGTCGTAGAATGGGTCCATCTGGAAAAGAGAATTCGATAATAATAGTAGGTAGCTGCCGAATCTACTAGCTTGGAAAAATAATCGATGGTAATAAGTATCTTAGTTAGTTAGTCTTTCTACATCGTTCTCACGTGGTTAATTTCAACACGAATGATGTAATTAAATATTTTGTAACAATTTTATGATTTAAAAGAGTGTCCGTGGAGTTTCTTGCCCGTTTTTCTCCATAGATATCTACGCTTTGGAATGGGCAACTAGCTTCATCTTTCTGACTGACCGACCCTTTGACAATTCAAAAGTGCCTGCAGTGCGATTCTGTGACCATCTCACCGTGAAAACTTAGGTGAAGTGAGCGTGGAGTGAGCTGTAATTTCAAATAATGCTAGGGATTGACACTACTGTCAACTCACATCAAGCTCACTTCACTTGAGTTTTCACGGTGAGATTTTTGCAGAATCGACCGGCTGTTATTGGTTTAGTTGAAATAAATGATTTGAGTTTGCGTTTTCAGTTTGAGTCATGTTGTAGTTATTTTTATTTTTATTGGCTAATGGCCCTGCTCTTGAACTCGAGTTTGGTTTGAGTTTAGTGAATAGTTTTCTAGATCAATTAGTTTTTATGAATTTATAAAAATAAATACAGATTTACAATCCTGTTTGAAAGATAATAGATAAGACCTATTAGGTGTACAAAAGATTCGAAGTTTCTTTTTTAGGGTTCCGTACCCAAAGGGTGCCAACGAGACACTATTACTATGGCTCCGCTGTCCGTCTTTCACAGGGCAGGGCAGTATCTTTTAAACCGTAGTAGGAAGACATTTGAAATCTTCACAGAGAACAAAAAAAAGACTAATAAATAAATAAACACATTTATGACATGACATTTATTTATTTTATTTATTTAAAAAAAGACTGGTTTCTTGCAAAGGTCCATAAAAGAAAAGTGTTTTTTATTTTACTCAGTATTTAAAAAAAAAACACGGTGGCACGGAACCCTTCATGTGCGAGTCCGACGCTTTTTGTTCTTGTCAAAAAGGTCTAAATTTTTATAGTAAGAGCCGGTTGTTTCAAACGGTTGGTTAACGTAACATACATACGTCAGCACATCAACTTACCCGAAACTGTCAAATTTTCCCAATCAACTTTGAACCTTATGTTTTTGCGATAAAGTTGAAAATCTACTAAAAAAATTTGACAGATAGTAGTAGCTTGATGTACTGGCGTCTGTACGTCAATTATTAACGAGTACGTAATCATAATTGCCATAATTCTGTAATTGTAAATTGAAACGTTTTTTTTTTTTGGTTTGACGATAGTCAGCGCCATTTTTGACGTATACGCGTGCGTCAAGTGGACGTGATACAACCCGCCCTTAGTTAGTCAACATCACCTTTTAATTTGAATCACTTACCGCTAAACATTGACTGAAGTGTAGCACCGCCATTTTGGAACCACTGTAGATCGGAAGGCTTGGAAACTTAGTCAATGCTACAGTTGAAGCGATGTTGATAATTGTTCCACCGATACCCCCTTCGTCTTTCCTCATTAACTTGACGCCTTTTAAAGTTAAGGACACTACTCCTTGCTGAAAATTAAGTCGGGTCTTAGTTTTCTGGGCACCATCAATTAGAAATTTAGCACTTATAGTCATTGTGTCTGAATTTACACAAATAAATTAAATTACTCACAAAACAAAAACAAAGAAATTTTTTTTTTTTATTAGCCTGTACTGGCCTCTGGCTACAAAGATCTCCCCCAAATCCTTCCAGGAACTCTTTTCCCGCGCCACATCGAACCAGCGTTTTTTATATTTCTATGGAACCATTCCTCGCGGTACGTGTCCAGATCATCTCGCTATCGCTTTCTGGACCGGCCTCGGCGGCGCCGTCCATCTTCAGGCACCCATTGTGTGGAGGCTTTTGCTTTGCCCAGCGGTCATCGTGCATACGGCTGATGTGACCCGCCCAATGCCATTTGAGCCTGGCAGCCTTCTTTCCTACATCCATTATGCCCGTTTTGGAACACAGCGTGGTGTTCCGAATTCTGTCCTGTCTTTTAACACTCAGGATGCTGCGTTCTATCGCTCTTTGGCAAACTCCAAGGCGGAACTTTTGTGACTCGGTGAGCGACCAGGTTAGGACGGGCAGGATACACATATCGATGAGTTTGCGCTTCAGGGAGATCGGCAGAATACCCTTGATTAGCGTCTTCATGGACCAGTAGCTTTTCCAGGCGTTCTCAATTCGGCGATCGATTTCCCTCTCCTGCCTGTTTTCGAAAGAAACTAACTGGCCTAAGTAGATATATACTGGATCGCCCAGAGGACACGGTGGAGCACACGGTGGAGGTCTGCCACGCTTGGGCGGAGTACCGCCGTGTCCTCGTGGAGGCGATCGGCAGCGGCGGCGGCCTCTCGCGCCCGGCCCTGGTGCAAGCCATGGTCCGGAGCGAGAGGGAGTGGGAGGCAGTCGCCTCCTTCTGCGAAGCAGTCATGCTTGCGAAGGAGGTGGCGGGACGGATGAGGGAGAGAGCCTCCCGTCCCAGCCGCCGCGGGAGACGCCCCGGGCGTCGGGAGTCCATTGGAGACTACCGGCCACCGTAGGCGCGGGCCTGCGGGCGGAGAGCAATGGGTAGCTCACCGCCCGATCAGGACCAGGCCCGTGCCGGACGGCGCGTAAGTGTTCCACGCGCGCCTCAAAGAGATGTCAGCATCAGCAACGAGGGGCCCCTCAGGGCCGAAGCCTGCCGGGGCAGCGGGATTGTCCGAAAGGGTTACCGCTACCCCGGAACATAAAGGGCGAAGGAAGGAACATGGGTGGGTTTTAGTCAGTAAGAGTCTGACACTCCCTTCCGCTCCACCCAGAGCGGGAGGGGTCATTAGATGATTTCCCATCCCAAAAAAAAAAAAAAAAAGTAGATAATATACTCATCGACATAAATTATTTCCTGCCCATCTACCTCGACCCTACGTTTAGGGCTGTTGGTCATTACTTGGGTTTTAGACCGATTCATCGCAAGTCCCACCCTGAAGCTAGCCGTGCTCAGGTCTTGGAGCATGGTCTGGAGTTCTAGACCTGTGGGGGCAAAAAGGAGGTTTGTCAGCCTCTTCTTACCGACTTACGACGACTTCCATGAGGCTGCCAGTGACTTAAATATCTCCTCAAGTGTGCTCGTAAACCATTTGGGAGAAAGTGGGTCACCTTGTTTAACCCCTTTTTGAATTTGAAATGAAAGTCCAGCAGATTTTAGTTTTATGTTGGCGGAGCTATTGTTGTAAATGGTTTTTAAGAGGTCAATGTATGATTTTTCAAGTTCTTGGAGCTCTAGGGATGTGAATGTTTCAGAATGTTTAATACTATCAAAGGCCTTCGTATAATCTACGAAGGCCATATAATGGTTTATTGAAATCGGTGTTGAAAACATTAATTCAATTAGGTACACAAATCATATAATAATTATAAATAATACAATAATCGGATAGAAACTACAAATCTTCAATTATGATTATTGTATTATTTAGAGGAATGATTTGGACCTACTGGTCCAAATCATTCCTCTCAGAGAACTTAGGGATGAGAATATTGAGCTGAATATGTGTAGTGACAAGAATGGATAAAGAAATGTGTACCTACTTATAGCCACTAGCCACTAGCTTCTGCCCGCGGCTTCACCCGCGTGGATATCGGAAATTAACTAACCTAAGAAATGCTGGGTTTCCCAAACAAATTTTCATCCCCTATATCACCTCCTATAGGATTGTTTTTGGGACAAAAAGCAACAACGAGCCTGTAGTAGCCTACCACAGGATGCCATCCATCTCCTTGTCAAATTATGTCATAATCCGTTCAGTGGTTTAGGTGTGAAAAGGTAACATACAGACAGAGTTACTTTCGAATTTATAATATTATTAGTACCTATGGATAGAGGAAGTTTGAAAGAGCTTGTCTCTTTGGCCTTTTGGCCAACGAGACAAAAATTGGTTAGGCTAAATATACACCTACCCAATTAATATCAGAAGCTGTCCTCCACATGTGAGGTGCGTCGACCATAACGCCAGCATTGTTGATGATGACATCGATCTGCTTGAACTGAGCGAGCACGGAGTCGAACGCGCTCGTTATGTCCTCTTCCTTGCTCACGTCGCATTTGATGAACACCGCCTTATTGCCGTGTACTTTGTTCAGACGCTCAGCTGTCTCCTTGCCAATCTCCTCGGCAATGTCTAGGATAGCTACAATCTGCAAAAAATAACAATAGGTCACCTTCGCCTGTAATTTCTTTTCCCCTTCATCATCACACGTTTACTTGTCAGCCTGATTACGTGACGTATCTATAGTGCAAACAAAAAGCGAACCTACAGACGGTTTTTCATGCCAAGTCAGGGTGACAATCAAATGCACCTCGCTTTGTCACACTTACGTTGCAAAAAAATATTGTTCACATCATTAACGGATTTGTGGAGATTGGCAACGCCCGTGGCTTCGCCCGCGAGATGTAGGAAAATATCCCACGGGTATGTACCTACATAGTACCGGAATTAAAAGTAGGTACCCTATGTGTTAATCCGGGTTATAAACTACTAATATTATTGTTACTAGTTGTATGTGTTATAGATATTCAGGGCCAAATGTAATCAGCGAAATTCCGCAGACGTGATGGGTATCGTTATGTAAACACGATAAAACAATATGGGGTCAATGACTACTGGTATTGTAGTATGTTACTTGAAATAGTTAAGAAAATCAGTTTTTTGTTATACTCGTATCATGTTTAGATATCCATACCCATCGCTTCTGTGAAGCTAATCAGAAAAAAAAAATTGAAACTGGTGTTCCGAAGAGAAACCATGTTTTTTTCCTTTTGTCGTATTAAGATCCCGACTTCGCTGGCTAATTTAATGTAACCCTGTAAATTGACATAACGTAACTGCCCATCAGGTTTCCTGCTGCTGGGACTCAGACCAAGAGGTCAGTGACAGAGTGGACTCTGAGAGAGCGAGCGGACACTGGAATGTACGATGTACCTATATAATAACCTATAGGTACACTTCGTGAGCCCAGAGGGATGTGGGGGTTGGTAACTTCATACTGGATAAATAACACAATTCAGTAACATAGCTTAACTCGAAAGCTTCCTAGTCACTTCCGACTTTATTAAAGTCGTTTTGTTAGTCTCTTGGTTTACTATACTTCGAAGTAAGTACTTAATTTTCTTTAAGAGGCTTCTAATTTCTGATACCGTAAGATGTGTCTTACGGTATCTGAAATTAGAAGCCTCTTGAAGAAAATTTGGATAATAAAATGAGATAATATGTGTACCATCTCATTTTATTATCTATGTGTAAAGCCTAAGCAACCTGCAGTTAAAGTGGCTTCGGTGCTGGAGCCGACGACGCTTTCAATGGCGAAGTTTTCCTTTGAAACACTATCGTGCCATCCACACAAAGAAGAATTCAAGAAGAGTTAAATATTTTATTTATTCTTGTATCAATTTTTTTTTTCTTTAGTCTATATTGTGTCCGACTGCTGGGCAAAAGCGTCCTCTTTGTCCTTCCAAACCTCCCTGTCTTGAGCGATCTCTGGCCATGTTGGCCCTGCAAAGCTTGTTAGATCGATATAAAATAAACTTGTTAATTTATTTCCTTAGTTAGAAATTCCTAAAAATTATAAATACCTTTGCTCCTTCATTTAGGAAAGCCTCGGCGTACCTAGCCCCCAGGCCAGAAGCTCCCCCGGTTATCAAAAATGTTTTGTCTTTTGCGTCCCACTGTGCCATTGTAACGATACACTCTTTACCTAGGTACTATTGTTTGTATAATTTATGTTAGTTTAAATACACGTATGGTATCTTTATCCATCTACTATCTTCTTTTATCTACAAGTATATATGCTATATCTTCAATGATAATGTTTATATACAGTGAAAATAATAAAAAAAAATTTGTTAGGGTGTTAAAGGATAACTAACCTACAGATGCAATTTCATTTTTTTTTTGTCTGTTTGTCGGTTGGTCGGTTTGTCTGTTTGGATGTGAGAGATTATTTAACCATTATAAATGATATTATATCATTAGATAAACTAAAAATTTATCAAAAAACACATTTTGCAAACTTTACCCATTACTTGCTATTTTTAAACAATTGGTTGAGTTTAACTACTGGTCACAAAATCGGCCCTTAGTGCGTAACATACTATCAATTTCAATCTGAATCGGTTTGAAGGATATTGCTAATCCATTGGTTCATATGTTCCAAAAATTGGTCTACTCAACAATGTAAATAACGCAATGAATGTTGAAGAGCTGTCAAAATGAAAACCATTGCTACTGATAGTGTGGAACGCAATCAACCCGCAGGTATCACGTAAAAAGTACCAAACCAATATGGTTTCAAATCAAAGTTAAAATAGTTTGTAGAAATATGGCTGTCAGATAATGAGCCTCGATCAGGCGCTTTCATTCTTATTCATTCTCAAAATTCAAAGTGACCCTTCCTCGCATTGATATTATGAACCCTGAAGACGCAGTGACTGCAGCCAAAAGGGCTGTTGTAGAGAACTCCAGGTAACGCTTCCCATCAGGCAAGATGGGAAGATTGGTCCTTTTCAATGAAGTAGTGGTAATTACACCTTTTCTAAGCTACACATCGTTTTGCGACATCCAAGCGAACGAAGTCTCGGGCCCAGCTAGTCTATAATAAAAAGATACCATATCATATTTTTATCAGTCCATCAAAAATGACTAAATTGGTGGGCTTGGGAAATAGATAAACCTTTGTTTTAAAAGAAAGATCTTCATTCACCATTACTGTTATATTTTATTCAAATCAATTAACATCTTTTTTTTTTCTTGGTGGGAAATCATCATATGACTTCTCCCGCTCTGGGCGGAGCAGGAGGGCGTGTCAGACTTTTACAGGAAGGAACACGGTTGGGTTTTAACCCAACCGTGTTCCTTCAGTTGCCTATGCCAGGGGCAACGGTATCTCTTTCGAACAACCCGCGGCCCTGGCAGGCATCGGCCCTAGCGGACCCCGTCAGTTCGTGCTGATATCTCTTTGAGGCGCGCGTGGAACACAACGCGCCGTCAACCCGGGCCTGGTCCTTGCCGGGCGGCGAGCTGCCCATTGTTCGCCGCCCGCAAGCCCGCGCCTACGGTGGCCGGGAGTCGGCTGGTGACTCCCGACGTCCAGGGCGTCTCCTGCGGCGACTAGGGGCGTGAGGGCGCAGAGATTGCCTCTCCCTCACGCGCTCCGCCTCCTCCTTTGCGAACATTGCTGCTTCGCAGAAGGAGGTGACGGCTTCCCATGCACTCTCGCTCCGTACCATGGCCTGGACCAGGGCCGGACGCAAGAGATCGCCGCCACGAGGACGCGGCGGTGCTCTGCCCAAGCCGGGCAGACCTCCACCGTATGCTCCACCGTGTCCTCTGGGCAATCCACTCAGTGGTTACACGCTGGCGTTTCCTCCCGCCTTATCCTGAACAGGAACCTCCCGAAACAACCGTGTCCGGTGAGGACCTGCGTCAGGCGGAAGGTGAGGGCGCCAGCCTCAAAGAGGGGACTTATCGCCGCAATTGTGGCGTGCCCAGCACTGGGTTGCGACAATCGCACTCTCCATGTCGCCATGAGATCCTGCCGGAGCTCTGTCCGCTGTACCGTGATTTCTCGCGACAGCGGAGTTACGCCCCGGCGTTTTGCCTCCTCTCGCCACTCCCATATGTGGGTGAGGGCTTTTGCCTCCAGATCCCATGCCGGCAATCCGGCAAGGAGGCTCGCCGCCTCAGCGGAGACCGTGCGGTATCCTCGGATCAACCGGACGGCCATGACCCTTTCGGACGCGTTCAACCGGCGGACTGGTCGCCGCCTCAAGGACGCCCACATCGGTGAACCGTAAAGGGCCATGGACCGCACGACCCCCGGCAGGAGGCGTTTGGACCCCCTAGATTGGGCAGGAGCCGCCTCAAGGCAGCCCCGGCCCGCTCCAGTCTGGGAGCCAAACAACGATTGTCGCAACCCCGCGTGTCGCTATTTCGGCCGCCGCCTGGTGCGACCTCCCCTGCGCTAGGACCAGCGTGTCGTCAGCGTAGCAAACCACGCTGACGCCGCTAGGGAGGTCGGCGCACAGCACCCAGTCGTACCCGATATCCCACAGAGGCGGCCCCAGGACCGATCCCTGTGGGACACCGCACTCTCGCCGGTTCCACTCTCCCCGGTGACCGGGATAGATGACGGCCCTGTCCGTCAAATAGGCCTCGACAATGCGACAGAGGTAGCGACCTACCTCTGTCGCATTGTCGAGGCCTCCTGGAGTTGCATCAGGGAGGCATCCGGTGATACCGGAGTGCCTCCCTGATGCAACTCCAGGGCAGGGTATTGAAGGCATTGGCGATGTCTAGAGACACCGCCAAGACAACCCCACCCCGGGCCACGGCATCCCCCGTCGTGAAGGCTCGCACGCGCATGATGGCGTCCACCGTAGGGCGCCCCGGTTTCTTGATGAGGACCAGTTTCCCCGTTTTCCAACGTAGTGGGAACCGGCCCCTCTCCAAGCAAGCGCTTATTAGGCCCCCTTAGTCGAGGCCTAAGAGCCTCCAAGGCCAGAAGCCTGGCAGGACCCGTCCTGGGGCGGTATTTTTGGCATTCAGCCTACGTACCGCCACTCTCAGCTCTACCTCGGTCACCTTCGGAGCATCGTCGTCGTCGTCGGTGGTGTGGTCCGCATCTGGCACCGCAGGAGGTGGAGCCATGGGCGGGGGAGTATGTTCCCCTCGCAAAGGAGTCCACCTCCGAGGTGCATTTAGCTCCGACGTGGTTGCCCACGTGGCAGCGAAAGCACCCCAGAGGTCTGGGTTCCAGGAGTTTCACCTGCGCGGAAACCCAGCCCACCTTCGGGGGCCTCCGGGCCTCCCCGGCTATTTTTTGGACCGCCGACACGGGGCAGCTCACCGTAATGGCTTGCATCCCCGTGAAGTCAGCACGAATGGTGCCCGCCCTCACTTGCTCGGCAGAGCACCCCCCAGTCCTCACGATGGCGGCCACCACCTCCTCCACCGTCGCAGAGTCGTCCAGACCCGGATGCGCATGTCAGCGCACTTGGTGGGTCTGGACACTCGAGCCTCGTCCGCATTTAGAGACGCCCTAAGCCTTTTGGCCAGAGTGTCAGCAGTCGGACCGCTGGCCGCACCAGGTACCTCCAGCATCCGGGCCCCAGTCGCAGTGACCCTTACCCGGATGCCCTCAGCAACGCCGAGCTCCTGGAGGTTTCAGAGCCACCCTAAAGTTTGAATCAGACTGTACCTACGTCTTTTTATTATTCCTCGGGAAGATGCAGTATAAAACGGGATACCCCCTCGAAAGTATGCATATGCATGTCGCAGCCAACTGGTTTAATTAGCCGTATAGTTAACAAATACACAACCGTTTATTCTATTCAAAGCATACAACTTCATTCATCTTTATCATCATGTTGATTACTGAACGAATTCAGTCTGTGCTGAGTTGTCATGTCACTGCCATCTGTCAAATTGTTGGAGTCAATGAAATGTCAAACACGAAAATAAGCCACCCTAAAATATTGTTTTCTTTTAATTTATCAGTGGAAGAAAATAAATACAGAGATTTTTTTTAAATCAATAGCATCGGAACTAGTAAATTGTTAAAATGGTATAGGCATTTTATCTTTTACACGTTTATTATTCTTCAAATACTGAAGTAAATAAGGATCAAACTAAACGCTTGTTTTACCTTTGTTTTCAGAGTGCTATATTTAATTTTCAAAGTTTGCTGTCCGTGATACTACTGCTCATATGCACCTGTGCGTACTTGAGATCATTCTTTCCAAGTATTATGGATCGCAATAAGACAGGGTAAGTTACTATGCATGATTTAGGTTATGTAGTTCAATAAGCTAAAAAATTCCTGAAAATGACTGCCGGGGACACAAACCTTGTATTCGTAGATATTTTATCACAATACTGTGGCTTGCATGTCCAGGCAACTGTATTTGTTCGATCAAAATATAAAATATGAATTAATTTTAAAGAAATCATATTGAAACTCTGATTCATTTAATTATTTACAACATATTGAAACCAACTTATTATTTGAAGAGCTAAAACTTATCAGTAGCCAAAACAATATGTAAAATACATTATACAAGTTGCAAAACTAGTAGAGCTAACAAGGCTCCACATTGTGTTAATTATTATTGGTTTTATTTTCAGATTACTGGGAACCTTTTGGAAGTGTGCAAGGATTGGTGAAAGAAAATCTCCCTATGTTGCTGTGAGCTGCATTGTCATGGCATTCAGTATATTATTCCTCACATAATAATTGTAAAAAGAATATAATTTTTAATAGCTGTAACAACTAACTTGCATATTTTTACATTTGTAAATAAATATTACTCATAATTAAAAAAGAATTTTATTTTACTATGGAACCATAATCCTCCATATTCCAAACAATATACCAACATAATATATAACCATAACCACCATGATTCGTAACTTTTATTTAGAGGAAACCGATTAGTAACTACCTATATTATTCATATATCATGATTTTGTTCGCATATACATAAATAAAAAAGAAATGAGAAAACCAGTAAAAATATGTAATTTTTATTTTTTTTCTGGGACAGCCAGGCTGTCCTGCAAGTGCTAAACAGCCACACAGTCAACTCTGGGCTAATATGCGAGTGTCACCAGCGCCTGAATCCAGGTGGAAGCCTCAATAACATAACCATTCTATGGACCAATGCACACAGCAGTTTGCTAGGCAATGATGTAGCCAACAAACTCGACAGAAAGGGATCGAGCATGGCACCAGTGGGACCCAAACCCACCGCGCCACTCCCCTTCGGGTACGACGAGACAGCAGCTCGTGTGTTTTTAAACTTGCCAATGGTTGCCACATAAAGGGCAAAGTACTTCAGTAACCCACGTACCCTCAGTGAGGTTGTCAGTAACACCAAGGCTTTACTGACTTTCCTCGAGGGTCTAGGGTAGATCGAAAAATCAATTTTCCCACCCGTACGCAAAATAGGCGCTTTGACGTGGAGTTGCGGACGCCAGCCCGTATTACCTACATTTCGAACAAGAATTGTAAGAAGCTACAGCTCCTCCAAATAGTAAATCAGACTGATATTTGTACATAATTATTTATCTTGATTGGGTGGTATCACAACCCTTAGTAGCCCTTCAACAAACAGGTTGGTACTCGAAAGTAACTGGGGGGTAAAAACGTGCAACCATACTAGTACGTTTGCTTACAAAATATGGTCAAATAAAAAACACAGTAATTTTCAATAATTTTATTTTTATACGTGTCTGGGTTTCTAAAAATAGAAAATGCTAAGGGATAGAATATAAAGAGATTACAAAACAGTCACAAAATCTAATACTAACCTTTATAATATACCTTGTTATTATTTTTTCATAACTGAATAACTGTAATGAAAACAAATAAATGCCTTCAAATATATAAATAGCAAGTGTAAGCACCAGCTGAGTGATATTCAGATATTAACTAGTGCAATCACTTCACAAACTGTGCTGATCATAAAACTGTGAATATTAAACATGCTTGCAAATATTGCATTGAATTGTAAAATTAACATACGATAAATACGACTCATTATTCTCAAATAAATAATCATAAAACCAATATGATTTTATCAAATAACTTTGTTTGATTGGCGATCAATCCGTACTAACGTAGCAATTCCAATAAGCTTATACTTTGTCAATATGCCTAAAAATTGTAATAAAATAAACATAAGCATTGTAAAATGTTTCAAAATATTAACAATATCAACTCCTATGCTATGGATATAATCTCTGAATTTCAGTACAAAATTTTTATCAAATGGGCCGAATATTGCAAATTCTTTTCACTTTTTGTTACAATTTTGTGGAAAATCTAGTGCATAATACGTAATACTAACATGTCTAATTGGGCTTAATTCAGTCTAGACATTGTCCTATCGTAAGCTAAACACTTAAATACAGCGACGACACATCCACTAGTTCTACAAGCTAATCTAAATAAATAAACCTTCGATGCATTGATGCGCGGTATTACTCCAGTCATTTAGAGATAATCCACCACTGTACAACTATCCTGTATTAAAAAGCCTTTGCAATAGTGAAGACAGGCGGAATAAGGACAAAAGACAAATTCTTTATTTAAATCAATATCCATTTGCAATAAAATTAAAAAATACTCTGTATAAAAATAAAATCTAAATAATTTTTTTTTATATAATTTTACAATGCCAAAGAAAGTAGCTGGTTCTGATTCTATCTTTAAATCTATGAAGGAAATAAATTAATATAAATACTTGAAATTAGCGTTGCGTCGCCTGTGTTACTTGTGTCATAGAAAACGACAGTGATTTTATTTATAGCAGCTTTATAAAATTGTGATGTAAAGCGAGTGCAAGTATATAAAGTACAGAATATATGGCACTAGAAATATAAACTGTCTACAGTAACAACACATTTATTGAGCAAGAGGAAAGGGAAGAAGTTCGGAACGAGTTTGAGTCAGCGAGTCCACAGATTTGTCTAATTTACTTACAGTTACAGCACCCAAAAAAAGGAAAAAATAAGTCGAACAAATCAGTAGGCACCCCTAAGGCACGGTAATATTATCTATACAGTATTCCAACTTCATACAAACTGACGAAGCGCGAGTTATGCCTACGCGCCTCGATCTCGACATGCAGACAGTTGCCACTGTGCCGCAGTGACGAACGGACGGTGTGTTGTTTTTTTAACAATAACCGCGCGATTTTCTCACTGCAAATAAGTTCAAGTACATATTTAATATGACGTGTAGGATATATTGTGCTGTTTTTGGTTGCATGAATTCGTTAAACAATTTTTAATTAAGCTTTATATTAGAATGCGGATTTTTTATACTTTAAAATTTAATAATAAAGCATTTCGTACGTCTCAGTCGAGGCGCAAATATTTTCCGGTCGCAAATTATAAGACCGATTTGTTATTCAAACATAAACATGTTTTTTTTTTATTAAATCTACCAATCAAAAAACAACATGCATTTTTATTGAACATTTCCTATTCAATTCACAAAGTATTTTATTTGTTTATATAAAAAAAGTATATTTACAATCACAAAACTAAATGGAACACAAAGTAGGCAAATGTAATTAAAATGCTGGAGGCGGGCAGCCCTATCTTATGTTTACGCACCGCGCGGCTGTAGGCATTTATTTCAAAGCTACGGCCGAGTTACAATACTGTATAGGTAATATTACCGTGCCTAAGGCCCGTTGTTGTACATACTCGTTTTTCTTGCCGTGAAAAACTACAGTCTATTCGCCGTATGTAGGCACGGTCGTCAGTGTTGTATGGATTACTATGGAAGCTTGTTGACAGACGTTTTTTCTACGACGCGTTTTATACGCCGTACCGTAAAGTTTTCACAGCAAGAAAAACGTGTTTGTACAAAGGGCTATATTTTGTACACAGTAAAAAATATCAAAATGAAAAATTTTAATAAAATCATTCATAAATCATCATATTTGAATCGATCACAGAATGAAATGCAAAATTTCATGAAAAGAAATGAGACATTATCACAGAGAATCAATATAGTCGAGGTGCACAGCAATGATTGTAAGTGCAACATTCAAAAATGTAATTTAGCAAAAACAACACGTCTACAAGTCACGACTCATTTCTATCACATTCATACACTTTACCTAGTACATTTTTGGTGTCTTAAGAATGATGGTCGAGCTTTACTCCTAGAGTTATCTACATCTAGATATACTACTAAAGTAATCGGACTATAAAGTACAAAAATCTAAATAATCGAATAGTATAAAAGGATTATTAATATTAATTCTATTCTTTATGAATTTAAAGCATTTTCAGTAAGAGGTATTCTCATAATTACGATGATCTTAACTTTATTATTGCTGGCGAACTCAAACGCCTTAGAATATAATCGAATCATTTATTTTAGCAAAAGATTGCCCGCTATAAAGAAGACCTCTCAATAAAAATAAATACTGAACGTCTAAATATATAAATGGAGCATATTTCTCGCCCATAGATTGCTCTTAATAATTAAAATAAATGCTCAAGTTAACATAAATAAATGTTTGTTTTTTTTTTTATTATTTGTATTAAATAAAGGGATTTATTTATAAACGATGACTAAAGTTAAGTGACGTTTAAACGTCAAAAATGTGTGGTTGAAGAGTCGCTAATCACTACTTAACTTGAAGCAACGTTCATGAATAAAGGGCAACATCTATAAATAGGTCTTATAATACTAGAGAGCTGATTTTTTGTTCATTTTTAAATAAAAATTGCTTTTTCAAGAAAGGATTTTAGGGGTATGTAAAATACCTCCTTCTGCGAAGCAGTAATGCTCGCAAAGGAGGAGGCGGAACGCGTGAGGGAGAGGCAATCTCTGCGCCTTCACGCCCCTAGTCGCCGCAGGAGACGCCCTGGACGTCGGGAGTCACCAGCCGACTCCCGGCCACCGTAGGCGCGGGCTTGCGGGCGGCGAGCTATGGGCAGCTCGCCGCCCGGCAAGGACCAGGCCCGAGTCGACGGCGCGTTGTGTTCCACGCGCGCCTCAAAGAGATGTCAGCACGATGTGACGGGGTCCGTTAGGGCCGATGCCTGCCAGGGCCGCGGGTTGTTCGAAAGAGATACCGTGGTCCCTGGCATAGGCAACTGAAGGAACACGGGTGGGTTTTAGTCAGTAAAAGTCTGACACGCCCTCCTGCTCCGCCCAGAGCGGGAGAAGTCATATGATGATTTCCCACCCAGAAAAAAAAAAAAAAAAAAAAAGGGGTATGTAAAATACGCACTTAGAAACGTAACTTTTGGCACGAATAAGCTTGAAACAAACGTGTAGTATGATACGTTGTCGTTAAAGTAATACAAGACTAAAGCTAACAATGACTATGCATGAACGACTATTGGAAATCCCTTATTTCTACGTCGGAAGACTTACGTCCGCCGCTACCTTTACCGATACTCCGATACAATTACTGCTTGTTACCCTGGAACAAAGAAAAAACAGTCACTACACTGACACAATTATTTCACACTAGCTTCTGCTCGCGGCTTCGCCCGCGTGGATGTCGGAAGTTATCTCATGGAACCGGACATTAGTTTGGACTCACGCGCCGTGCATTCTGTGCACTCAGCATTTTTTTTAGGAATTTCTCCTGTATCGTGGGTACGTTTACAAACATTTAAACTCACATACACAAACAGGACCCGGAACAACTACTTGTAGTTCATACAAATATTTGTACCGTGCGGGAATCGAACCCGCGACACGCAGCGCAGCAGTCAATCGCTTAACCACTGCGCCAACTGTGTCGTCCTTTTGTACCTATCATTAAAGGTAATTTGTATAAGTACATTAATTTAATAAATCAGTGTTCAACGGACATTCGGGGTGGTCGGTTTTATTTCATCATCATCCCCATAGAATCGCCCCGGCATCATCATTAAGTGTAGGAATCCCCTACAGGTAGTTCCAGAGATTAACGCATTCAAAAAAACAAACAAACTCTTCATTTTGGTATAGATTTGTCAAAGAAAAACAATTCATAGTATGCCAAGTTACCTGTGTATTAGTAGTTGTATCCTATCTGATCATCTCGAGATACTTGTGCTTGTGTTTGGTGAGCATCTCGGTCACAGTCACCAGTTTCCTTATGGCGGGCTGAGTCTTGGCCAGGCCTTGCAGCTCCGTTAGGTGAGACACGCATATGTGGTGGAGTGTTGCCAGTTCTTTCGCTGTAGAAGAACATTTGGTTTTTTATTAGACATTTTTTTTTGTAGTGGAAGTTCATTGTTTTAAAAGAATGAAAATGAATATGTTTGTTACATAGTGTATGCTCCCGTGCTAAAGTATGGTAACATCGTATATTTTCCCATGCTGACTTTGAGTAATACTTCTAAATATTTGAATGATTATTTTAACCAGCTTGCTAGTTAAAACGACCATTTTTATTTGCATTTCTGAGTCAGTTTTCCTAACTATTCTTATATTAACTAATTATTAATACAATGAAAGAATGCAGCAAAGCCCGAGATAGACTTTCATAGAAAGAAATAGTAAATATAATTCATTATGCTTACGAATACTAAATTGTTATTTATGAAATCCGTAACGTAAACGTAAATGCGTGCACTGACTGGACATGTCCACTCAATCTGTGTGGTTCTTTCCTCAAAAGACCATTTCAGATACTAATCTACATGGTCTTCACATGATCTGACCAAGGTTATGTCTGGACTTTAAAATAGACTGTGAGTTGTTTTGGCCTTTCTTCTCAGAGTAGTCAGATAGGAAACGCCGCATTCGTCTAGTTTTAAAAATATAATTGACGTGTAAAAGTGTTTGCAACCTACTTACAAAAATAAAATCATTTATCATAAACGTACTTTAGGTAAATATGCATCCCAATATAAGATCACGGGTACGTATATGTAAAAACCTCGTAATTAGTAATGATGAGATTTTGTTCTTACCAATATCGAAATTGTTGTTTGGAGCGGGTGGCGGGTTGCCAGGATCAGCCACGTTGCTGAGCTGGTCCAAGAACACAACCATACGCTCTTTATTCTTCAAGATGAACGGGTTTACCACTTCCATGTACGGTTCCTGCAAATATCGAGAATTTTAGAATAATCAGCCTATAATGTTCCCACTGCTGGGACGGAGGCCTTCTCTTTGAGAGGGAGTGGGCCATAGTACACCACGCGGGCCCAGTGCGGGTTGGTGGATATCACATGTCTTCGAGTTTTTGGTTCGAGGACATAACAGTTTCCTCGCGATGTTTTCCTTCACCGTTTTGAGAGTAGTGGTGATGGAATTAAATACACCATGTAAAGTGCCTGCCTGGATTCGAACTCAAGACCTACAACTCGTAAGTTAGGGGTCATTCAACAATTTTACTATCATGAAATTGCTTTTACCCTATGCATTTCGGATTCTGTACTTTCATTCAAAGTATAAAGGTGTGACTAAAGTCTAAATCGAAGCGTCAGCGGGGCGGGAGTATTTACAATACGATGCTACGAGCTGCTCGCTTGTGCAATTGTGAAGCGTCCAAGTTATTAACTAATTTGAGGTCCATTAAAAGAGTGCTGCCGATCGATTCTGTAAAAATATCACCGTGAAAAGTTAGGTGAAGTGAGCTTAGAGTGAGCTGTCAATATTGTCAATCCCTAGCATTAGTTGGAATGACAGCTCACTCCACGCTCACTTCACCTAAGTTGTCACGGTGAGATGGTTACAGAATCACACTGCTGCTCTGCAGTTATTTCCTCATGCCGTCACTGACGCTAAGGCACGCGTGGATAAGAATGTCTCAACGCAAATTTCGCTTCCGTTTCGTAGTAGTCGGTTTGAGTTTGGAGAAAGCTATCTCCACCCACAAGACCCCTTATTAGATTTTGTAGCCATAACAAGTGCAAGCATGCTACCTTGGCCCCGAACTCCACGAGGTTCGCGAGGTTCTGCAGACACTTGGCCACCATGAGCAGGCTGCGCTGCGCGTGCGGCGGCGGCGCGGCCGCCAGCAGTCCCCAGGCGCGCGGCTCCACCAGCGCCGGGCAGATCAGGCGCAGGAAGATGAAGCCTGGGGTGTGCGGGGGACATGCTTATATTAACTACAAATTCCAGATTTCCTGACGATGTTTTTCCGTTCAATGACCAAGAAAAAACTTAGAAAGTACATATGAATTGGTACTCGCCCGGATTTGAACCCTCAACCTCGTGCATGAGAGACGAGGTTTGGTTAAAGCCCAGTGGCCATCACAACAATATGCTTTAAAAAATCTTGTTAGATTTCTGACATTCAATTTTATTATTATCTAGCCTGTAGCAGCCATATTTCCTATTATGTCAACCTTTACATACCTGAGACGACTCTGGTGCGCACGAACCGCTCATTTGGCCACTTGGCGACGGCAGCGCGTTGCAGACAGCCGCACAGGTAGCGCACCGGGCGCGGACACGCCTCCGGAGACGTGAAGATTGATAGCGTTATCTGGAAACCATAACCACACTTACTTATAAACCTTATCTTCATAGTCAACTTATATTAGTCCTGTACTGCATCGGGCCTATCGCAATCCAATCACACGGAATTGAGCTCTATCTTTTGTCGCTCACATCAGAAGGTCAATTCACGTAATTTAAAATCTAATCGCAGTCTCATCTCAGCGACAAACAAATGTCAAAAACTTGTCAAAATTTGAGGTTTTTTTGACAGATTGAGACTGAGATTAGACTGTGAACGTTCTTAAAATTACGAGATAGCCCCTCTGTTTGTCATCTTTTTGACATAGAAACCTTTTTGCACTAATACATACAGCGACACCAACATTAGCAATCTTTTTTTTCTTTGGAACCTTACATGGCTGTTTTTTAAATAACAAAAGTTTAATAAATGGTACTCTTATTTACCTGATCCAGTATCATGAGCAGGAATTCGGCATTGTTGCACGCGTCGTCAGGAGAGTCCATTTTCGTTGGATTCAATTCAGCTGATTGTTTCGCGTCTATTAGTCTTTGAACAGTTTCCGAAATGGCTGCCTGCAAACATAATACACGTTTTTACCAATATGACTATTTCGGCTACCATAAATAAAAATATGGGCTTCATTCGAGTCCGTAACTAGTCGGGCAATCCTGAAATATGCACGAGAATAAAACAGCAAATATTTGTTAAGAATTAAGAACATTTTTTCGATTTTTTTTTTATTGCAACAAACTTGTTCGTTCAGGATTGTATCGATTTTTTTATTTCGTAATCACAAAGCCCCTTTGATCACGTGTTGCTTGATACGAAGATGTATTTACCTGCAGGAAGGGCTTGCAGTGCGCTCTCATAAACTCGTCGACGAGTGCGGTTGCTAGCGAAGCCGCGCGGAACATAGCTCGGTGATCAGTCTCACGAGCCACTTCCGCGCTGACTAACTCACGAGCTAGCTCCGCGCCGCGCCCGCATTCCGTGAATGCATGCAGTAAGGCTGAAAATGGACACAAAAGTCAATCATGAGACGATCATAGAATTACATACAGAGGTTTATTTCAATATCAGGAAAATAATATGAAATTCAATTTGCTTCAAGCCCCTGAAATAACGACAGCGAAAAAACAAAACACAACTGCTTTTTTAACGGAAACAGTCAACGGTGACAAACTCTCAAGACATTTTGAAAGATGCTGGTCTATGTTGTGTCTATTTCTGAGTCTATTTAATGAATATAAGAATACGAGCTCGTGCATATACCTAATGCAGTCTAGTAACACCTTTGTATTAAAGTTAGTACTCACAAGTAGCCAGGGGTTGTCTGTCAGTGCGGCACAGATCCGCCAAAGCTTTGACAGCAGGTAAGCCCGGCTCCAAGAGTAATTGACGCAACGGGTTGTATTCTTCTCGAGGCATCACCAATTCTTGCATGTATCTGTAAATTAAAACACGATTATTCACATCTAGGACTTTTATTATAAGTAAATCGGTCACATCTAGATACGAAAATTAATGCTACCAGGTTCTGCTGTACCATTTCTGGCAGAAGTCTATGTTGAGTCATCGGCTCAACGGAGCGAGCGAGCGTAGCAGGAGTGCAGCGAGCGAGCGGAGCAGGAGGGGAGCGAGCGCGCGGAGCAGGAGGGGAGCGAGCGAGCGGAGCAGGAGGGGAGCGAGCGAGCGGAGCAGGAGGGGAGCGAGGCGATAGCGGCGGCTACAGCTGCGTCACCACGCCCCGCCAGTGCCCGACCACAAGCTACGTCGTCGGTCGCGCTCGCGCATCCTGAACCTTTTACTTGTTTGCCGTTTAAATACTTAATATCATTAATGTATACGTAATCATCACATTTATACAGTCCACTCATTTAATTCTCTACCTATATATTCTATCTACGCTGGGTCATCGTAATACATCTGTACACCTACCTTTAACAACCTCGCTTTCTGTCAGTATTTAAACGCATCCGTGGTTTGAAGGTAGTGTAGCGGTATCTACAACGCCACATGCGAACAACGCGTCATACTGACGTCACGCAAATCCTGCATCTCACAAGCAGAGTTTACCGCGCAATTAGCATAGATACAATTTCCCAACATCAATCGTTGGGCAATTGCCCGCCAGACCCAACACCCGTCTGGTCGGAGGATCCTCCCTTTTCTATGGAGGATGAGTGAACTTTACACCCTGTTCCTTATACCTCTAAAGTAGTATAATAGTGGCATTATTCAATTGTTTTTTGACAGTAGCTAAAGAAAAGAATTAAAAGTTACCTTATACGCAGTCTTAGAGATCCCCACTCCCCAATAGGCGTCATGCCCGCGAGCGGGTACCATTCCTCGATCTCTTCACCGTTCGCAAGATTCGCTAGTTCGATAGTTAGTTCAGCGACCTGAAACACAATTCATACATAAGCATTTCTGAAACACTTTTAAACTTTATTGATATTCAATATTGTTTTACTTACTTCAGATTCTTTTCCTCTCTTCCCCGTGTTGTGGACAGTGATCGTAAACGAAGTTACATCGGGAGGCACGTCGCTGTAAAACGAAATAATTTATTAAACAATTTTGAAAATACAATGGATACTTGACACAACTGAGAATTCATGCTTTTGACTGATTAGTGGAATATTTATTTATTTGCACAATTTATTACCTTAAGTATACTGTTGACATTACAATATATAAGGCCGAAGAATGGAATATGGATTCGAAATACGAGAAGTCAATCACCACGCTAAGTTCTCGTCGCTTGATTGGCATATCTGTTCTTAGCTTTACACTGTTGCTTGTGTATATGCAATTACGGCGGATGAAATAAAACCACATTAAGTCCTTACCCGTATGTGCGACTCTTATCCCGGCCGTCCAGTACATCAAAGTTATTTAATACGTATGTGCGTGTGTTTGTACTCACTCGAACACAAACTCGTCATCCCAGTGCGGGTCGGGCGAGGGACGTGGTTTGGTTGAAGCCACGGGCGCTGCGCCTAAAGCCAGGCGAAGATGCGGGCGAGGTGCTAAACGTGCGGGTAGACGGTGAGCTGTTAGGCAACGTACGCGTAACGCTCGCAGCCAAACTACGCGAGCCACCTGGGGGAGGAAAGTCACATTCAAACATACTACAGACGCGTAAAAGTCTCCGCCACAACCACAGATTTATAAACTAAAGGGAGATATGCCAAGGGGGCGTGGCGCGTGCGAACAATGTATGCACCAAACAGAAACAAACGCGGGCGCCGTTGATTTGTCAATAAGAATTGTCAATGTAGTTGTGAGTCTCAACGTTGCGATCTGCGTTACGCGATTGGCTCGCGTTGAGTGTGGTGACTGTTATAGTGTGAGTGAGCGCGTGTTCGTATTGTAGTGCATATGTAGTTGAAGGCGACAGCCGGACTCGAACAGTTGGGCAGCCACACCATATCTCCCTTTAGTTTATAAATCTGTGGCCACAACATACACTTGCACGAGACAGCTGTGACGGGTTTCGCACTGAGATAATTATCAAGTTATGGAACAAAAAACTGAATAGAAAATAGAATAGAAAATATTTACTGTCCAGGTAATACAATCAGCAAGTTCAGTGGATAACAGCAAGTTAAGACATGGGTACCTTAAAATACTACCTACAGCTAGATTACAATATATTATTTGCTAGTAAAGTAAAGTAAACGTATAAATTATATTTTTAAATATTAGAATATAAAAAGTATAAAAACATTTAAAAATAGTAGCCCACCAGTATCGGGAACAGGGTCCAAGCTACCACAAGCTCCAGAGAGAGGAACCTCCTGACAATGCGAGCCGTGTCCAGAAGTACCGCTTTCTGAATAAAGCCCCTGATCCAGTTGCCCAACGAGAGCCTCCTCAGGTGTTGGTCGAGGCTCTTGGCTATTAAGCCATTGGCTGTCGCGACTATCGGCACAATGATCGCTGAGTCCACATCCCACATATCGACAACCTCGCGAGTCAAGTCAAGATACTTGATTTGTTTATCTTTCTCGGCATTCACGAGGTTCATATTATTATTTGAAAAATCAGCCCTTAAATATACTATTTGTTAAAAATACCTTGCATTGATGTCTCGCCTGCTGCGGTACACACAGCGGCCTGAGTGCATCGAGCCACGCGCGTTCTTCGGTCGCGGAGTTAGCGGCGAGAAACGTGTGAGTTGACAGACACGGCAATGCACGCTCCACTAGTTGGAAACAGAATTCACGCTCCCAGAGAGACTCGTGGACCTAGGAACACGAAGCAAGAATTAAGATTTTGTAATGCACAAGGCAACATTTACTATTATAGATAGACGGTGAATTTGCATCATTTAAAAATCTTGCTATAAAAATCACAATCGGAGAACAAAACCTTGGACTTCAGACCTACAATTGATTTTGAACATCTAGACTATAGTCTCAATGCAGTAACCACACGTCCATGGTAACTTCTTGATATTGCCAGCGCACTTTATGTCCTAGCAATAAAGGCGATTTTCGTAGTTCAAGTTAAAGTTGACAACATTATCATAATTAAGCAAAACAAATCTTCACCTGATAAAGGTAAGCACACGACAGGTCAATCAATCCTTTAGGCTTCGTTCTCTTCGGCGAGTCATAGAAGTACAGATGCGTGTCAGTCCCCTCTTGCAACAACACAAAGTACAGCGCCTTCCATTTCTTCGCTCCCTTATCCGACTTCTTGTTGAGATAGCCTTGGTGTTTGATTCCCTTGGTCTTCTTCAGGCCTATTTGGTCACGACACTCGCGTAATGTAGCGTAGATCTTCTCAGCAGCTGCCCCGGTTGTGCTTTGTTGTGGTTCGATTACATGGCCTTCCGCTATTAGCTGTTGGGAAGAAAAGATGTGTTAAAAATGACGGCTTTTAAAGAAACTGTTGTAGATATGCGTTGTGTTGAAGTTTGAAGAGTAATTCACAAACACTACAAACCATATTACATATACATTATTTAAATAAAAATATAAATAAAATCGTCCTTAAGTACAGGGTCGCAGGGACATCGACGTGCAAACTATAACCAAGAATTCAGCACATGATTCTAGATCCCTAGCGTAGAATGGTTTCGTCGGTTATCAAAAAAGAAATTAGTTGCTTCATAGAAAAGTCAATAACTTCCCGGTCAAAATGTTTGGACCAGCTAATTATTCTTTTAGGGTCAGTTCACACCGAGACGCGACGCTGCGCGCACTCTTTAAAAGAGCGACTCAAAATATACTTTATTTTCTACACGAAAAGGTACACATTGCATTGTGAGAGTTCAGAATACGTTGCGCGGTGCAGTAGGTCGTTTTAAAGTGTGCGCGTAGCGTCGCGTCGCGTCGCGTCTCGGTGTGAACTGACCCTCAATGGCCTTTGAAAAATTTCAACGCAAGGTCACGTCCAGAATCATGTACTGAATCCATTGTAACAAACAGGTTGGGCGTCGATCTCCCTGCCACCCTGTGTTAGTAGGTACAACTAAAAATTACCGCGAAATAATTATGATACTCGGTAAAACTTTGAAACATTTTAGGTTATTAGGTCCTCTCTCTTCAATTGTTTTGTTGCGAATGATAATCAGATAAAAATATGCGACGCAAAAACAATCATGTGCTTGATACTATTCTCCTATCTTATCAAATTATTGTGAATATGTATGAAATACTAGCTGCGCCCCGCGGTTTTACCCACATAAGTTTCGATCTCGTGGGAATATCGGGATAAAAAGTATCCTATATGTTAATCCTGGTTATAAACCATCTATGTGCCAAATTTCATCCAAATCCGTTCAGTAGTTTTTGCGTGAAAGAGTAAGAAACATCCATCCATCCATACAAACTTTCACGTTTATAATATTATAGTAGGAAGTAGGATTTACAAGTGCTTTTTATGTCGTGATAACTTACGATAATTTGTTTACAATGCAGATATATATAATAATATTCTATTTAGGTTATGCAAGTTTTAATACTTCAAAAACATGCAAAACTCTTTCCTGGCGTGATACGAAATTATAAGGAAGCGAAAGTCACGAATCGATTATTACAAGGTTAGAAAAAAGCCTAAGAAATATATTTCCTTTCTTATCTTCTTTTTCAAGAGCTTGAGGTTTCTTGTCAAGAGCAAAACTGATCACATACTAAACCCAGAGCTGTGTGTTTTTTAGTTTCGTTTCTATACAGAATTATTCCTTTGTTTATGCTACCCAAAAAAACATTAAATGAAAATAATGCAAATAGTACATTAAAACAAACTCACCGGCTGTCCCAAAGTATGTCCTTCAACAATCTGCTCCTTCCTGTACCTATTGATGACAGCATCCAAGCATTCAAACGTCCTCCCACCCATGAGATACCTCACACCTTTCTTCTCTATCCTGAACCTTTGGATCTGGTTGTTAATGTGGAAGAACAAGGAGTAGTCTCCGGGTGAATTGTCCGAGGGCCTCACGAGGAAGCTCCCTGGTCCAGCCTTGACTAACATGTCCACTGCCTCACTCTTCGTGCAGTTGGGATGGAACCATGAGAAGACGGTATTCGGATCTATTGATGGGTCAAGATCCTCAACCAACTCTCTGAAGATCATTCCTTGCTCTCCAGTTCTGTGAAAACAAATATTTGTTGCTAAATTACACATATTTATTGCACGACACTAACACATTACACCAGACAATGATCCTAACTAAACAGGTAAATGGTATTTCAAGTGACACAAGGAAAATCATATGCACTAATAAATGAAGAATTGCATTCATGTTTAACCTAATTAATCATCACCTACAATAAGTAATTAACAAAAATCCCATCCCATAATGTTCCCACTACTGGGAACATGCCTCCTCTCTGTGAGAGGGAGTGGGCCATAATTCTCCACGCAGGCCCAAACGCGGTTTCCTCACGATGCCTCCTTTCACCGTTTTGAGAGCAGTGGTGATGAAATAATAAAACCTACAACTCGTAAGTCGCGGTCGTTTCCATTGCTCCCACAACAAAATAGCGCATTATCATAATAAAATAAATATCTAATCATGCCTACTATATTGACTTCCTTCCTACGCTATAGTGACCATTGGCCTGTAAATAAATTGTGCTACGAACGGTAGACCCTTTCTAAATATAATAGCCGTTCAAGGGAACTACGCATTAGTTGTACATATAATAACAGGATGTTAGATATCGGGAAATAAACGGACGCATTGATGCCAAGGCAAGATATCGGGAATTATCTATTTGAACGAACTGTTACTCATAGTAAAGCGACATGATCTGGGTCACGTTTTTGGCCATGATTTTTATATCAGCAAACTGTGTGTGTGTGTGTGTGTGTGTGTGTGTATGGGTACACCAAAAATGTTATGTAATTCAAATCATCATCTGCCTAGCCTTTTCCCAATTGTTTTGGGGTCTGGATGCAGCTGAATACCAGTATTTAACATGGACGGTGCCACCTACTGGGCTGAACCAATATAATAATAATAACCAACCAACGTACCGTCGACACGAAAAGAAGAAGACATGGCCTATTTGACCTCCACAACCCAGTTACTGGGTAACACGATAAACCTTTATAAGTCAATCTGCCCTTGTCAAATGAGGGACAAGATACAATTTCTGAAACAGGTCTGGTGTATACACTTCCGCATGAAACAGTTAAGTCTAGCTGAGTATGTCTCGATAGTGGTATAGTTTAGTGGTCTACTTTATCCCTGGATCGAGAGAGCTGGAAGTCATGGAGAGTCCTTTGCCAAGCACTGGGATGGTACAGGCTAACAGAATCAGTATCAGTAAGTATATCTCACCTATGTGCAGTGACCCAGAGCCAGCCGTCACCCATGTCATTGTGCAGAAAGAAAATGTCTCCCTTCTGGAAGGTCAGCTCGTCTGTGTCGGGCATCTTCGTGTAGGGGAGTATTGCTACTACCCTCTGTCAACAAAACAATTCAATATACAAATATTAGGTAAAATATCATCGGATGCGTCGATAATTAACCCAGGAAAATAAAGACAAATCTGCGAAATAAATTCTAGTGAAATTATTTTATCATCAAGACTTTTCGCGATTTTTTCAATAAATTGTTTTTCGGAATGTTTGACAGCTAATATTGTTTTAATCACACATGCTATATGTATGTATTTGTAATGCCATAGGTGAAGATAATCCTGGTGAGAATTACTAGGTTTTTTTTGCAGAAAATATTACTTCCCTGGGTGATAACAGTACAGGGCTAAATTAAATTAACTAGTGACACTTCACAGATGTGATGGGACGTGGTGATGATGACTGATTGACGCGGCGTCGAACTATAGCATAATTTAATGCAATTTGGTTTAAAAGGCGTTATGTGTGTGTGGTTTATACCTTTTTATCGTTGACAGGTTCAGGTGGCGGCACTGGCTCCACGAGCCGCTCTCTCTTCAGGAGGTCAGAGCAGTGGCTGTAGAAGCCCACCAGCTCAGTCAGCGAGTCAAACTGACGACCACCGATGTAATAATCGCCACATACCGCAGTGATTCTGTAAACACAATAAATGAAACAGGAAGGAAAACGAAAATCGGAGAATTAGTTAATCAAACAGTAGAAAATTGCATTGCATGGTAAACCAATCATTATTTAGGGAAAATCTATGAATATTATTATAAATTAAAGTCGCTTCTCGTGTCTGCTGTGTGACCGCATTGTTCTTCTAAACTAACAAACAGATATTGGATGACTAAACAACGGATGATGAAAACCGCATACTTTTTGAGAATTAATTCCGAAAGGTTTGTATGAATCTTACACATAATTAAGAAATGTCGATGTTTCTCAAGTCGTAAAAACCGCGCGAAGCAGGGGCGGGTCGCTAGTAAAACATAAATATTTGTAGAAGACCAATATTTACTTACCTAAAATGATTAATTCCAGTGCGGCCCAAGTAACTCAAAACATATGATCCTGGTTTTCGATCACTCTCTCGTACTGAAAAGGAATATCATTTTAAAATAAATTATTCTAGCTAAAAGTTTACATTGGATCACATCAGCCGCATGCAGGTTGACCGCTGGGCAAGTTTCCAAACAATGGGTGCCTGAAGATGGACGGCGCCGCCGAGGTAAGCCCAGAAAGCGGTGGCGAGATGAACTGGACGCGTACCGCGAGGGCTGGTTCGAGGTGGCGCAGGAAAAGAGTTCCTGGAAGGACTTGGGGGAATAAATTTCTGGAGGGAGGTGGGCTGGTTGGAGTAACCACCGACGGCCGCCATGGCCCACGCACAATGGTCCATTTGAAGGACTAAGTGCGGAAACCAAACCCGCGGAAACCAAACCCGTAACATAGAAGATACGACTTGGGGGAGGAGGCCTTTGCCCAGCAGTGGGACAGTATAAGCTAAACAAAAAAAAAAACAGAAAATTTGCTTTGTGTTTTTTTTTTTGTTCAAAAATTTTAACTTGTTAGACATATTATCCTTCTCTAAGTTTATTCTAAAGCAGACAGTTGGTCATGTCAATAGCAGTATGATCAATTTCATAAAATTAAGAACAAATGATTATTTTATAAGTTTCATTCAATTTTTCAGCCAGAACCCCAAATAAAGGGTATACTGTAAGCATATGATGCAAAGTTCCCAAGTAAGACAGGAAAAAGATTACACAGTGTGAAAGAAAAACCGGCCAAGTGCGTGTCAGGTCACCCATAATGGCACGTGGATTTAGAAGGATATTTTACATGTTTACTTATTATTTCGTTATTTTTGTACGAAGTTTTCCAAGTAAGCGTATTTTACATGTTAGGCCTCTATAACTCCTGAACTAAGAAAGTTATCTAAGCCGTTATAGTGTTCCTTCAAAGTTCATCACATGGACTACCATCATGAATTATTTTAGTTTTTTCGAGCCAGCCGTTTAGCTTTAAAAGTGGGAGAGGACGCCCTATTGTAACAAAAAAATGCGCTTTAAAGTTTAATATCTCACAAACGGATACCTAAATCAAAAAATGGTCCATGCAAAGTTTCATCTTTCTAGCACTAACCCTTTGGAAAGTAAGCCGAGGTCGAACGGACCGATGGACTTGATGAAACTATAACGGTTCCGAGACGTGAACATGAAGGACACGTAAGGATGAAAGAAAATTATTACCTAGCAA
The DNA here is from genome assembly GCA_911387795.2 of Apamea monoglypha. Taxonomy (NCBI): domain Eukaryota; kingdom Metazoa; phylum Arthropoda; class Insecta; order Lepidoptera; family Noctuidae; genus Apamea; species Apamea monoglypha. The sequence continues at coordinate 11,911,540 of OU426930.1, read as the reverse complement.
GCATTGTTGGAAATGAGACCCCTCGAGTTTAATCTTTTTTTTAAATTCACTTCATGTAGCCTTCTACGGCTTCTGCAAAGTGTTGTACTATATGCTCCTAATAACATTTTTAACCTAAACCCTTATACTTTTCTACAGTCTCATAAGTTTTGTAAATAATATTTTTTACATGGCCCCATAAAAAATTGTCCAGAGGCGTCAGGTCTGGAATATGACTATTTCAAAGTTGCAGTTCCGCACCACAAAAAAACAAATGTTCTATTTTTAAACTTTTCGTCAGAATGTTTCGTCTAAGAAGGAAATGTGTACTTATAGAATTATTAATACCGATTAAACGATTTTCTTATCTAAGTCTTCAACAAGGTACTTAGAGATAAATTAGATTTCATAGATATCTTGTACAACAGACGAGTGTTAACTAGTGAAATGAAAAAGCGAGTGTTTATTTTTTTAATTTTTAGCTGGTTCGATTCCCGGTTTAGGTAAGCTTGTCGAGAAATCTGTGAATGCAGTTTTCTCGACAGTTGTTTCTTTTTAAAAATAAAAGAATGTTTCCTTTATGTAAAATAATCTATCTTAAGGATTTAAAGTGGTTTCCCTTCAGGGCCCATTGATTTTTTCCACCCTGCATATGATTATTATTATTATATTTTAATGTTCAACACATTGTCTTGAACATCAACAGTGTCTTAAAAAAATGTTATTCTGTTACAAATACATACATACAATAACAACCCATTGTACCAACTTTGTAATATGACTTGCTAATAAAAACTAGTAACCATATACATACGAACCTACCTACATTGTGTTCTCTTTGTTGAACCAGTGAAAACAACAGAACAATGAATGTACCATTGCAGTTGTATTATCAACTAACTTCTGCCGGCGACTTAGTCTGCGTGAAATTTCGTATTTTTACATAAAATATATAATTGCATCGCCTGTTGCTACTTCGTTTTCACTTCCAGTTCTTTCTGGCTTTTATGTTTTAGCTTGACTTCTGAGCGGTTGTAGCGTGATGTTAAATAGCCTATAATATTCCTCAAAATTGGGCTAAAAAAAATGATATCTTTAAAAGATCGCTCTTAGCAATAAGACCACCCATTGTGTCACCCTTTGCAAAATTTCTATATTTATGTCTGTAATTTATATAGTGAGCATAATTCTATTCTAAAAATGCAAAAAAATACAAGTCTGACTAGTTCCAGAGATTTGTGCATTCAAACACACAAACTCTTCTGCTGTATTATATAAGTATAGATTCTTATAGGAAATGTCATTCATTATAATTGCATAATTCTTTCTCATAGAAAAAACCATGGGAACTGTTTCATTAGTCTGTGCATTGTTATGACTGAAAGTTTGTAATTAAATGTCCCTACAAGTTATTGAAATGAAACTTTTTTTGTAAGTACATTCTAGTAGTACTTCGTTTAAGTACATAGTTTGCAAACTGAAGGCTAATTCTCGTAACTAAAAAAATTCAGAATCTAGTTGCAATCTCATAACAACACAAAAATAAGGCAAATAATTAATTAATATTTGCGAACATATGCAAATGTTTTGTGTATTTTGGTGGACCTCAACTACAAGGAAAATCATTAATTTGTTTTGTATAAATTCATTAAGGTAACTGTGATAAGGAAGTACAATATTTTGTTTTTACAATACTATTAACTTGACCACAAGCTATGAGGTTTATTTATAAACTATGATTAAAATTAAACGATTTTCAAACATCAAAAATGTATGGTTAAACAGTTGCTGATCACTACATAACTTTAAGCAATGTTTATGAATAAGGGGGTGTATGTTTAATGGGTAATTGTAATAATAGTGTAGCAGAAGATTCATGCTTTGCTTATAAATTCATTCAACCCCTTTCTACTCAATTGCTATTGACTAAAACCTAGACATTTATGGTCTTAGATGACCCTCTGACCCTTCTATGGTCGAAAATTAAAACATTTCAATGAATACATTCCAAGACTGTAAAAGTATGTCTTACCTAGATAGCTCCCAAGTTTCCCAGCAGCCCAAAGCCTTTCTTCAGAGGTGTACCTATCCAACCGGCCATGGTACCACTCGGTCTCAGGAGGGGCTAGCACAGCCTGCCTTTCGCCTGATACAAATCATCATTATATCAACATCCATTCATGCAACTCACAAATAAATAAGGCCACATTTAATTGTATTGTCTGATTAACTTACCATTAGTGGTAGGTCCATCAGCTTCATCCAGCTCTAAATCTGCCGCTAACTCTGCGATATCACCTCCACCGTCTTCAGATTCCGTCGATGGAGACCCCAACTTATCCTTTACAGGGGGTCCGATCGGCGCCCCCATAGCACGAATTAAATCGGCCATCTTTCAAAACACAAACAATTTGGATCCAATACACTTCACTTGTATGCGTTAGAGCTAAACCAGTGACTCATAGTTTATTCAGGAACAGTATGATATAAAAATTTTAGGAAATATCTCAAACGTGTTTACAAAAGAAAAAAATACTAATTAGATGCCGTTGAAACAATGAAATTGTATGTAAACCAAGAGCAGCAGTACAGATTAACACATTATTTTGCCGCATAAACTAAGCGATTTCTGTTATCACTGGTTAAATGACAAAAATATTCTTTCTATAATTTTTCAAGAGTCAATTTTCTTTCGATACGCCCGCGTCACAGATGATAAAATAAATAGATTCAAGAATGGTTCTATCAATCCGTTCAATCTAGTTCAATCTAATGTTTGACATTATTAAATCAGTGTTGCACTCTCTTACTAGTCATTAAAAAAAACGCATCGCAGAAGCCAATCGTATCGAATCCGGTGATTAACCTTTTAAGCTTAGATGGTTAATCACCTGCAAACTACAAACCTGACAAGTCAATCAAATCAAAACATTTCAGTTTGTGCACAGAAACCGACTTTTCAATGGATCCTTGCAAGTCCGCCACAAGCCAAGCCAACCGCACTATCCACCACCATCTAGTGATTTCCCAACTATTTGGAGGTTGGCTTCCAATCTAACCAGATGCAGCTGGTTAAAGCCAGATTCAAACTATGGCAGTTCTCAACCCCACTGATACGTGAAATTGTTACTGCATAGCGACTTGCCTCATGTTTCGGGCCGCCATAAAATTTGAATCGGGCTGTATTAATATTTTACATGGAGCAACTAGCTATCTAACCTCCACAACCCAATATTGGGTACCTAATACGAGACTGGTTGACAGACTTTTGGGCTTCTGACGACTAGGTGGTCGTCTACCTTTGACTGTCGTTACAGGTGTAACGACAGTCAAAGGTAGGTATAAAAATCAAACTCAAACTTATTTCAACTAAACCATTTACAGCCACTTTTGAATTGTCAAATAGTCAGTCAGTTAGTCAGAAAGTTGAAGCTAGTTGCCCATTCCAAAACGTAGATCTTTATGGAGAAGAACGGTCAAGAAACACCAAGGACACTCTTTTAAATCAAGACATTACTTACATTATAATTTCCTTTATTTCATTTATATACTTACAAATTATATTTTTAAATATTTTTATAACGAATGAAGAAACAATTCGCCTTACGCGTTTACATTTACTGTCGATGTTTGGCGAACCTATGTGGAGCAACAAAAATGTTTGTAATATTTACACAAGAACATAAGAACCATGCTAATTGTAAACTTTTTTGTTATTATTTTACTATATTCAATGTTATTCAGTATGCCTAGCCAGCTCGCCCTCACGGAACCGCGCGACTCTAATGGGGACGCGCCTTACGTACGCTTACGTTACTTACGCGATACGTACATAATTAAGTCAAAAGACTGGTGTCCATTCCCAAAAATCAATTCCAAATCATTCAAAGAGTGAATGAGGAATCGTTGTCATTCAATGGGAGGTTCGCTTTTTCTTGTTTGTGACAGTTTGTCATTTGTGTGACTGTGAATATCTGGAAAATCAATTTGAGATTGACTCGCGTTGACTAAACAGTGTTTTGTGTTCATTGTAAGTTTATATTTGTACTGACCTTGTTATTCCTGCTAAGTTTAAATTGGTAAGTTCATCCGATTATTTATCATTGATACACACAACTGTCTTCTGATTTCCCCTCTGTTGTAAAATGACGTTGTCATTTTTAGTTTTACACCCAGTTCTATCGATTAACGAATCTACATTTTACGACGCCATTTTGTGATCGCGAACTTTCTTTGTTCTTTGTCCTAGTTCGGTAGCCTTCTCGTATCGGAGACTTCAACCAAATTTATAGTTTTTGCCGTCCTAACTAGCTTTCCTCGATTGTTACAGATATCATAATGCAGATTTTCGTGAAAACCTTGACGGGTAAAACTATTACTCTTGAAGTTGAGCCATCCGACACTATTGAAAATGTAAAGGCTAAAATTCAAGACAAAGAAGGCATTCCCCCAGATCAGCAGCGACTGATCTTCGCTGGAAAGCAGCTGGAAGACGGTCGCACACTGTCCGACTATAACATCCAAAAGGAATCCACCCTCCATCTTGTTCTGCGTCTCCGTGGTGGTATGCAGATTTTCGTTAAAACCCTTACCGGTAAGACTATCACCCTTGAAGTCGAGCCTTCAGATACTATTGAGAATGTGAAGGCTAAAATCCAAGACAAGGAAGGCATCCCCCCAGACCAGCAGCGACTGATCTTCGCTGGCAAGCAGTTGGAAGACGGACGCACACTGTCTGACTACAATATCCAGAAGGAATCCACCCTCCATCTTGTACTGCGTCTCCGAGGAGGTATGCAAATATTTGTTAAAACACTTACAGGCAAAACCATAACCCTAGAAGTGGAACCTTCAGATACCATTGAGAATGTAAAAGCTAAAATCCAAGACAAGGAAGGCATCCCCCCAGACCAGCAGCGACTGATCTTTGCAGGAAAGCAGCTGGAAGACGGTCGCACACTGTCTGACTACAACATCCAAAAGGAATCAACCCTCCATCTTGTTCTGCGTCTCCGTGGAGGTATGCAGATTTTCGTCAAGACCTTGACTGGCAAAACAATCACTCTGGAGGTTGAAGCTTCAGACACAATTGAGAATGTAAAAGCTAAAATCCAGGACAAGGAAGGCATCCCCCCAGACCAGCAGCGTCTTATCTTCGCTGGCAAGCAGTTGGAAGATGGACGCACGCTGTCTGACTATAACATCCAGAAGGAATCCACCCTCCATCTCGTACTGCGTCTCCGAGGAGGTATGCAGATTTTCGTCAAGACCTTGACTGGCAAAACCATCACTCTGGAGGTTGAAGCTTCAGACACAATCGAGAATGTAAAAGCCAAGATACAGGACAAGGAAGGCATCCCCCCAGACCAGCAGCGTCTTATCTTCGCTGGCAAGCAGTTGGAAGACGGACGCACGCTGTCTGACTATAACATCCAGAAGGAATCCACCCTCCATCTTGTACTGCGTCTCCGAGGAGGTATGCAGATTTTCGTCAAGACCTTGACTGGCAAAACCATCACTCTGGAGGTTGAAGCTTCAGACACAATCGAGAATGTAAAAGCCAAGATACAGGACAAGGAAGGCATCCCCCCAGACCAGCAGCGTCTTATCTTCGCCGGCAAGCAACTGGAAGATGGCCGCACCCTTTCTGATTACAACATCCAAAAGGAATCCACCCTCCATCTTGTACTGCGTCTCCGTGGAGGTATGCAGATTTTCGTCAAGACCTTGACTGGCAAAACCATCACTCTGGAGGTTGAAGCTTCAGACACAATTGAGAATGTAAAAGCTAAAATCCAAGACAAGGAAGGCATCCCCCCAGACCAGCAGCGTCTTATCTTCGCTGGCAAGCAGTTGGAAGACGGACGCACCCTGTCTGACTATAACATCCAGAAGGAATCCACCCTCCATCTTGTACTGCGTCTCCGAGGAGGTATGCAGATTTTCGTCAAGACCTTGACTGGCAAAACCATCACTCTGGAGGTTGAAGCTTCAGACACAATCGAGAATGTAAAAGCCAAGATACAGGACAAGGAAGGCATCCCCCCAGACCAGCAGCGTCTTATCTTTGCTGGCAAGCAGTTGGAAGACGGACGCACGCTGTCTGACTATAACATCCAGAAGGAATCCACCCTCCATCTTGTACTGCGTCTCCGAGGAGGTATGCAGATTTTCGTCAAGACCTTGACTGGCAAAACCATCACTCTGGAGGTTGAAGCTTCAGACACAATCGAGAATGTAAAAGCCAAGATACAGGACAAGGAAGGCATCCCCCCAGACCAGCAGCGTCTTATCTTCGCCGGCAAGCAACTGGAAGATGGCCGCACCCTATCTGATTACAACATCCAAAAGGAATCCACCCTCCATCTTGTACTGCGTCTCCGTGGAGGTATGCAGATTTTCGTCAAGACCTTGACTGGCAAAACCATCACTCTGGAGGTTGAAGCTTCAGACACAATCGAGAATGTAAAAGCCAAGATACAGGACAAGGAAGGCATCCCCCCAGACCAGCAGCGTCTTATCTTCGCTGGCAAGCAGTTGGAAGACGGACGCACGCTGTCTGACTATAACATCCAGAAGGAATCCACCCTCCATCTTGTACTGCGTCTCCGAGGAGGTATGCAGATTTTCGTCAAGACCTTGACTGGCAAAACCATCACTCTGGAGGTTGAAGCTTCAGACACAATTGAGAATGTAAAAGCTAAAATCCAAGACAAGGAAGGCATCCCCCCAGACCAGCAGCGTCTTATCTTCGCTGGCAAGCAGTTGGAAGATGGACGCACGCTGTCTGACTATAACATCCAGAAGGAATCCACCCTCCATCTTGTACTGCGTCTCCGAGGAGGTATGCAGATTTTCGTCAAGACCTTGACTGGCAAAACCATCACTCTGGAGGTCGAAGCTTCAGACACGATCGAGAATGTAAAAGCCAAGATACAGGACAAGGAAGGCATCCCCCCAGACCAACAGCGTCTTATCTTCGCTGGAAAGCAGTTGGAGGACGGACGCACACTGTCTGACTATAACATCCAGAAGGAATCCACCCTTCATCTTGTACTGCGTCTCCGAGGAGGTATGCAGATTTTCGTCAAGACCTTGACTGGCAAAACCATCACTCTGGAGGTCGAAGCTTCAGACACGATCGAGAATGTAAAAGCCAAGATACAGGACAAGGAAGGCATCCCCCCAGACCAACAGCGTCTTATCTTCGCTGGAAAGCAATTGGAAGACGGACGCACACTGTCTGACTATAACATCCAGAAGGAATCCACCCTTCATCTTGTACTGCGTCTCCGAGGAGGTATGCAGATTTTCGTCAAGACCTTGACTGGCAAAACCATCACTCTGGAGGTCGAAGCTTCAGACACGATCGAGAATGTAAAGGCCAAGATACAGGACAAGGAAGGCATCCCCCCAGACCAGCAGCGTCTTATCTTTGCTGGCAAGCAACTGGAAGATGGACGGACCCTTTCTGACTACAACATCCAGAAAGAATCCACCCTCCACTTGGTCTTGCGTCTCCGTGGAGGTATGCAGATTTTCGTCAAGACCTTGACAGGCAAAACCATCACTCTGGAGGTCGAAGCATCAGACACGATCGAGAATGTAAAGGCCAAAATACAGGACAAGGAGGGAATCCCCCCCGACCAGCAGCGTCTTATCTTCGCTGGCAAGCAGTTGGAAGACGGACGCACATTGTCTGACTACAACATCCAGAAGGAATCTACCCTTCACTTGGTACTCCGTCTTCGTGGCGGCAACTAACTTATCTATCCTAAAGCACATACAAATTCTTAATATTCTTACCATTCCAGATATAGTACCTAATTGAAACTTTGATTGAATAAATAAATATCTTTCACTTCTGATATTGTTGTATTTATTTCTTTAGCTTACACACACCCCCCATACACAAGTTTGTTTTTGATCTCATTTTAGCTTCTAATTATAAACTACTATGTTTACATTAATTACACACAAGAAACTTTCAGTATTAGGATAAATAATAATAATAAGCGGCGCGCAATGATTGTTGACACAACCGTCCCGAATGATGAGAACCTCTTGAAAGCCGAGAAAGATAAACAAATCAAGTATCGACTTAGCTTGCGAGGTTGTCGACATGTGGGATGTGGACTCGGTGATCATTGTGCCGATAGTCGTGACAGCCAATTGCTTAATTTAATAGGATTTTTAGAGAGCTGTCAGCAGAGAAATTGGGCGATAGTTTGCGGGAGTTTTTGAATCTCCACTTTTGAATATTTGCAATTTTTATGCAGTCGGGTACTACACCCGTACTTAAGCTTAGATTGCATAGGAAGGCAATCGGCCCCACAAATACAAGTGCGCACTGCTTGAGGAATGCGTTATTAATCTTATCATAACCCGATGCTGAGTGTCCGTTACCCTGGCCAGATGTTGTCGAAAATGGTAATTTGAATCTTATAGATAATTAGATTTGCGGCTTCTGTAATTGTTGCGCACATTTTTAAATTTGTTGCGCTTATAGTTTTTTTAATTATTTCACAAAAACATTTCCTGCTGCGGTAACGTTACCCTAGCCAGACCTTTTTCTTTCTAATGGGAATATTTAAATAAAAACTAGCTATAAAATTAGTTGTCTAGATGAAGTAAATGTTGTGCCTTATTTTGTATTCAAGTTTTCTTCGGTTGCGAAGTTATTCGAGATTTTGCTGGAGTAACGTTTCTGGTTTTGCTAGATCTTTGAAACGGTTAAACGGATTCTTATCATATTTTGTACATGACTTCTTAGGAACTAGTTTAAATTTGTTTTTCAATAAAAAAACCAAAATAATGCATAGCTTAAAGGTTATTTCATTAAATAGAAAAACACTTCAATTGGTCCCAGCACTCTCAATAAGAGGTCTAAAGACTTACTTTAAACATTATTTTGAAGCTTGTAACTGCCTTCAAATGTATCTGAAGTTTCATTAGTATCCTGTAAGTATTTAACAAGTTATGATGATATTCAGTTCCTCAGGAGCACGGTCTTGATGCGTGCGGTGTTATTTGGCCACTGGATTGGATATATGAACTGAATGTTATGTCAATTATTAGTTTTTTAGTTCAGTTGTATAACAGTAAAATTTCAGCTCAGTACGTTGGATAATTAATGAGATAATACGATTAAAGTCATTAGGAAGTGAATGACCGTTGTAATCCGACCAAGTTTAGGTGGTTACGAAAAAGCGAAAACGCAGAACATTATACTATCTTTTGAAATGTTTAGTATAATACACCTTACAATTTCGGTACAGACGCGTACACTGTTAAATACACAATAATATAATAATATTTTCTGTACTATGAAAACATTATTATTATCTTCCAGTTGCACAGACATAACAAAAATCACCGATTTAACATGTAGTTCGGTGGGACGCGGGAGGGGTGGGGTGAAGGGATAATACATTGTTTGCCTAACGCACTAAACATGCTCCATAATCACAAAATTCATCTTGTAGAGAGTGCGCGTGCGCTTCGGCAGTTCCGTTTCCTGTTTTTGCAAATATTTATCGAGTGCGTGAGAGCTATTTATAATAACAAGTGTGGCGAATTACTGCTGCTAATGTGGAGTGCTTCTATTGATCATATTAATTATGGTGCGGGCTGCTTGCTGAATTCACGAACAAGGTAAGCTTGCATAATGTAACTACAGAAATAGTGGCAAAATTATTAATAATATGTAGACTGTTAGGTACTTATCTAAAACTGTATTTATTTTAATGCTTAATTATTTGATTTTAGAACCTTTCTTATTATTTTCTTTTTTTCTCGTACTTAGTTATTACCTGGACTGGAATTCTCAACAATGATAACGACATATTTATCCTTCGCTACATAGTACCTATAAAACAAAGTCGCTTTCCGTTTGTCGGTACCTGTTTGCTTAAATCTTTAAAACTACGCAACGGATACTGAAGCAGGTTTTTAATAGATTGATTCAAGTGGAAGGTTTTTGTGTAGTACATTGTCAACATATGACTTGAAACTTGATTAATGAAATTCATGACTTAGCGACCGATTTTTACCGTTATCCCCATTATGGATTTAGACAAAAAGATTTAGGCAAAATTACTATGTGTAATTTTAATCTGTGATTATTTTAAGTATAAGTTTATTAATACTTTAAAAGTTCAATTGAAATGATTATTTTACCTGTAAATAAACATTTTTAATAATCATGTAGTTTTTTTTAAAACTTGTGTACATGTCTGTACTAAATTTGCAACACTATCCTACATATTTTAGAAGGTACCATAATGTTCTGCGTTTTCGCTTTTTCATAACCACCTAAACTTGGTCGGGTTACCACGGTCATTCACTTCCTAATGACTTTAATCGTATTATCTCATTAATTATCCAATGTACTGAGCTGAAATTTTACTGATATACAACTGAACTAAAAAACTAATAATTGACATAACATTCAGTTCATATATCCAATCCAGTGGCCAAATAACACCGCACGCATCAAGACCGTGCTCCTGAGGAACTGAATATCATCATAACTTGTTAAATACTTACAGGATACTAATGAAACTTCAGATACATTTGAAGGCAGTTACAAGCTTCAAAATAATGTTTAAAGTAAGTCTTTAGACCTCTTATTGAGAGTGCTGGGACCAATTGAAGTGTTTTTCTATTTAATGAAATAACCTTTAAGCTATGCATTATTTTGGTTTTTTTATTGAAAAACAAATTTAAACTAGTTCCTAAGAAGTCATGTACAAAATATGATAAGAATCCGTTTAACCGTTTCAAAGATCTAGCAAAACCAGAAACGTTACTCCAGCAAAATCTCGAATAACTTCGCAACCGAAGAAAACTTGAATACAAAATAAGGCACAACATTTACTTCATCTAGACAACTAATTTTATAGCTAGTTTTTATTTAAATATTCCCATTAGAAAGAAAAAGGTCTGGCTAGGGTAACGTTACCGCAGCAGGAAATGTTTTTGTGAAATAATTAAAAAACTATAAGCGCAACAAATTTAAAAATGTGCGCAACAATTACAGAAGCCGCAAATCTAATTATCTATAAGATTCAAATTACCATTTTCGACAACATCTGGCCAGGGTAACGGACACCGATGCTGACGTAGTTTTAAGATGAGTAATAATTGTAGATATCTCTTTTTCTTCAGTCGGAGCAAGAAAGTTTGGGCTAGTGTGTAGCGTACTATATTGCTCATTGTTAGAGACCAATTCAGTTTCAGTCATGTCAAGTTGTCTTGGCTGCAAGGTTTTCGCCAACGGTTGAGAAGTAATCATTAATGTTATTAAGTGTGGGGACTGGGTTGTCACAATCAGTTACCTACTAACTCAGACTTTCCAGATTTTTTTATTTTTTATATTGCAAATTTTCTTAATTTCATACCATAATTTTTTACAGTCGCCGTTAGGTTCCATTAGTATTGTAAGGTCATCATCTTGTTTGAGATTGGATAGTATATTGATGCAATAATTTCGATATTTCCTATAGGTATAAAATATATAAATATTGTCACAACTTGGATTAGTTGTCAATCCACAAACTTATCAGCCTTTAGCACTCCACTGCTGGACATCATAGGCCTTCCTAATGAAATGACATGCCATTGAACACGAACGTCAACTACCTACTCATCCAGCTGCTACAAGACTGCGTCCTGTGTTTGTCGCTCTGCTTAGCCTGTATACCACAATACACGCCGATGGTCGGAATTACCGAGTTCATAATTCGTTCCATAACTCGCTGAGCGACATTGAATTTGTGCACCAGTCGTACGATGAATAGTCTACGTCTTAGCGGAACAGGCGACAAGAGAAGACTTCTCCCCACACATCCATACTAAGTACCTGAGTTACTGTCTTGTCATCTCTCGAGCCCCATTTAATTACTAGACCCTACAAAAACTAATTCACCACAAGCATTTCCTCATGTCTTTCACCTCTTGCGTCGCATTATGTCGGTACTATCGCCAAAACCTGGTATTATTATATAGGTATTAAAATATCTAAAGTTAATCTAACTATTTTCGAGATAACTATGGTCAAAAGATCTAGGTACTGTTTAAATACCTAAAGATCGTTTCACAGATTTTTGTAATAAGTAATGAACGAAATACATAAAGGAGAATAATAACATACGGTTTATTCAGCTACAATGAATAAACCTAAGGTTGATTGAACTAACAGACGATTCACCTACTGTTGGTTTTTGATAAAAAATCTGATTTTGTCTGTTTTTGTGCTTTTGAACCAGAAGAAGACGGTCGACGTCAGGGGCACCCCGAGGTTCGGATTGGTTAGGTTCCTTTAAACTCTGCAGACAGAAATAGGGGCTCCGTCGAATACGTCTTAATATTATAGCTTGTAAACCAACTTAGACCACAACTACCTACCCTCCACTTCACTACATCGTATAAAACAAAGTCGCTTCCTGCTGTCTGCCTGTCCCTATCTATGCTTAGATCTTTAAAACTACGCAACGGATTTTGATGCGGTTTATTTAATAGATAGAGTGATTCATGAGAAAGGTTTATATGTATAATAGATGCATAATATAGTAGATAAACACTGATAATTTTAGAGGTTTATAATGTGATATCGTAAACAAACACATTTTTTGCGCTTACATTGCAAACGCTGGTTGAATCCTACGAGATAGACCAAAATAATGTACTACAGTATTGTACACTTAAGGTTAAAGGTTTACAAAAAAGTCCGCGATGGTATAGGTATGTCTATCTCTTAGTCCACAATAACCATTTTTTATCCTTTAGACTTATTTACGAAGCGTTTTTAAGCAATACAGCATTAATCCTTATCCAAATAAATACGTTATTCATCACAAGTATTTCATTGTGAACAAAATTGCCTTTGACAACATCTTAGGAGATATCATAATTTTAAAATAACTCCGCATCAAAATGTATATCGACATACTAATAATAAAGCTGAATAGTTTGTTTGTTTGAACGCGCTAATCTCTGGAACTGCCAGTCGGATTTGAAAAATTCCTTTTAAATTTGATAGCCCAATTATCTAGGAAGGCTATAGGTTATTTAACATCACGCTAGAACTCTTAGGGGCCGACCATATAGAAAAAAAGTCTAGTAGTTAATAGCGCGGGCGAGCGATGCGATGCGACCGGGTGGGTCAGGGGAACAAGAAATTAGAAATAAAACGGTCTAGAATCGTTTGTGCTGAATTCATGGTAATAGTTTGCACGTCATTTCCATTACACCTTTTATACATTACCTAGTTCAAATAAAATCTCTTTGTCTGAATCTCAAGGCGAAGCAACGTCGAGGTTATTTGAAAGTAATATCGCTGCATCGTAAGTACATATACGTAACTTACAATTTGCGCATCTTCATTTTAATGTTAATTATGACCTAACGTGAAGGTAAAACTGAATTCTTAATTTTTTATTTAAACCGTTTGCTGTAAAACAAAGCATCTTTAAAATTAACTTCTATTCGAACCGGCGTGGTTGATTGCAATAAAACCTAGAAGGAAAATAATCCCACGCAAAAACAGCCTTTATTGAAGTTAGGTATAATCAGAGAATTGAATTCGAGAATACTTAGGCGCCTTCCTCACCGGATCGGCGCGTTTTCGTTTCTGTACCGAATCTGTGTACAGATTCTTTACCGAGACCCACTTCTTGACTGGCTCGGTTTGCTACGGTTTTTGTCATTTGTTAGGGGTCCTGCGCTGCGTGTGAGTGAACTGCGGGGTGGGGCGGGAGTGATAGGACGGGCGAGTCGAAAGGTTCGGTAGTACTCGGTACAGAGACGTGTGTATGCGCTCGGTAAAGAATCTGTACAGATTCGGTACAGAAACGAAAACGAAACGAAAACGCGCCGATCCGGTGAGGAAGGCGCCTTAGGTACAGAAAGTAAGTGAGCATATTTAAATGAAACAAAAATAAGTGTTTAATTGTTAACATTTTATTAGGAGGCGAAAACGAGCAATAAGTTTCGGGATAAATTTTAATACAAATCAATAATATTTGCATTACATCTCGTAAATCGTCAAGTTTAAATCTATGAAATTACAGTATTTTAAGATTACAGTAACATGAACAAGAATAATACACCATAACAGACGTAGGTATTCGCATCAATAGCAAAATATTTTGGGATCCAATATAATGATAGTGCTACGACACGTAATTATACTTTGGTATGCTAACAAATCACCTATCAGCATAATGTTACTTGTTGATGGAATAACTCGACTTACAAATACATTAAAGATACTGACAAGTTTTTTTACCAGTATTTATGTAAGTTTGAATGAAGTAAACCTTCAATTCGATATTTTAAAAATACATTGAGTCAACTGTGAAGCTTGTCAACAAGTATCATTAATTACCATACAAGCCAATGATTCGACATACGTAACAAGTCAAGCAACACTGAACCAACACAGTATAGGACAACTACAAAATGAGTGTTTGATAAACTAGTCCCTTTAACTAGGTAGCTAACGTGATAAGCCCAGGTTATCAACAAAAAAAATTGGAAATAATTTGATCATTATTCATTCATGAGCACAAATAAGTATGAAAATTTGCTAATTTTATCGTAATTTATCTTACAGAAGCAATATCTGCGACACATAAGGATAGCCGGTTTGTAAAGTTCGGCAATAATTTAATTAGGCAGTTAATTGATTTTCGCTCTTTGTTTCATACTTATTTGTGCTGGCGACTGTGCATGCATATTATGAATGTCATTTTATTACCTATAGTTTTGTTTGCTTCCCTCGAGCAGGCTAGGCTAGTTCATCAAACACGGAAACACGTTCACATCGTTCATATCAATCATTCACTCATTCCCAAGCTAGTAGAATTTATACACATTTAAAACAACAACAGTCTAATTCCGCTCTGTAGGATAGTGATAAGATCGTACTGCATTCGATTAAATGGTATGCATTATTGAGAAGGACATAGCGATATTACGTGATGGCGGACATATTGTAACGTCCAGTGCACGCCGTATCACCTCACATTAAACATTGAAACATGACATCCTCGTAACATTGATGAATATATTTATTTACTCAAAATACTTATATTAAGAGACACTTGAAGATAGAACAATTATTTATGAACTTACATACAACTAACATTAGATCTAGGTATTGTCTTTTGTATGCCAGAAATGTGATACAATGGGGTCCGTTTACGACAATAATGATGCGATGA
This sequence comes from Apamea monoglypha, assembly GCA_911387795.2. Classification (NCBI taxonomy): domain Eukaryota; kingdom Metazoa; phylum Arthropoda; class Insecta; order Lepidoptera; family Noctuidae; genus Apamea; species Apamea monoglypha. The sequence goes on along the minus strand of OU426930.1, from coordinate 11,896,334 downwards.
ATTTATTATAAATTACTTATGTTCAATATTACTGCAACATCAATATCGGACAAAGTGAATAATATGACGATTTAAGATCTTACCTCTCAAGTGCATTAATTAAAGTACATTTAACATTACTATTGAATGGAGGCCATGTACATTTACTAATTTCGATATTTTTTGGTATCAATCATACACATTAAAATATAGTTAAAATAGGTTGCCTAAATATTGTAATGACTAAAGGTGTTATTATGCGAAATGTCGAAAAATTAAATGGGGCTGGTATAACATATAAACAATATAATATAAAAAATACATGACAGGACACCGCACCAACAGCATGATATATATAGTTATCACAATTACATTATATTATGTTTTATAGCTTGCCAATAATACATCAAACATCGAAACGCCATAGATCTCTGGCAATAGTTTAACAACTCTTACGACTCCGTCCCTTATACTCTCACAATAATTGTATAATATACGTTACATTGTATACTTTCTCCATTCGGTTAAATAATTACCCGCAAACATACATCTATAAAATCTAATTGCATGTGTTAACTAGTTTTTTATAATATAGTCCTAATACATACTATAATATCCCGTTCCTGTGCCTTTACTTTTCGGTACAAATTAGGATAATAAACTAAATAAACTAATAGTACGTCAAAGGAGAATACTATATAAAGGATAATGCACCTAAAAAAATAGATGCACGATATTTAACTAATATACAAAAGTTAGTTTAACAATATCACTTTACAGATTTTTTTGCTGCTTCGTGGCAGAGAGCCGTCAGCAATAATGTATTGCGATTGACATGACGTATCACTTTGCTTAAAATTATCAATCTCATCTATCGTATCCACATCGATAAACTTGAGCTGTATGTATTTGGAATGCAACATTATGGTCTGGCATACACTTGCCACTTTATATACGCACAGCAACTTTATTACTATGTGGACAGCATTTCATACTCCAGCTATTAATAATCAATATGATTCCTCGTCCTTCGAGTCTGAGCAAAGGTACTCCAATTGATGTTGGTATATTTGGCGAAAGTCACTTTTAAAACTAAAAATACCTAATACATAAAAATAACGGCAATTTACTCCCAACTCATTACTAATATAAATCGTCATGAAGTAAAATGGCAACATGATTACAATGATTTCTATTACAATAATTTTAACATTAAATAATTATTTATTTTGGCAATAAATGCAAACAGTAGGTAGGTGCGATACAAAATAATTTCATAAGTAAAATTCGTAGCATTATCTCCTCGAGATTAGATTAGATGTTTACATCTAGAAAGTCAAAAACATTCAATTTTATTACTATATTTATAAAGTTTGGAAGATTGATAACATTTTGAGTATTTAATATTGAAAGACATGATGAAATATCGTCAAAGAAATTCTGCTACGATAAAAGGATGACGAAACTGTGAAATACACAGGAAGACAAATTGGAACCGAAAAAATTACATAGTTCATCAAATTATTCGGCGTAATAAAGGAGGTACCATAAACAGCTTGCCATTGAGCTTTTGACACAATAATAGATTCAAATCTACATAATACTGCGTAACGTGACGTCGTAACGAATGAGTAGGAAGTGTAACACAACCTTTACAAAGGTTGGGCCGACTCGGCATTGGTACCACTGTTCAAGTTGAGATTCCTTGCGGGTACTACGGGGTCAAATTAAATTAGCTAGCGAAACTCCGCAGATGTGATGGGTATCGAGATCTAAAGAGAACAAAACATAACTTTATAATAACAAAAAAATCTGGCAACCTTAAGTAGTGTACTTGAAATATCGGTTTTGTTTGTGTGAGCTTACAATACGATTAAACACAAAAAAAAACAATTTTCTCACATCATACTTCAAGTTACATACTACAATTGACTTTTGACCGTTGACTTTTTTATCGCGTTTAAATATCGATACCCAGTGTCGTTACGTTTGCGGAGTTTTACTAGCTAATTTAATTTGACCTTGTATATGATCTCGCATTGTATCGGTTCGTCTTCGTAGCAGTATAAAGTTGTGTTACATCAGTAGGGAATGAATGAATACGTCGGTGGTTAGGTGTGGTCGCGGTGCTTACATGTTGGGTAGCGGCACAGTGACCTGCACGTAGCTGATGGGGAAGTAACCGGTCTTTCCGTTCACCGAGCCCTCGAACCAGTTGTCGTCAACTTTGTTGATCAGCGTGATCACGTCGTTCTCCTGAAACAAAACATTTACATTCCCAATTATGAGATTTAGTGCTAATTTCACCAATGAAACTGGACGCATTCAGGAAATCAAAACTGCGTTCAAGAGCTGTCATTTAGTGCTAATTTTACCCAAGAAACTGGACGCGGTGCGCAAATCTAAACTGCGTTCAAGAGCTGTCATTTAGTGCTAATTTCACCAATGAAATTGGATGCGTTTAGCAAATCTAAACTGCGTTCAGGAGCTGTCAGTGTCAGTATTCTACAATACTTATGATGATACTGGCAGCTCTCGAACGCGGTTTAGATGTGTAGATCGTGTTCAGATTCATTGGTGAAATCAGCTCTTATTACTTTGTAAAATATGTAAGGACTTTATGTTGGGCTCGGGTCTCATGCTTTTAGGCATTACCAAAAAAGTCACAGGCCGTCCTTCTCCTGTGACGGTATTATAACGCGTGCCATCATTGAATCAGCATGAGAGAGATGGAGCTATACAGGACGAATAGCGCCTTCTCTTTATCGCAACGGAACGACGATGATTTTTTGATAATAAAGCCTCTCGTCACAGTTGCTTTTTAAATCTTTACTACTTATAACCTTTCTAGCATGTAAATTCAGGAAAATAATTTGTTAAGCAAATAGACTACCAACTTAAATTGTCTGTATATTCAAATCACAACTGTTATTCTTTGACAGTTGTGACGTAGTGTCAATTTGCCTGGCTGTACCGCGCGCAATCTTATTTTTCGCGCCATCTATAATTAAGATTTTAAAGCTTACCTTAAATCCTAGTTCGCCCTGATTTTCGGGCTCGAAGTCATAGAGAGCAGTGCAGCAGGGGCCTTTGTTGGCGGCCACTGGGGTCCGCGCGGGCGACTTAACTGGCGACGGCAATGGGGATGCTGCGGGGACAATAAGTTTTAGTACGAACATATACACTTAGCTAAACTTGGCTTTTATCACAACGCAGCGAAACGAAACGGTACTGAATAAGACCCCTTGTTTTTTAATTAACGGTAGAGCTATACCCGTTGTAAGGGACATCGAACTGTTACCGTGAATTCAGCACATAAGTCTAGACTATATTTGAATTTAAAATTTGAGATATATTTCAAGTTATGGAACAACAAACTGAATGTCATACTTAACAAAGTCCAAATTCCATTGCAACCAAAAACTTATTAGGACCTTTTTGTTACAAATGGTCATTCAAAAATCAACTTAGAATACATTTTACTAAAGTTGATAACTGATTAAGTGGCGATGGAATGTAAATTATCTGAGATTATTAGAAAAAATCTGCTGCACCCATACATTTTGATTGTATAGGTATTGCACTTTTGTATTTTTCTATGTCCCTTACACCCTGAATACTGGTAGAGTTGTAGTTATTTCAGCTAGCTTCCGTTTCGCTTTCGCTGCAGTGTGCCAAAAGGCGTGAAGCCCAAAGTAAATGCGATACTGTTAGCGACAGCAATCGTTGGCTTTCCACTATTTACTGTTAATTATCTTAGCCATGTTTAGTAAGGGTACATACGGACTGACAGGTGACTTGCTTAGAGCTTATACATACGCTAGGCGACTAGCGAAGGCCCCAAGCGAACAGTGAGGCCTAATGCGAAAATTATAGAACGTTCGTTTCACTTCGCTTTTCGCAAGTTCACTCGCTAGACTCTAGGCGCTAAGCAAGCCACCGGTCAGTGCGCACGTAGCCTTATGGTATTTTGTTAAGAACTATAAGAATGCTCTTATAGTTCTTAACATAATGCTATCATATGGCTTATAATAAAGCACAGATCGCAGTTGCTAAACCTATCGCAGTATGCTTTGTGCCCTAAAGGGGATACACAGTCTGCAGCATCAAATTCATCTATTCTATAGAACCCATGTTGTACCTCTAAAAATTCTATCATTCAATTGATATTAATATCATAAACGGTAGTTAAACAAATCTTTCCGTTTACCTGCTAGTTTAAGTTTGATGCTGAAGAATGTGTTCTCGCCTCTAGTAGATACTACGGGTTATGATAATGATAATGATAAATACATGGCACAACCTTACCTAACAAGGTAAGGTTGTGCCATGTATTTTGGCCTCATAAACATGGAGTATGCTTTATACGGGGTTACTTTAAATTGGCTAGCTAAACTCCGCAGACGCGACGGGTAGCGATACCTAAACACGATAAAATAAAAAATAAAAAGATTTGATGATTGATGACATGATTTCAGAAAAACTGTTTTCTTATGTTGTATCGTGTTTCTATGTTGATACCTATCATATCTGTGAAGTTTATTACTAGCCAATTTAAAATAACCCTGTAAGTGAGTTTTGCATTAACTCTAATTTATGATACAGCAACTCGTAATATCTACCAAACAATATGAATATAAAAAACTGCAATCAATGTTTATGAGAGTATGTATGGTAATTTGACATCCTTTCACAATGTAATGAATGTTTGACAGTTACATGATATGACCATAATATGGCTATGCTGAAGTTTCGAAAGCGCATGCCATCAAATATATCGCATTCATACGAACACTACTGAACGTCACACGGGTATGTTTCTATGATTCTCCTTTTGACATGCACAATATTATTTTATTTAGGGCTGATTTTTCAATCGACAGAAAAATTTTATTCGTTGAATAAAATTGACGTCTGACAGATTTTGTATGGAAGAACTGTCAAAAATTCAAAATTATTCCTCCGATAACGTTATCTGGCGTTGGAAAAATCAGCCCTTATTTAAAAACTTACATTTAGCCGCTACGATGTAATTTTAGCCTAAGTTTTTAGCCAAAAGACGATTTTATTGATAGGTTTTGCTAAGACTTCACAAAAACGCCACACAAGTTTTAAGCAACATTGAAAAGCGGTAGTCATTTTGTCAAAAGCAAGGGTACAAACTTGAAATCATAATACTACTACTCTACGTGTTTTGTTTTGCTCCGAGTCCAGTCAGCGGTTTTTAACAAAATAGAAAAGCATTTTTATAAACTACTCGAGTTATATTTTTCTAAACGATTTGTGTCGGTGTATGGTGACGTGTGAAAGATTGCATTTCTATTTTAATACGAAAGCTAATTAGTTATTTTAATGTTTAAGGACTAATATCTGCTTTTGATACAGAACTGACATCAGAAGGCCAATTCCCGTAATTAAAAACGTTCAAAATCTAGTCGCAATCAGTCGACAATCAATGTCCAAAACTTGTCAAAAAATGTAGGGAAACTAGAGGTAATTTTGACAGATTGAGACTGATATCAGACGTTCTTAAAATTACAAGAATTACCCCTCTGGTGTCTGGAACGAAAATTATTGACGTGTCAAAATCAGGCATGTCAAGTGTTGTGATTGTCTGTTGGTGAATAATCCAACGAATCACAACAGTTTACGCGCGTTTAACAATTTGTCAGTGATGTGACATTTTTGTTGAATTTTGATCCAGAAAGTTTACAAAAAAAATAATTCAACATTCATAATTATTATTATGGATTTCATGTTTCAAAGAGCTCACTAAAGTATCGTACTGATCTCTAAGTCGAAACTATTACATATGTAATTTCGAATAAAAAAACTATTAATGTATGAATTACGTTCTATTTACATATTATTATGGATAAATGTTTCAAAGAGCTCACTAAAATTTAGTACTGATCTCTAAGGGCTGATTTTTCCATCGCCAGATAACTTTTATTCGAGGAATAAAATTGGCGTTAGACATTTTTTTATGAAATAACTGTCAAAATTTCAAAATTATTCCTCGAATAAAGTTATCAGATGATTTAACAATCAGTCCTAAGTCGAAACTATTTCATAATTTCGAATAAAAAAACTATTAATGAATGAATTACGTTATATTTACAGCAATAATTTTAAAAAGTCAATCTAAAATTTTAGTACAGTCAGGTAGCACGTTCATGATCGACGTAAACCATGAATAAGTCAGCAATGTAACTCGTTATCTCGGTAATTTATAATTTATAATAATGAGATAAGAGTTACATTGCAATGACTTACTAATGATTTTACGTCATTCAAATTCATTAATGAATGCGCTACTTCAGGCAAATCTAAATTATAGATGCAATCTCTCATGTATGTGTTCGCGTGTTACCATTGGTTGAGCGCGACGGGTTGCCCGATCCCGGGAACAGTTCCAGGTTCGATGGCGGCTTGTGCTCCGGGGAACCGGCGTGGGAACCAGCTTCGCACAACGTGAACAAACCATATACTCAATGCCCACAAAAACTAATTTCGTGAATGCGAAAGTTGTTTCGTTAATGCGAAAGACGTTTCATAAATGCGAAAGTTATTTTCGTAAAAGGATCAAATCGATCTATCGGTAACAAACGATCATTTTTTTTTTACGGTGATTTGTACTATATAATTTACCACAATACACGGTGCGAGGGATATCGACGCGCAAACTGTTAACATGAATTTAGCACATGATTCTAGACCTCTCAGAGCAGAAAACTTTCGTCGGCTATTACAAAAAATCTGCTGTTTCATACAAAAGTGAAGTGAATAGAACACCACAGTAAAAAATTATAGAACAGCTGGTTTTTTTTTTTTATTGAACGGCGAAAAATTCCTACTCTGGAGGGTCTAGAATCAGCGGTACTATTCTGTAAAAATCTCACTGTGAAACTTAGGTGAAGTGAGCTGACAACAGTGCCAATTCCAAGCTTCAGGTGGAATGACAGCTCACTTCACTTACCTTTGGAAATACAGTTCGAGCGTCGATATCTCTTACAACCCTGTATTGATTAAAAAATAATCAGAACGTTTCTGTAAAATAACGGTATTTTTTTTTCAATTAAAATAATATTTAACTGTAGCTTTAATTTCCCGCGATGTGCATGTCAATCAGTTCGTCTGTAAAGGACTGAACATCGAACATCTTCAGAAATAAGAAAGAGACATCAAATATCGACTACTCGAAGAAACAGGAAGAAAGATCATACCATACTTTGCTTTCCTACCAGAGACAAACATACATAATATCAAAATAGAAAGAAACATGTATTATTGTTCTATAAAGAGGAGACAATTATTAACTGCAAGTAGTGTTGCCAGTTATAAAATATTAAAAAGGATTTTTTTTAATCGGGTAAGCAAATTATTATATTTCTATTTCAACTTTCTTGCTATTACTGGCAACACTAATTGTAGTAACACACATATTAATTAGAATAACATTGATAATAAGAAGGTAATTCCTACGTTAAAATGGGAGGAGGGATATAGGAAAAGGATTTTCGGCAACCTGTAAGAAAAGTTGTCAATAATCGTCCCACGCCTGTGAGTGCACCTTTTCGGTTATAAACAGAAAAAGAGAAGCTCAAAATAAAAAGAATAAATATGTTATGTCAAAGTAATTTAGCCCCCAAATTATGTACAAAAAACCGTTTGAGAACCGAGCGACCTGAAAACTATTGGCGGAACTACAATATTTACATTTTAAATGCTACCTCTAAAATATATACCAAAACTTGTTACGCACAGGTGGTAGAAAATATATACCAAAACTTGTTACGCACAGGTGGTAGAAAATATATACCAAAACTTGTTACGCACAGATGGATATAGGACTGCTTTGTTGAGGAAAAGCGTTTTTGGTATGGCACCGGCTATTTTTAACCACATTCCTAATTCCATAAAAGAGGAACCAGTAACAACTTTCAAAAAGAAACTAACGGCACTTCTATTGAGTAAATGTTACTACTCCGTATCGGATTTTCTATCTGAAAAATTTTAGTTGTTTATATCTGTATGTTTGATGATGAACTGCATCAATGTTTGCATGCCAAAATGGTAGAATGTACAAGGATTTTTTCATATTACTGTAACCACCTTATTGAAAATACCTACATTCTGAGCAAATAAATGAATATTCTATTCTATTCTATGTATTCCATTGAAATCGTTTCTAAATATGTGCACAACTTCCACCCGGCTTTGGAGAAGGTGATAAACTCAAATATTAACTAACTCGTTTAACCGAAATAACACGAACCAATCGAATGACTTGACACGAAGATTTGGCAACATACAATATGGAGACGACAATAAATGAAAACAAGGGAAAACAGTAAAGTCGAAGGAGTATTTTAAAACTATCAGATAAATTCTAATATAGTATTTATAAAAATGTTTTTTTTTTCCAAACAAGTTAAATATGTAGTAGTAATGGGCCAACTGTTGGATATATTTGGTTAAATTTTTGTATGCAGGCTGGGAAAAAGGTCAAACCTTAGGCGAATTGCGAATCTTGACTTCCGAAATTTTGACTTTGACCTCAAGGTCAATGACCCTGAGGTCAACGTCAATGCCCTTGAAGTGTCCCATGGTGTTCCCCCACCCTACTACTCCCACATCCCACCGGGTCCCGAAGGCTTGATTAGGCGATAGTCGAAGTCTTTTTTTTCATAGTGCCCCATTTCGTATCCACTGACCTTAGTAATTAATTAGTTTAATTCATCGCCGTATTATCATCTCCACCTTGTACAGAAACCAGAGGTCAAACTCGTTGACATAATGTTAAGACTCCTGTGTATATGTATACTTTTACTAAAAACCGACCAAATATTTACATATGACTATAACAGCATAAGTTGCACCGGCTAGTGTAGACTAAAATACTCTTATTTGATAACTAGACTAAATTTAGGTTCAGTGCATCTTTTTCTTTCTATTTCATTAATAAAAGACAGAAGATAAATATTAGTTTAGTTCTGTCAAATTAGGATACTCCATAGATAATTTAAACGTGATTAAAAACATGGCTGCTAAAAATACGTCAATTTACGTCAGGCGCTGAATAATTTGACAGAACTAAACTAATATTTATCTTCTGTCCTTTTCTTAATGAAATAGAAAGAAAAAGATGCACTGAACTTAAATTGAGTTTAGTTTGTGAACAAGGGAATCGGTGCCATTATCTCTTTTTTGTTAGGAACCTGCTCCGGCGCGCGCACAACCACTTACCAAAGTTTCTTCGCAATCGGTCTAGCCATTTTCAACTTTTTACGAGACTGACGTACGACGATTGATTGATTTTTATATTTGTTCATAAAGACTCAAGAACCACTAATTATTTACCAAAGTTTTGGGAACCGCTAGTTGCAATTTACACGGAAAATAGATACAATTAAACGTCTACACTGAAAAGAACCAACCTATTACCACAGAATAAATAACTATTACTATCAAATTATTGAAAAAAAGACTATAAAGACTCTCTAACTAAACGTTCTATTAATTCGCTTCTAAAATGTGTGTCACCTTGACAGCATATGAAATATCGCGCCTGACCGTTGCCAAATCCAAAATTACCCACATTTAATACAAGTCCCGTTCCAAGAAATTAACATTATTCTAATGTATACCGTGGTTAGTTATGAGTGATATGTGTATTAATAGTCCACCGTCGTACCACAAAATAGATGGGTACAGAAGGTCGGCTCCATACAACGACCAAAAACGCACTCACACTTATACATACTTCGCGTACATCGAGTGCAAGCGCACTCGTGACAGCATTCGATTGAGATCGCCGCACGTACGTCTAAGTGACAATTTCATCAATGAATCTGAGCACGATCAGCGTCAACATCAAAACTGCGTTCAAGAGCTGTCAGTGGCCCCGATTCCCTTGTTCCAAACTAAACTAAATTTAAATTCAGTGCATCTTTTTCTTTCTATTTCATTAAGAAAAGGACAAAAGATAATATTAGTTTAGTCCTGTCAGATTAAGATATTCCATAGAAAATTTAGACGTGATTAAAAACATGGCTACTAAAAATACGTCAATTTACGTCAGGCGCTAACTAATTTGACAGTAAACTAGTATTTATCTTCTGTCCTTTTCTTAATGAAATAGAAAGAAAAAGATGAACTGAACTTAAATTTAGTTTAGTTTGTGAAAAGGGCAATCGGCGTCAACGTCAATATTCTGCAATACACAAGTTTAAAACAACTGACAGCTCTTGGACGCGGTTTAGATGTGCTGATCGCGTTTAGCCAATAGATTCTATAAAAATCTCACCGTGAAAAGTTAAGTGAAGTGAGCTTAGAGTGAGCTGTCAACAGTGTCAATCCCTAGAATTAATTGGAACGACAGCTCACTCCACGCTCACTTCAACTAAGTTTTCACGGTGAGATGGTTACAGAATCGCACTGTAGTTCCATTAGTGAAATCCGCCCTAAGTGAGAGTGCGCCTGTTTTCACCCGTTATATGGAGCCGGCCTTCTGTACCACTCTGTGCTAAATAAATGTATTTTCTTTCTTTCTTTTACTCTATTTTATGGTCGTACCGTCTCGCGGAACTTGCAATGTGCTCCGAAGCGTGCAGAATGTCCTCCTCAATGAAATGTGTAATAGTGCTATAAGATTTCAACCATGGACCGCTCCCAAAAATAATAATAAAATAAAATTAGAACCGCCACCTAGCCAAATCATGGTAAACAAAAGTTGCGAAACATTTTTGGAACAACATGCTTGTGGAACATGTTTCGAGCAACAACAAGTTGCTAAAACATTACGCAACTTTTTTTGACCAAGAACACAAAGACTTTACCGTCCATAACCAAAACCAAAGATATAACCCAGCAAATAAAACCAAAGTCACCTGTCCAAGGGTCCCTTCCATTGATCTGATTTCTTGGCGCCGGGTGCGGTTTGAACCTTGGCGCTGGCCTCGATTGGGCACGATAGGGTGGGGGTGCTTCCCAAGCCGTGAAGGGGTCTGTGTTGCTGAGGTCGCCGACAGAGGAAGAAGGGGGGATGTGTTGGCGAGGACGGGACAAACTCTGGGTGGAACCGTACCGCCTACCATTGTTCAAGTCGTGGATGCCCTCGATGTTGAGGTCCGCTAAGGTCTTTGGTACGAACTCCATCTTGGGGCGGTTCACCGCTTCCTCTTTCCTGGAAACGTACAAAAATAGTAATTTTAGTAAAAAAGTTTGTTAACTTTGTTTGTTACTCTCACGATTTAAGCACTTAACGGATTTGGATGATATTTGGCACACATGTAGACTATGAATGACCCGGATTAACAATGCACATAGATCGCGGCAACATCAGGCGGGATTTTACGCGCACTGGATTTTCAACTCTTGGTGTTGAGCCGAGCATTAAGAATCCAACAGAGCATGCGCTCTATTGGATTCTTAATGCTCGGCTTTTTTGAAACACAGGGAATGTGGTTTTTTGAACCACAGGGATGCCCCTGTGGTTCAAAAAAACACACTGTTGGATTTTCATCTCTCGGCGCTAAGCAGAGCACTGAAAATCCAGTGAGAGCAAAAAAAATCGCCACAGGAAAACAGGCGTTTTCGGGATGCGAGTGAAACTGCTGGTAACAAGGTTAAGCAATAAAATTAAGGACCACAGATTACCTATAAAAAAAAAAATTGCGCATGATAAATTAATTTAAAGTTGTACTCACTTTTCCATAAGTGTAGAGACGAGTCCTTTGAGGATCTCCGTGCATTGCTGGTGGTACTCCAGTAGACTCTCTGCGAAGAACGTCAGCTGTGCTACTTGCTCGACCTGTGAACGACATACATGTTAGCATGGATACTTAGAATACGAGACTATTGGTTACCCTTTATAGATTCGTGACATAGCTTTAGAGCTCTTTGTCACTCTTTGTGACGGAACTCGTCTGCGGATGTTGTCTAAACTATTATAATAAAGAGAAAAGATTTGTATGTTTGTTTGTTGCGCTTTAACGGCAGAGCGGATTTGGATGAAATTTGGTATATGAGTAGACGATAAACTGGATTAAGACACAGGATGCTTTTATCCCGATATTCCCACGGGACGAACTAATAAAACCGCTAAGCAGCGTTGTTGACTTGTTTGCTAATGAATAACATAGAAAAAGAAGTAAAAGTAACAAAGGTACTTACGTCATTATCAAGGAGGTTGAACATCCCGATCTGGGCAAGTTGAAGCGACTCGGCGAACTTCTCCTCCGCCTGTCGGATTTCATCGTCTGCAATGTGAGCACCTGATGTTACGGCCGCTTCACAAACGTACGGTACGCACACGGATACGCAACAATACGGATAGATACGCGAACATTAGTTACATAAACAAAAAAAAAAAACAAAAAAGAAACAAAAAGTGCATACAAACCAAACGGCGAAAATAATACTCGGGTTATGAATGATGGTTAGGAGCGACGCAGACGGAGGACGGGAACAAGAACATGAAAAAAACGAGCGCACTTTATACGATTTGAATAAAATCTAATGAGGCTTTGAATGACGTGTTAGCTCTGCACTACAGGCCTATTGTGTTTTTAGTTTAGCATTTTATTTTTCCCCACATACCCTGTCTTGGTGTGTTGTGACTTGGGCTCATGTAAGGGCTCGCCCGACCGGGGCCTGGCCAATACATTCGGAAAAAAGAAAAGTAAGAACTTAGAAAAATAGACGAAAAATCAAAAGTTGATAGAGGCAAACTAATTAAAAAGAGGATGTTTGAATCTGTTCAATAAGTGGTAATCACCTTTAGCCTGTCTTCGCCGTTTGCAGTCGAAGTCCAACCGGCGGCCCTGTAGTTTTTTTCGGTGATGCTGAAAAAGAAGTTCAAAAGATCAGTCAATCCTACTTAATATCATAAACGTGAAAGTTTGTATGTACGGATGGATGGATGTTTGTTACTCTTTCACGCAAAAGCTCCTGAACGGATTTTGATGAAATTTGGCACACAGATGGTTTATAACTAGGATTAACACATATGATACTTTTTATCCCGATATTCCCACGGGATCGAAACTTATGCCGGTGAAACAGCGGGGCGCTGCTAGTTATTTCTATAAACCTTTCCTTTTGACGGCTACCAGCTCCGATAAAAACTAGAATACGCAAGGTTCAGTAGTGTAACTGTTCCTTTGTGAGGAAGCTAATGATTGTAAAGTGATAACTGATAAGCCAAGGAGGTGCTACAAACGAACCAAAGTTTCTAAGCACTATAGTATGTACATAATAAAATGGTGGACTATTCTACGTCATAGGTAAAACATACACAAGTCGTAGTTAAACCAAAAATCTAATTAATAATAATTACCTACATAAAATATTATAAGGCGCAAAACTCACCATTACTTCCTTAAGATCTTTGGTCTGCAAATGATGAAGAGGTTCCAGGAAGTTCTGCTTAATGTTGTCGTCCAGGGAATACTTTACGTCAGCCATTTGCTTCAGAGCCTCGCCCATCTCGATGAGACAATTCGCTAAGAAGTTATTTTTTATTAAAACATTAATCCTATATTACTAGGAGAAAAAGGTGCATGCTTTTATCTTCACCCCAGTAATAATGAAACAGGATATTTAACAGTATACCGTTAAGGCCTAGTTTCAATAATATAGGGCGAATTCTGGATGGGGATCGAACCCAGGACCAGTTAGGGGTTTAAACTAGGTTTATTTTATATACTTGCAATTTTTCGTGTCCTGGAAAGAACGTTTTTCATAAATCATAATGATCTAGATAAACAATTTATAGAAAGAAAATAACATAAAAATAAATATTTGATGCAAATGTAAAGCTGTAATTTGGTCCGTGCCTACCGGCGCGTAAGTGTTCCACGCGCGCCTCAAAGAGATGTCAGCATCAGCAACGAGGGGCCCCTCAGGGTCGAAGCCTGCCGGGGCAGCGGGATTGTCCGGAAGGGTTACCGCTACCCCGGAACATAAAGGGCGAAGGAAGGAACATGGGTGGGTTTTAGTCAGTAAGAGTCTGACACTCCCTTCCGCTCCACCCAGAGCGGGAGGGGTCATTTGATGATTTCCCATCCCAAAAAAAAAAAAAAAAAGCTGTAATTTGGTTTCATTAAGTGACTACACTTATCTTAGATTTCCAATATACATCAGATGATAGGAGCTGATACGACTTCAATAACAAATTAATATTATGAAAAAATCAAAACAAATTAAAATTATCATTACAACTGAAAAAGTGTCAGTCAGGTTATGTCCCATCATACTGGCGTATACTGGCTGGGCACGCGCGACTCCCGTGGGAGCGCGCAGCACCCGCAGCGTCCACGCTGCGTGCACGTCGCGTGACTGCGAAACGATTGAACGGAACGAAAAAAAAAAACAAAAAAACGGGCGTCTGTGCGATGCCAGGGTAGCGTTCCACCGCCGCGCGACGTGCATGCGACGTCACGCGTCCACGCCGCGTCAACGCTGCGCTCTCGTTCGAGTCACGCGCACGCCCGGCTCACGCCGGTGTGCCCCTCCAGCCATACCGTGTCCATCTGAATGACAAAGTTTGGTTCACCATCTTCGAAAAACACTCTCAACACATTAATATTTTTAGAGAGGAACTTACAGAAGACGGTGTCCTCCCCCAGTTTCTTGCCGTAGAGCAGCATGCAATCGCCAAGCACGCCCTCCGGCTGGGGGTAGGTGTTACTCTTGGCTTGCCCGCTCAGTTTGCTGATGCCCTTCACGGCCGCCATCTTCGCCCGAGCCGTAGGGTTCGGCTGCAGGAACTCTTTTGTTTTTGTTTGTAATTCTTCAACTAGCTCGCAAGTGACGTCCGTTTTCTATAAAAAAAATGTATTCAATATTTTACATTCAGTAGTAAATTCATGGTAAAATATACATAGGGTAGCTGATGAAGTCAAATGAGATGTTACGGGACCGTACCAAACTAAGCCTTACACATAAATCATGTTTAAGAACATTCATAAACCTTGGCTAACAAAATGTATTCGGAAGCGGTTACGAGCTTTACGTAAACGTTCTCACTTTTATTACATTCGATTGTGAAATAAAATCTGAATTCATATTCCTCTCCGAACCACGTAGCTTTATTGTGTTTCCATAAAAGCAAGTAGTTACTGCTGTACTTACTCTTTCCATCTCCACAAAGTCCAAATCCAATTTTGTGCCCTCGGCACCTCCCATCTTTTCTGTGACATACTGAAAAAAAAAAAAACCAACGTTATTTATAGTCAGAAGAAAATGATATCAAAACTTCAATAGAACTGTTTGAAAATCTATACACTATATGATAAGTGAATATTGTAAGAATAACGAGCACCTTATGTAACTACTGAATTCAATTATTTAGTAAGCACAAGTAGATATTGCTTATTAAAACTGCCACCCACCCACTGAAGGAGTAATTGATCGGAAAAAAGGTTTCATACTTTTCCAATGAAGACCTAAACATTTATCAAAGGAATCTAATAAAGGAGTGAAAGCATTAATGCGTTGCATTTTACTGTTAAAAAACTTTATACAAAGGATAAACCGCGGAAGTACTGGGAGCGCGAACAAAGGCTTGGGTCGAGGTAGCCTTGGCCGGATTGTGCCCGTTCTACATTGACATCGAAATTGTAATAACTGGGAAAGCTTCTGCATAAATGACTCACTATAAACGCAATCAGTGTCTGTTAACTATTGATATTATTATTAATTAATCATTAGACTTCCATTCATGGATGATTTGTCAGTCATTACACTTTTTCTGATGCTAACGTATATAACTCCGTGAAGATATAATATAACTAACTGTCTCATAAAAAGCAATACAGTTTATAATATAATAGAAATATTATTCTTAAACAGTTTAATATCTTTTCCAAGAATAAACAATAGAAAATAAGCCTTAAGGTACATTTAATGTAAACAAGGGAAAATATGAAAAGATTAGCGGCTTCTCAAAGTGGTGGAAAAAGTGTAGTAGCTATATTGTTAATGGACCCAAATTCTAAGAATAGAGCTCGTACTTTACCAGCCATTTGTTATATTATTATATCCTGAAGCAATTTATAATGTGAGCTTCAGACTCCGAAAACTGGAAATTGAAATTCGGATTTTCGCTAGAAGATAGGTAAGCAATTGAAAGTTTTGCTATTTTCCTAATTTCATTTTGAAGTCTTCATAATTTAAAGTTTGTACTACGACCTATACTTATAATTATTACTAGCTTCTGCCCACGGTTTCCTCCGCGTGGATGTCGGAAATTATCCCACGGGAACGTGCTACTGGGACTAAAAGTAGCCTATGTCCTTCCCCAGGAATGCATCTATCTCCTAGCCAAATTTTATCGAAATCCCTTCAGTGGTTTACGCGTAAAAATGAAACATACAGACAAAGTTACTTTCGAATGTATAATATTAGTATGGATTTGCAAACCATCAAATAATTCTGAAACCCATTACCCATTACCCAATAATATTGTATTGTATGTGTTTTTATGGGCCTTGATGCCTGAAATAAATGGATAAATAAATAAAAATAAAAAAATAAAATTACACATATAACCCTACAGAATATTTTGAACATTAAATTTGCGAACATAAACCTAACGTACCTTCTGAAAATGTTACTGGACATAACAGCTATTACAGATTTACCAGGGCACCTAAAATTCATAATGTCATTTTGTTTCACACAACTACGCGCAAACAGGCCCATTTACAACAATATAACGGACAGTATATAATAAATTGAAGAGGGCGGGACCTTTAACAAAGACCTTGTTAGTCGAGAAATAAGATCCTTGTCATGTCTCGTGGACGTCGTAAAAACAGGGCCGGACTCGTAAACAACGTTTGTGGTTTTACTGCTCAACTTTTAGATAAGCAAAAAATTGGTCTAGTTGAAACGAGACAAGGCTTCAGTCTTTAATATGCTAATTGTTTTCTTTTTCAGGGTTCTATACCCAAAGAGTACCAAGGAACCTATTACTAAGCCTCCGTGGTCCGTCCGTCTGTCTGCCAGCAGGCTGTATCTCATGAACCGTAATAGATAGACAGTTGAACTTTTCACTGAGTGTGTATTTCTATTGCCGCCATAATCAAAAATTATAAAAATAAAGTAAATAAAAAATAAAGGGGGGTCGCCATACAAGAAGCGTGTTATTTTTTCGTTGTTTTTTGCCTTGTGGTACGAAACCCTTCGTATGCGAGTCCGACTCGCACTTGGACGGTTTTTTTTTATTGGTACCTTGTTCCTTTTCTTTTTATTCGTACACGAATAAAAAGAATTTGTTATCATTTAATTGTGCTTTTGTGTGTTGTGATGTTTCTTTTGTGTGCACTGAATAAATGGTTTATTTATCTATCTATCTAATCTTTCACTCAAACCCAGTTTATAATTATCTATTTTCAGTCTGTGTTGTCCCACTGCAGGGCAAGGCCTCCCCCCTTTCTTCTAGCCATTCCTTTCGATTTTGAGCAGGTGCGGACCAATAGTCATAGTCGTACCCATTTATTGATAAGAGATTCTTTAAAGTTACCGTAAACAATCTTATAAATTCTAAAAGTAAAAAAAAATAGAAATTATAAGACAATAAGAAACCAATCCTGTCTGTATTGTCAAGCTCGTTCCGTCATCTAAAAAGTTACCTAGTTTACGAAAATTAGCAGCTTCAGATACATAAAGATTTATTTATTTATTTATTTATACTTTATTGTACACCACAAAAATACATAACATAAAAAATACATCAAACACTACAAAATATACAATGGGCGGCCTTATCGGTTTCTGCGATCTCTTCCAGGCAACCTTGGAATGGACAGTGTTTTTCCTGGACATAAAATGGGACTGCCGTAAAGATGTAGCTGTGAATATCACAATCAGTCAAATCGTCCCGGAGGGTTCTATGAGCACCTCGCCCCTCTATGTCATCACTGTACCCTGTTAGCTCAAGTTTTCTCCTAACTATGTCGAGGCTAAAAGGATTGAGGTTGAGTCTCTCCCGCGTGCCGTAGCTAGGGGTGACCTCGAAAATTGTTTCAGGGATAGATTTTCATAAAAATACGACTGAATTTATAAGAAGTAACGAGCGAATGTTTATTTGTAGAGAGAGTACATATTGACAACTTTAGCGAAACATTTACTTAGTTTTTAATGAGTAACATTAGCTTAACTAACTATCTGGATATTATGTGGGTTTATATATACATATATACCCACATAATAGCCAGACAGTTATCCAGGTAGCTGCTTCACGGACAGTGTACATAAGTACACTGTCCGTGAAGCAGACACAATAGTGAATCTTAGGGACAGGGACTTTCCCTGTCCCTAAGATTCACTATTGTGTCTGCTTCACCCTTTGTCTTAACCCTTTGGTTAAGATAATCTTTGCCATTTTCTTGGTAAGTATGATACATTTTCCATTATCCACTAAATTCAAACTGCTTTCTATCTCAGTATCCCCCACATGCATAACTCTATTAAAGCGATCCAAGTGTACTCCCGCATCCCGCTTCAATGTCGCAGGACTAGAGGGAAGCTGCGAAGGCCGTTATAATTGGGGCACCTCGTCGATATAGGGCAGGCTAGGTCACGGCCAACCTGTCTCCCCGCTCTTCCCTTTTAACACCCAATGTGGGATAAGTCGAGATGTTCACAACATTTGTTCCAATCCTCACAGGTTTATAACATACATCTACATAATTATATAATATTAGCGTAGTGAAAATAAATGGCAGCTAGCACGCAGGTTAAATATGGAACGAAATTTGTTTGTCTATTAGTCTTTCTGAATAAATAATAATGTGAAGGTATACATCATCATTACGAAGATACAATGTTGATGATTCATTTTTAAGTGGATGCTGGTTGTATTTATATGAAAAATCGATCGCGTGGCCTAAAATAGCTGAATTATTTCCTTAGCTTGTACGGCATGGTGATTTGTTACTGTTCATGAGAGCACGGCTATGACATGTCGACAACTAGGCGTAGGCAGAGTTTTCCGAAATCAATAAAGATGGCCTTATGATGTCATTCGAACAGAATATGATTCATGACTACAAGAATTACTACGCCCAAGCCACGATGTATTACGAACATAAACATCCCAAATGAGAGGAAGTCATCATCTGCCTAGCCTTTTCCCAACTATGTTAGGGTCGGCTTCCAGTCTAACCGAATGCAGCTGAATACCAGTATTTTGGTACTGGTACATGGAGCGAATGCCTATCTGACCTCCACAACCCAGTTAACGGGTAATACGATACCCCTTGGTAAGAGTGGTTGTCAGACTTTCGGCCTTCTGACGACCCGTAACGACTGTCAAAGATCCACGAATGACAGCCGGGACCAACGGCCTAACGTGCTTTCCGAGGCACGGAGGGGTCTTGGTATGTGAAGATGGTCACCCATCCACGGACCAGCGGCAAGGGTAGCTTAACCTGATCGATCGACCCGTCCGGCTGTTATTACTAAGCCATAAGCCCCTCTCCCAAATTGAGAGGAAGTCTTAGTGAAATATTTGGTCTGAGGCTATGGCACATGTTGCGAGATTATCGTAAATTGCGTTTATCGCTAGGATAAATTCCAACTAATTGTATAAAACGAGGTCGCGCGTTCAACCGATTGACGCACTCCGCACTCCCAGAGTCCTGACTGTACAACAAATTATATTACATCGAACGCAATTTCTTCAATTCGATTATACTAAATGTGTCCGTGATTTATGAGTACATAAGGATTTTATTTTCTGTAACAATTCGAAAACGTAAATGAATTCAAATCTATACCCGTGTTTCAAATGATGACACACGTAAATTGGTAATTTGCTGATACTATAAAAATGCCAATGCCTATCCTGTCAGAATCAAATAATAAACCAAATATTTCTTTTATTTTTGGAGCTTTTACGTGGCCTTGGTTATTTTATCGTACTTTTTATGACAAAAAACTGCACGGTAAGCAGACCGGACAGTTTATTACGGCGAAATGTTTTGTGGTCCGGTAACAGTCGTAAAACGCACATAAACGAACGCTTACTAAACAACAGCAGATGACAATTTATTCACAGAAAGAAAGAAGGAAAGGAAAAAGTCGAAAAGACTCAAGACAAACGAACTACGATAAGTCAGGGTACACGACGAAGGAAGTTATCTCGTAAGACAAAAGGACTCTTTAAAGGCTTTCTTTATCTATCTAAGAAAATTCGGTCAATTTGAATGCACAGAATTTTTGGCTTTTCATGACTATGAACGTGTGTTCATGGTCATGAAAAGCCAAAAAGTCAACCTACACAGTGTTGTGTAGGTTGACTACACTATGTTGCTTAAAAATATAAAAGTATTGTGTGTTAGCGTTATTGAATTCATAATCAGCGTCTAATGTTCCCCCAGGGGAGCGGGCCGTAATTCACCTCGCGGGCCCAGTGCGGGCTGGTATATGTCACGTCTTCTTTGATTTTTGGTTCTAGGACACCGTTTTGAGAGCAGTGGTGATGAAATAATTTACAGAAAGTAAAAGCGCCTGTCTAGGTTTGAACCTACGACCTACAACTGGTAAGTCGCGGCCGTTATCACTCAGCCACCACCGCTCTCTTTGCTTTTGTTATTAAATTATCTAGGCAAAATGAACTAGAGGTAAGTATCCTGAAATAATATTTCCATTCCTTTGACAAAGTTTACTCAGTTATCTGTGTAACTTTCATTAGCGTTGAGACCAATTTAGCTTGAATTCCACTTTTAGTTGAAAATAGAAAAAGCTAATTTCGCTGTGTACTAGATATAAATGGAAGTTTGCACATATATTCCACGGAGAGATAACGTTTCGGGGTGGACGTAATCGAGATTTTCCATTACCGGGTCTATCGAGCCATCAATCACGCTAGATTTACTTGCCTTCCTGTAATAAGTAAAGTATAGCCTTCATTCTGGAGCTGGACGATTGTTCCGGTCTAACAGATAGACCGTCTAATGGCTACATACGATCAGATTCTTCTCCTATAGAAGATCTAATTTCCCACAGAGAGGTAGCTGGTAATAACTAGTTGTTCATATACTTTATCAATCTGGCTATGCTATGCTAACGGTGGAGTTTTTTTGCCCATTCTTCTCCACTACCTTTTGGAAGGGGCGACTAGAATCAATTCTATTTTTTTGTATTTTTTACGTTCAAAAATGGCCCTTTATGTGCCTATTTGACTTTGAATAAGATGACCGATGATATTGTTGAAGTAATCAAATAATAGCTTAGTATGAACTGCTATGACTGTGCCGTAATAGTAGGAAAAATTACTGGTACACTGAGTATTCTTGATGACGTAAAAACTGTTTAGTAACACCACGAGGACTCGACAGCGCGCCGCCTCCGCACTTTACGAGCGATCGTTATGTCATCATTCTACGTAATTTTCCGAACAAAAAAGTTTTAAAAACGGTGATCCACGCAGACAAATGTGCCAGACACGTTAAAATTATGACTCCACAGGGATTAAATGTTACCAAAGCTAATAGTTCAACTAAAAACTTTATAGCAGCGGCTATCGTGGTCGTGAATCTGTTCATGAATTCATTACTCAGTAGGTACGTGCTTTGAGCTTTGAGCCCAGACTGTATCCCCGGAGGTCGAGGTGCCCTCAGTTTATTTTTCATCAGGTTTTAGGCGACTAAATAAACAACCGACCTGGCTTTCACAGTACTCGGCAAACTGTTAAACATTTCATTCATTAACAGGAAACATAACGCTGGGGAGAGGAAACTAAGCTTACAAAACGGCGGGATTGTTATATTATCTAAATATTGTTGTAGGCTCAGTGAAAACAATGTCGGGGATGGTATGGTTATTAACTTTAATAAACTTCGTGCGCATCCAGCCGGTTAATTGAAAAATATTTCAGCAGAATCAAGGGTACAATATGTCGCGAGGTGAAATGCTGACTCAAGGCCAAATTGAATTTAAATAAAAAAGCCGGTCAAGTGCGAACCCTGATTGCGTGATAAATTTTCTCTGCATTGGCGTATTGGTATTGTTGTAAACAAAAGGCGGTAGAAAAAGTTTTGTATTAAAACATAAACACGCGAGCGTGTACATAGTTGTGTAGGTACTACTTATTTCCTGTGTTGGAGGTACAATGTGTAACAGGGCTGTGATGTGAGTAAAATATTGGATTTGATATCATACAAAGAAGGAAAGAAGTTTTTAATAGTTCGAAGACAAACAAAAACATGATCTCAATAAATTTCATCATAGCATGATTGATAAACAACATGGCTAAACGAAGAAATAACCTCTCACTTGAAAATTGGTTTATTCAGCAATGCTTCAGGGCAGGTATACATTTTTACACCTCATTTATTTTCTCCCAGAACAATGTTCAGATTTGTTTTTCAAAAGCTTTAGCCGTGAGGCGTTAAAGGTTAAACATTTCATTTGTATTTCACATTGTTGAAAATAAACATAAAAGTAAAGTCATAATCGCTTTGATTTTATCCATGCGAAAACAGTACTACAACCTAACGACTTTATAAATATTTATTACCATTATACGAAAATATAGATTTGATATTTCGATCATAAGTAATTTATTTGTCGCATCTTTGACTATTTATTGGTTTAGACGCTCAATTGATTTTTGTAATACCAGTGAACGCAGTGACGTCACATGTCACGTGAACGGAATCGGTTAGAGGGGTGTCGATTTTAAAGATATAATAGCGCGAGTCGCAAGAGAACTTAGCTCAGAACGATACTTCAGATCGGACCTCCAATCGGGATCGTTGGTTCACAGGTACCTTATTAGCATTGTCTCTAACTATTATAACCGTTATTCTTTAAACTGTGCTGTGCTATTATTCAAATATACCTTTGTGCAAGTATTTGGTATTGTTACTGTGTTACTTGAGTGAGACCTACGCCATGGAATCTCTATCTCAAGGCCATACTGATGATGGGCGAGCTACGCAATCTCTCAGCCGTCGACATATTCATTAGGTTCTATGAATTTAATCCAAAATATCATTACTACGAGTATGAATGTCAAATCTTTTCGCAGTATAGGTATGTACTACAATACAAACATCATCATGAGCCTAGCCTTTTCTCAACTATGTTGAGGTCGGCTTCCAGTCTGACCGAATGCAGCTGAGTACCAGTATTTTACATGAAGCGACCGCGCATCTGATTTCCACAACCCAGTTACTGGGTAATATTTACTATACCCCTTGGTAAGACTGGTTGTCTGACTTTCGGGCTTCTGACGACCCGTAATGACTGTCAAAGACCCACGAAGCCGGGCTTAACGTGTTTTCCAAGTCTCAAAGACCCGTCGTCTTTGTATGTAAAGATTTATTTATTTTTTACTAACTCAACATCACTATCATTACAGGAATTTCCTAATTCAATAGTGTGGTCATAATTACAGTTTTATTATTTACAATAACATATAAGATGGTCACCCATCCACGGACCAACCTCGGCAATCGTAGCTTAACCTGATCAATCGACCCGTGCGGCTGTTATTACTTAGCCACATAGGTATGCGTATAGGTAGTATAATATAAAGCCAAATAAGAGATTTATAATAAACAGGAAATTAAAAAACTTACCTTATTATAGAATAAAAGTAAAATCTCAACAAAATGATATCGAAATATAAATTAGAAATAATATACACCAACACTTATAAGCATTGAATTAAAATTATAAGCCATGAAACCTGACAAAAGTTCTCTGTATATTCCCCGTCTAAGATGGTATAATCCGCCGAAGATTTTAATCTGTCTTCAATATTTTTCCCTAAGACTTGGCTCTTTATAAATGAACGTTTAATAATAATAAACTTTCTCACCTGATTGGCTTTGTTGATTTGTTTCTTTAGACCGGCGAAAGCCATGGTTGTGATGTTGCGCCTATCCTCGCGTTAAATTATCTGAAAAGAGGAGAAATTAAATAGTTAATTAACATAAACATAACATAACAACACCTCACACCTCTCTCCCTTGTATATATCTACCTATATATATATACACTGGTCATCAAAAAAATCGACCCACCCATTTCTTGTTCAATAATGATCGAGTGTTTCTTAGGCTGTTTCAAATGTTTGTTTATTATTTCGAGGGTCGATATTATGATGATTGACGTCTTGTTTGTCATAAATCTTATTGCACTTGAAGGTAAACCATTTTTTATACAGAAATACTGTTGAGTGCTGAGCAAATCGTCCCGTTCTTTCAATCAGTAACAGATTTTTCTAGGGAGTTCATGTGAATATCGTTAAGTTTAATTGTTGAGGCTGTAGTTTTGACCAATTCTGTCTAAAAATAATGAACACTACTGAAACTGAGGCGGCCCAAGTTGTGGCTTTGTTGCAACAAGGCTTAAGTCAACGTGTAGTGGCCAGGAGGTTAAATCAATCAGCCGTTCTGCAGTTCGGCCAGTTTACCAAAGGTTTCTGGAGACTGGGCAGTATCGAAGAAGATCTGGATCACATAGGGTGACAACTCAAAGGGATGACCGCTTTATAGTGGTATCCGCTTTACGAAATCTACACCTTTCTGGCGTGGATCTCCAGCGATGTTTACATGAAGATCGGGGTGTGGCTGTAAGTGACAGTGCTGTAAGGAGGAGACTACGTGAGCAGAATTTAAGACCACATAAGCCAGCAACAGGGCCACAATTGACCACAGCTCATCAACAAGCCAGACTTCAATTTGCGCAGAATCACGTCAACTGGACTATCGGCCAATGAGAGTCAGTTCTTTTTAGCCATGAGAGTCGGATGACTTTATACGGTTCTGATGGACGCCGTAATGTCATGCGACGACCAGGTGAACGTTATGCCCAGTGTTGCATAAGAGAAACAGTCAGTTATGGTGGGGGCTCTATAATGTTTTGGGCTGGGATATCTTTAACGGGACGCACGGAGCTGGTTTTCATAAGAAGTGGTGCTTTAACTACGGTACGCTACATCACAGAGATCTTGGAAGACCATGTGGTGCCATATGCCGGCTACATTGGAGAAAATTTTGAGTTAATGCATGATAATGCACGGCCACACGTAGCGCGCATTGTCACCGATTAACTTGAAGAGGTTGGCATTCGGGTTATGTCGTGGCCAGAGAGAAGCCCTGATCTTAACCCTATAGAGCACATGTGGGACACCCTAAAACAAAAGGTTAGAGCCCGTAATCCAGTCCCTACATCCTTAGTAGACAGGGAATAATGGAATCGAATCCCTCAAGAGATCATTAAAACCTTGATTAGGTCACTAAAACGGCGAATGCAGGCCGTCATTCGAGCAAGAGGGGGAACACTCAATATTAAACTGAAAAAAAATGTGTTCATAACACTTGAGACTGAAAAATTAGGGCGTGTTTAAGATTAATCAGTACACCCACATTTCGCCAGTTATGTTTGAGTCCCATGTAAGGGGGCGAGCGTATTGCCATTGGGCACAATTCCAGTCTCCGGGCTGTTACTGAGAAATTCCAAAGTTCATGAAAATTTTCAATAAGCATTTAATTTCAGGATAATTTTACAGAATCAGTAGGCATTAAAAGTAAGGATGAATGGTTTCCTGTTAATATAAACCTAGAACCATAAACTTTATGCCGTTCAATCGATCGGAGTTCAAATAAAAAACATTTACTACTAAGTAGGAGTTCCGCTTATTATGCTTCAGTTGGATTGTAGGATTAGCTTCTGTTCGCTACTTCGTCCGCGTTATTCTTGTTTTTCTGATCCACATCGTCGTGTCGCATCGAATCGCTTGCCCGCGCTATTACTTTGTTTTCATTTAGCGTTCTTTCAGTCTTTTTTTTTATATTTGCTTGACTCCTAGCGTGATTTTAAAGCCTATAGCCTTCCTCAAGAATTGGGCTATCAAGTGCAAAAATATGTTTCCAAATCAGACCGTTAGTTCCAGAGATTAGCGCGTTCAAACAAACTCTTCAGCATTTTTATTAGTATAGATTACTTGCTCCAGGAAGTACGATTTCCATAAATACGAGTGTCTACGTTTAATAAATTAAAGAGCTCAAGTAACTGTAAAGTAGACGGCTGCTACGTAACTGATAAAATGTAAGTTTTAAAGTTTGGGCGCCGACTGGCCGTTACGAAATAATTATTCTGTACGTGTAGCCGACACGGGCAGTAAAAAGCACTCACAGTTTTAACACCGAAACTTTTATCATCGGGCGCAAGTCCCTGTTCTCGGGAGTCGGGCAGCACAGAGAGTAGGGTAGGCGAGTTTGTTATTGGCACGGTGCCACATTAACGGATCGATACGGTCGCGGGAACCGTAAGTAACATTATGTAATCGCCGGCTTGTTCAACAATAACCCTATTACGGTAGTCCAGTTTAATGTGCACTATGACCGAGTCCGGCGAGTGACTACTCAAACTACTAATGGATAGTTGATAATCTATTAACGTTGGCCTTGTAATACATTGTCGGTTGCCGGGGTCGACGGGGGAAAATCTCGGCGGTTTTATCTTACACAATTTATTTTAATGAACGGACGAACTTACGCTGTTTGAGCTTAATTTAATTAAATACTATAATGTTTCAAATTAGTTTAATTTCAAATAGATCGGACGGGTAAACACAGAATTAACACTGGACGGATGAAATAGCGGCAGGTCACGGGAACAATCTGCGACTCCCGCATTCCCCTTAAACTTAAGGGGAAGATATACAAAACCATGGTTAGACCTGCTGTCTTGTATGGATCAGAATGTTGGGCCACAAAAGGGATGAATGAAAGGCAATTGCATGGAGCTGAGATGAGAATGCTAAGCGGGATGTGTGGTGTTACGCGAATGGATAGAATTGTAGAATAAGAAATGAGTACATAAGAGGAAGTCTGAAAGTGGCACCGGTAACTGAAAAGTTGTGTGGAAGCCGGTTGTCATGATATGGACATGCCTGCCGGGTCAGCGGGATTGTCCGAAAGGGTTACCGCTACCCCGGAACATAAAGGGCGAAGGAAGAAACATGGGTGGGTTTTAGTCAGTAAGAGTCTGACACTCCCTTCCGCTCCACCCAGAGCGGGAGGGGTCATTTGATGACTTCGCATCCGGAAAAAAAAAATGGTATAGACATGTGTTACGGAGGAATGAGGAAAATGTCTATAAGAGTAGGGGAAGACCAAAGAAACGATGGATGGACTGTGTGAATGATGATATGGTTAGAAAGGGGGTGATTGTCGAGATGGCGGCTAATAGAGGAGTATGGAAGAAATAGACATGTTGCGCCGACCCCAATAAATTGGGATAAGGGCAAGAGAATGATGACTTATTCCAAGGTCTTTTTTACTTTTTGATCACAGTATATTCTGTTGATTTATAATTGTCTTTTGCGAGCAAAGACGAAGAAAATTCTAGTGATTCAAATGTTTGAACTGTACACTATTTATTTTTTAATTTTTATTTTAAATCATAATGTGGCATCACAGCTGAAGTGGAAAAATGTCAACTACCTTTTGGAGGCCACTGTACATAAATTCCGTTCATAATAATGCAGGCTCATCATCATCTGCCTAGCCTTTCCCAACTATGTTGGGGTCGGCTTCCAGTCTAACCGGATGCAGCCATACCAGTATTATATACATAGCAATACCAGTATTTTTACATGGAGCGACTGCCTATCTGACCTCCACAACCCAGTTACTGTATAATACGGTAACCCTTGGTAAAACTGGTTGACTTTTGGGCCTCTGACGACCCGTGAGGACAACACGTAATACAAAATACACACACAACACAAGCACGCATACACAAACACACACGCAACACAGGCCACAACACACATACACAACACAGGCATATAATAACGTAACGTACCTAACGTATTTTCTTTCTTTCTAATACACACAAAAGACACGTACACACCACATACACAGAGACATATTCATAGGTGTACATAATACAGGCTATATTAATAAAAGCACATTAAGAGCAATGTACACTGTTGCGGGTTAAGGGCCTATAAACTCCTTAGCCATGTCATAGCCATTCATTTCTACGTTAACGACTTGAAGTATTAACTATACGCTCTTAAACATCACTCAACTTGTTGTTGGACTGAAAATCGATCGTTACAGCCAGAAATAGCGATACATAAATAAGTTTCCGTTGTTCTATGGAAGACAGCGGACTATTGCGAAGACAGTTTCATTTCAATGTAGGTACAATTTGACAGGAGAGGAATAATGTTGTCATCGTCACGATATTATACCGTTCTAAGTAATATTCACGTGAAATTTCTCGTTCGCTTTTGTAGGAGAATAATAAATAACTTGTTTGAATAAATAATCCGAAACATCAAGTTTGGATTTAAAATTCTGGGGCAGTACCCGTTTCGTAATTCATCACAACGTAAATTAAAAATTCACTAAACGAAGATAATATAAAACGTAAAAGAATAAGAAATAATAATAGGTAATAAAAAGTTTATATATAGGAGCGAAATGATCGCAGAAGATAACAATGGATCGTAAAGGAACGTTTACAAAGTTTGCTTAGCTTTATTCTCGTAGCGCACCGTAGCGCTTTGTAGACCCAGCGGTGGTGGCTACGGCGTAGCGCTACACATTAATGTAATTGGAATATTAAGCTCATTCCGTGAATTATGCTGGTTTATTCTAGCGTTGTTTTGTTTGTCTACTATATTTAGCTAATCTAGCACATTATGCTTCATGGCCTGAGTCAATCTGTTTAATCCTATGAATGACGCCACTGTCATTAGTATGCAAAATGTCGGTTGAATTGATTCAGTGCACAGTATTGAGAAAGCTCGTCTTAGATGCACACGCTTGTTATAACAACAGTAGCGCTCCTACTATGTAGTTCGAAATCATTCATTCAAACCACGTTTGGTAAATGTACCCAAGGACCAAAAATGTTTATGTACCGAAAGACCAAAATTGCTTGTGTGAACCCTTAGCATCTAAGTTAGACGTGTGCAAGCCTGCAACTATGTCAGCACACAACCACTTACCTAGATAACAGGCGCTCCAACTTAAATGAAGTCGAATGCACCGACATCAAATCACATACAATGTTCTGCAGAACTCGTATCTTTGTCCGCAGAGAGCCCACGATTAAGTCTAATTGGACCTTTTAAAGTTTCATTACGTAGAAGATTGCAATGTTATTTTACACTTCATAAAGGTTTTATAATGAGGGAGATATATAGGGTTTGTTATGCTCATGAATATATAACGGTAAATGGAAATTTGTGACATTAGGGCGGTATACGTGGGCGATCTCGTGTAACTCATTATAGTGATATTAAAATTTGTACGCTTGTGAGAGCATCCCTATAATTTTATACCACCTTTGGGTTTCAAAGTAATTTCATTACGTACTAAATATTTCATTGTGGGAGAATTATAATTCACAATTATATTTTGGGACGCTATATAGGCCTGAGGAATAAAATTATATTACTATTTTGGGTATACCTATCTGTTATTACTAATAGTAAAGCTGAAGAGTTGGTTTTTTTGATTGAACGCGCTAGTCTCGGGAACTTCCTTTTTGAATTTGAGAGCCCAATTCTTGAGGAAGGAGGTTATAAGTTATTTAACATCACGCCACGACCTTTAGGAACCGAGCAAAATTAAAAACAGCCGGAAAAAAAGTAATAGCGGGGGCGGGTGATGCTGTGTTATATTTTATGCACGCGTACGAAGTTCCGAACAGAAGGTATAAAATATGAAGGGAAAATAATATATCGTCACGTATATCAAGCAAAAAAAAAACGGTCAAGTGCGATTCGGACTCGCGCATCGAGGGTATCGTACATATTTGTAGGTATATAACTACAAATTTACGGTTTTCGGATTTTTTCCTTTACTTGTGCTACATGACATTGCTTCTTGCCAAAATTCATGATTCTAGGTCAACGGGAAGTACCCTATAGTTTTTTTGATTCCCTTGCGTGTCAAAATATGCGGCATAAACGGAACATAAACACCCGTATCTTTTGATTGCGTTGACTTAGAAGTGTGATTTGTTCACTGCTTCAAGGGATTGCATCCCCGAGTATTTGATATTCATTTCAACTTGATAACTCTACGCGTGCCTGAGAAAAAGAGTCTTGACTGACGGATAGACAGACTTTCTTTTTGAGGTACGGAGCCCTAAAAAGGAGCAACTTATTCGTAACCACACTCAACATTACACCTCTTCACGTTTTATCAAAGCTTGTATTTAAGCAAAGCTTAGTAAAATAAGACTTCAAACTTTGAACAAACCTGAACAAGCTAGATTTCATGTGAAAATTTACTTTGATGTTTTTAAGAAAACATCGAAAGACCTGAAGTATTTTGTGTTAACGAAGAACAAGCCAAAAAAAAAGAAAATATTCAAAAAGTTGTGAGATTAAGGTTTTTGCACAAGGAGTAATATCAGGGAGAAGGGAGGTTGAAAATCTCGCTGATAAATTCTGCTTATTACTCTTATCTTTCCATTATTTTGTTACGGAAGAGTGTAGGCGATGATGACACCTACGGGGAAAGGCTTATTTCCATTCTCATTATTTCGGAGAGTTCGTTGAAAAGTCAAATTTTACAGACGCCAGCACGTCAAGCTACTACAATCTGTCAAATTTCTTTAATAGATTTTCAACTTTATCGCTAAAGCATTAAGGTTCAAGGTTGATTGGGAAAATTTGACAGTTTCGGGTAGCTTGACCTGCTGGCGTCTGTACCATTCATATTTTTTCGTTACGTAACACTACGTTTCACGACCCACATGAACTATTCTCGTTTAGTTTGCGTTGAAATGAGAAAGAATTCATATTCTAGATAAATGGATCCTCACACCGTCTGGCACCCAGTTATCTATTCATTTTTATCTCCTCATGCATGTTAAAGCTAAAATTATGAAGATTCTGTCAAACACAAAAGCTTTTGAGCACACAAAAATGTATTTTGTATAATCATTGGTTCTTATCAAGCAAATAAGTCACAGTTTCAAATTACACCTTTATTCGAAAACTCATTACTTAAATCGTAAATTATAATTATGGTGCTAATGGAATTATTTAATTTTCCCCGACGTTACGAGCCCCGACCAGTCGAGCTCACGCGTACAACCCGTGACTGCGTTAATATCTGCTAATAAAACATCTAGTGAAGCCAGTTTTATTTCAATGGATTTATATTAGTGGCACAACTTTATATATTGACTAAATTGCCAATTAAACGTAGCCAATGAGCGCATCGTTGCGGCTTCACACAAACGGACATCTCGCTTCACTAACCAATTACATACAGAACATTAAAGATAATATCAATTCGGTTTAATTAGCTCCAACTACTTATTAATACATATGTGCGACATCCTTCTACATTGATTACTACTGAGATTAATAGCTTATCTATTCAAATTTGTCTCTGAATAGCCATTAATCTTACTAAGCTCAATATAAAGGTCAAAGCAGAGTCCCTGTACGTCAGCGATAAATGAAGATCCAGCGTTATGTAACTCATCCGGGTTAATTTATACGAACGTGAGTTTTTGTTTGAACATACAACGGAAAAATTCACAAAGAGAAAAGTGTGAACATGAAACAAATGTAATTTAGGGCGAGCGGTATTTGTTTCGGTTGACAACATCTGCCTATTGCGGTGCGTTTGGTTTCATTAAGCTTTATACCACTTGTATCGACGTAGCTTGACATTTACTGAACAGCGAAAGCTATTTGAGAATAAACAATGATGGAAATAGCTGGAATCATACGGAATTAGTAATGAAACCGGGTTTTGGAGCTTATAATGTCACATGGGCCGAATATCTTACATATTACAGAATTACCATATTTTAACATAGAGCAACATTATCATATTTTGAATGTCCGCTAGAGAGCAACACAGACGGTTTATTAATATAAACCCGTTACCTTTAAATGGACCCGTTTATGTAAATGAAGCACATGGGATTTTCTACGATATTATGATTTACAGTTCACATCGGAATCGTCCCAAAGGACCAGAGTAAAACATATTATTAGAATGTTCGCCGAGCGGTTACGTAATGTTGGAGAATAAAAACTTGTATATGACAGCAATATGTCCGCGAGGCGTACAATACACAATACTGTTCCATTATTAGTTTTACGCTGTGATAGGAAACACGCAACAATAATTCGAGAGCCTTTCTGTAAACATTTCATGGATGTAATATCAGGGGTTATAATCTCGATGGATTAAAGTTCCTTGCGACATATACTTCGTATATATATCAATATTATTACAAAGTGCCTCATTCCTAATGTCAATCAGTTTCAATGGTAGGTAAAGGATTCATGGAAGTTCTAAGATATCATAATCTTAGAACAGATAGAATCAACCTACCTCATCCTGCAAATGACGTAAATTCATTGTCAGCAGAGTTCACTCGTTTTCCGATAACATCAGCTAGAAACTGCGGGTTATGCTTTCATTTTGAAAATTCAACAACATTCATTATTTAAGTTGTTGAGCAGACAAATTTTTCGAATATATGAAGCAATGGATTAGCAATATCCTTCAAAATGATTTAGAATGTGATTGATGGTGTGTTACGCAATTATGCTGCTGAATCCTAAAGATTTTAAAGTTTTAAATAAAAATACCGTACTATTGAGAATCGAGGGCTGGTTTAGCTTATAAATAAAATCATCAATGAAAAGCGTTTAAAATATTTTTCGCACGTAGATTCTCGTAATCAGCTTACTGTAAGCTTGTCGTACTTATATAAGTAATATACTTTCGGAGAATGTATTATGTTAGTTATTTTCTTAAAGCATTTGTAATTATATGTTAGCTGACGCATAGCATAATTCCACTGCTGGCACAAGGCTCCTCTTTTCGAGGAGTGGTAAGTAATAATCCTCGCGGGCCCAGTGCGGCTCCCGATATTTTCCTTCACCGTTTTGAGAGCAGTGGTGCTGAAGTTATTTACACAAAGTAAAGCGCCTGTCTGGGTTCGAACCTACAACCTACAACTCGTCAGTCGGATTCGTAACCGCGCTGGGCCACCATTGCTTTTTCCGAGACTGTATTACTTATGTTAATTATTTTCCTAGAGCATTTCTGTAGTTATATGTTAAGTAAAAAGAAAAAAAACCACGACACGCTATTCGATATTTTATTCTTGACACCTATGTGAAAATAGAGAACCAACTGAATGAAGATCTATATACTCATATGTTGGAAACCAGGACAGGAGAGTTTCTAAATATAAATAGATATCCTATTTCCTATTCTTGAATCTTCAAAATGAAAACAAGTTAAATAAATAAATCCAACCACGACAAAAACGCCAACTAAAAGGGTATAAACAAGACATCGATATTGATTTTTTACGGCTTTCGTACAGCTGGAGTCCACGCCATGTCTAAGTCATGTAACTAAGGCATAAATCTTACAGATAGATCGAGAGATAATCGTGTCAGTCTTTATATACATATTTATGAATGAACCAAAACATTTAATACAAAATTAAGTGCTATTTATTCCCTCAAGACCCACAGGTATATTAGGAGTTCTGGCGCTTAATAATTCACGCTGTCTGAAGTTGAAAAGCGGCTCAAGGCATATCTACACAAAACCACTACCTATCTATCCACTGTCTATCAGTGCCATATTTAACAAAAACTTAAAAAAGAACAAGGTGAATTGACAACAAATACTAAATGACCTAATAAAAGCATGTCACAAAAATACTTCGCCAGCGACGACGCTGGGTCATATTTACCCGTTTTGAGTTGTTGCACGTATATCTCACTGTGTATGCGGCCTTGCACTTAGCATTCCTGCGATTCGGTTAAAGGAGGTCGTATCTCCAGCTACCCAAACGCTAAAATTGCACGATCGGCGTAAAAAAGAATAATGACAGATTTAAGTCGCTTCGGGTCCATATGACCCAGCGTCATTGGCGCCGGGTTAATAATTTTCCAAGTGGTTTTTACTTTATTATTAGAATTTTTAATTGTATCGCCTAAAAACTTTGATTTAGCAAAAGCACTAATCTCAAACCATATAACTCGTATAGTCTCGCTCTAC
Organism: Apamea monoglypha; assembly: GCA_911387795.2. NCBI lineage: Eukaryota > Metazoa > Arthropoda > Insecta > Lepidoptera > Noctuidae > Apamea > Apamea monoglypha. Next base: position 11,862,303 of record OU426930.1, on the reverse strand, counting down.
TTTTATAAATACCCGGAGTAGCCCATTGGCTAAAGCCAACAGAAGATCCATTAATGTTAATAGTTTTGGTCTTGAAAGTAGATTGGTACTCTTTTTGCACTACATCAAAAAGGGCACCATAAATTTCATTAGGATTCTCGTATTCTACTATAGATGGTGTAATTTATACCGTATGCCTAATGAGCTGTGGGCCAAAATAACCACTACGTGGAGCCCTGACACAGCCAGAAGGCGTCGCGGCAGACCCCGTAGAAGATAGCGGGATGAGCTGGAGAAAATAAACGACCAGTGGTCCACTTTAGCCCTGGATTGAAAGAGCTGGAAGTCATGAGGAAAGGCCTTTGCCCAGCAGTGGGCTGATGCAGACTCACAGTAACAGTAACATAAGCTAGTATCAAGATCTTATAGGTTATAGGAGTGTAAAATGGCAAGTTTCAACTCTGAATACTATTGCATGACGTAACACTTTTCCGATATCTGTAATAAGCAGTACTACTTATAGACGTAAAGCCTTAGTATCCCTGCTTGAAAGCCGATAAGACTCCCGTTTTTAATAACACCCATTTCGAAATATAGGCCACCTCTTTTCCAGTGAGTGGAGGCTAAAAGCTGCCAAGCGATGGATAGCTTCCTCAAATTCTCCAATGAATTTGGTATGTAAGGTTATTTTTATTTTTCTTTGTCTTCACCTTCAGCAGCTCAAGAATCCGTAGGATCTCGATTTACATTAGATGTACACGAGTGACTAGCGATAGAAACGCATTCAAACTCTTTCAGTTTGATCAGCCTGACATTTTCCTTTAGGAACGTGTCAGTGACAGCACTTGGAGTGTAAATTTCTGTCCATTGTGGATTGAAACATAACTGGCTATGACCGAAGTGGGTGCATCAACACCTTTGCTTAACCTTTCAGAGAAAACAGGCGAGATGCTATGCCCTATTAACTCTTTCCATCTTCTTTTACGGCTTCGCAGGAGGATAAGCGCCGGATATATTTTATGTTTATCGCCCTCGCCGTGGAGGCAGACTTTAAAGTTATAATTATGTTGAATCGATTCGATCGTCACTTCCCAACCGAGGTTAATCGGTGACACCATCTGCGAAGGTTTCATTTGATCTAGGAGATTATTGTAATCTATTATTAGTTTATCGTTAATTGATCGGCGAAAGGAGAATCTGCTTTGTAATGGAAAGTTCAATAGTTGAGCGCAATGAGGTCGCATGCAGCCCTGGCAGTGAACAAAGAGATATGTGTGTTGTTTTCTTTTCAATCGTTAGATATATTCATAAATGTATCTAAGTGATGGTTTTACTTTTATATAACAATATCAAAATCAGTGTAACTGCTTATTTTAACAAACCAAACGTTGATAACAATCAGACCAGGACATAATACCAGGGTTTTTTCCTTGTTTTTGAATATTTAAATGAATATTCTTTTGAATTTTGTATACGATTAATAAGCGGACCATCAAAGACAGTATAAAATGTAAGAATGAACAGAACACGAAAGTATCTTGCAGATGATTTATGAATGAATTCGTAAAACAAAATATTCTAAGCATATCATATTGCATTACTAAAGTTCATAAAATGGAATGAAACGCTCTAGTAAAACCATAAAACCATGCAATATTCGTTTCTCTTAATCGGCTCCATTTTATACAAGCGCATTCATTTCGTAACTTATATCTATCAGTAAAAGAGAATGCTCTGGATATTACGACATCATTATATCAAACATGACTAAATTCAATATTATCAAATAAAATGATGTTCTACTTAATATTTATTACCTTGGGTCTGTTTTCTCAATAAGTTCCCGCGACTCCTTTGAGATCACGTCACTGATTCACTTTGACGGTATATGAATATACTGAGTTTGTTATCGTAGTGCCACGGCGTAGCAGTCAATAGTTCACGTAGCTCGGACGCGACTGAAACGCTCGTAGCGCTACGAGTCGTAAGGGTGCGCGCGCAGCCTCGCCCCTCACATGTAAACCCGATATCAATCCGCTACCAAACAATTTCGAAACGATTTGCGAATATTCGATTTAAAGTGGTATCCTTAATGCATCGACATGTCAAGTCTTATCGTGTCTCATAATTAGGTGGAAACAAGGGAGATTCTTCTCATCAAAAATACAATTAATATCGTTTTCATAGAATCTGTTTGGTAATTTTCACTGTATCATCTTAGGATTTCGGCTTTTCATACTTTGACAGGAGCCTTGAAATTTTAGATAAACGTAGGGAATTTGAACAATAACAAACGTGGGCTAATCGACCGCTTCAAGGCTCTCATACTTTCTTTTTATTGTTAGAAGCAACTATAGAATATAAAGCGGACGAGAGGCTACAATGCCACATCAACCCCAGTCCATAAAATAGATCCTCTGTCAAAGATTGCGGAAGTCAAACCATTATTATTCAGTGTAACGTGAGAAATTGGCCATCGTTGATAAACTGGGGTGCGCTGTGAGCTATGAATAGTACCTACAAGGAAAGCGAAGATTGAAAACCTAAGAATAAATAACAAACTACATGTATATAGGGCACATAAGTTGCTTAAAATTCGTCTAGAGCACTAGGTGGCAAGATTGGCGCCTCCGCAAATAGAAACACTTGATATAACACGAGTTACGTACCATAAATTATGGAAGTGTTTCAGCTGCCTGCGTTATTTACTTTTACAATCTCTATGTACATGATTGCCAAGTATAAAACGTAGGACACAAAGAAGTGTGACATCTCTGCTGCATTTCGTTTTATTAGGACGTGAAGAACTTTGTCCAGGCGTTGCAGAACACCGCATCGCCAACTTTATCCTCCACTAAATAGATTCATCCCTCGCCCGACACCGAAACTTTTTAATTTAGAACTTCAGTTTAAAAAGTGAGCTATCACAGGACATATCTAATTGTACATATACATCTAGGCTGCGCTAAAAATATCGATAAGTAATTTATCAATGTCGCAGAGATTTGGCTTGAGAAGGGAAAACATAAACCTTTTGACTTGAGAACTCCGCAAAAATCCCTGATTCAATAATTCATATGCTTAAGCTCTTATATTTTTCTGGAGGATAGCGATACTCTTGTAAAAGAAATAAAAGTACTCCAGACTAAATTTCAGCGCAGGAGATATTATAGTGCACAAGCGAGTGCGAAGACACAGGTCCGCTCTCTCTTCCCTCACTATCATTGTCCGATGGGACGGCAATCCGACACGACCGGAGAGACGTGAGGCGCAGGGCAACAGCTTAACGTGCTTTCTGAGGCACGGGGGTATCACACCGCCAACTTCCAAACTCCGGGCTGTTACCTAAGATTATAATTCCCAATGGTAAAACCCAACAACACTCTGCCCGACCTGTGAATCGAACCCAGGACCCCACACTTAGCAGTTGCGCTTGCTGGCTTGCAACCACGAAACCAACAGGGCAGTCTTGTGAAAACACGAAGAATATAAAATGAAAATCACGAAACAGTGCGAAACAAGGGTTTTGCAATACTCATAAACGGTTTTATCAATTCCGGGCAAAATGTACGGAAAAGGGACTCTTTTAGCTTTTAAATGTCAGTGATATTGCGATACTACTGTGCGAATTGAATGTATACGATATTTCCGTATATTTCTGACTATAACTTATTTCTATACATATATAGATAAGAGATTTATACTTTAATTTGGAGTGGGCGTCTTTATACGTAGTCTATTTTCAGGACGAAAAGTTTTGTACTTCACTTATAAAAAGATGCGATACAATTTTGTTGTACAATAAAGTACATTCTATATATCTATTTAAAGGCTGAGATTACAAATTGCCTGCAGAGATGGACCAAGATTACCTATACACTCGCCCTGGAGATCAGATTTAGAATTGGGATTCCACCGCACGTGCCCTGCTCAACTAAGGACTATGAGATAACGAGGGTATGCTATATCGTTTACTAGCTTCTGCCTGAGATTTCGTCCATGTGAAATTTCTTGTTCCCCCGACCCATTCCGTCACATCGCATCGCATCGCCTGCTCGCGCTTTTACTTTGCTGTTGCTTAGCGTTCTTTCTGCTCGGCTCGGAACTTCATCATGCTTCATCTGCGCGAAATTACTTGTTAAAACATGAAATATTATCCTATACCTGTGCCCCGTTATTTCGTTTCGTTTTGCTCGACTCTTAAGGTTCTTAGCGTGATGTTAAATAGCCTTCCTCAAGAATTGGGTTATCAAATGCAAATAAAAGTTTTCAAATCCGACCGGGAGTTACATAGATCAGTGTGATCAAAGGAACAAACTCTTCAGCTTTATTTTTAGTATAGATATTAATTACGATATAAACTCTCCATAAAAGTTTTAATTACGAATTTCTCGCTACTGTATTATTTGTTCCATTATTGGAACTCGAAATCGTTGATCACTTTGTAAAAACATAACAATATTGCTCCTAGAATTTTCAGACTTTCCTGATAATATAAGAAAGACTGGTAAATTATTTTTTATTTAATGATTTGCAGGAATCCGTACTGCAGTTTCAATGCGATAAAATATGTATATGCCATTCCACACCAGATTGAACTAATTATAGCGCAAGGCAGACTTATTCATGAATTTTAAAACATGAAAACATGAGAGTATTTCTCCGTTATAGATATTTTAAGGATTCTAATGAATAATTCGAGGTCGCAATGATGAGGATTGGTCAAGAACTTATTATAAAGGTCAATTTAAGAGTTTTTTTGGAAGCAAGACATAAGACCAGTGCAGTTACAGTAGTCGATTAAAAAAATACCAAAGAAACCATTAGTTTTATGTATTTGCACCTACACAGATTACAGGGTGGAAATTTGAAACGAGCTAGTGTGTAATGGCAGCTACCTCAACCGTCATTGCTACAGGAAAACGTTCCTAGAACTGTTAATTACTTTTAAAGACAATGCGACAACCTTTTTAGAACATTTTCATATAGTTCATAATAATATGACAGTTGTCTTAGGTTTTACAGACCCGTCTCTTCGGTAGTAGGTATTTCTATTACTGATGCTTTCTTTAAAGGGGCTCGCGGCTAAATAACCGCTGCATGGGTCGGGCTTCAAGAAAAAGCAACGTTTGCCGAGGTCAGTGCAATGGATGGTCCATACCGATACCCCTCCGTGTTTCGGAAAACACGTTAATTAGTTGGTCCCTGCTGTCATTCGTAGTTCTTGACATCCGTTACGGTTATTTAGAAGCCCGAAAGTCTGACAATCAGTCTGGCCAAGGGGTTAATCGTGTTACCCAGTAACTGGGTCGTAGAGGTCAAATAGACAGTCGCTACATGTAAAATAGTGGCATGCTGCATCCAATTAGACTTGAAGCCGACCACAACATAGTTCGGAAAAGGTTAAGTAGATGTATAGGTACTGATGCTGCCTTTCCCTTATTACAGTGTCGAGTACATCTATCTACAAACACAATAGACCATTGCTATTACGTTCAGTACACAAACGTCGACCGCCCGTACGTAATCGAGTTTACTACGGAGATGAGCATATAGTCTGTCGGCGAGCTAAACTAATAGCACACCTCGGCACACGTTGCACGGCGATGATAGCGTATAAACACGCTAGTAAATAAACACGTAATACATAACAGTGTTTATATTGAGATCTCCATAACTATTCACAACTATTCGATACGCTTCCATACCGAATCGAACATTCAAAATAAATTAAAAGTCATTTATTCAAGCTAGGCCGAGAATCAGCATTTTTTGAACGTCAAAATTACGTAAGACAGTCCACCAAAACGCCCGCTCTTCACCACTTCCTAGTGCTTTCGCTGGGAAGAATTGTTTGCCTAATATTACGGAGTAACATAATTTCTGTAGCTCATTTGTAAATGAAATCATTGACAGCATCGCCTGTTTTTATGCAAGTATCTATTTTAAGAAACTAGTGAATAGCAAAAACGAATAATGACCTCACATAGTGCATGGTACAGACGCCAGCAGGTCAAGCTACCCGAAACTGTCAAATTTTCCCAATCAACCTTGAACCTTAATGCTTTAGCGACAAAGTTGAAAATCTATTAAAGAAATTTGACAGATTGTAGTAACTTGATGTGCTGGCGTCCGTACAAACTGTGCCCTGGGACCACTTGTAGCACGCGATATGCAGGAAATTTATAGACATTGGGACGAAGTTCTTTAAACGTGGCTTGCGGTTGAAGTAACGTAGAAATCGTCACGTAAATTCGTTATGCCATATCCTTGTGACTGTCCTAATTTTCAGGGTTTTCGAGAGTGACGATATTGAGGTCAAAATGAAAATTAAACAAGGCGATTTCGAAAATTCGCAGCCACCTTCTTGAATTTTGTTTTTTTAAATTTCGTTATGAATGTTGTTTCATAGTTTTCGAGGGTGCTACAGCCAATAGTGAGGTCAAAATGAAAACCCAAGCTGCTGCTGCGAAAATGTTCGTTTCTGACGGGGTCCCTCAACCGAAAACGTTTTTTTTAAACAGATTTCTGACGTTAAATTCCCTATAAAAAGGTTGTTCTTTATGATGGCTGTCGTTTAAAAGTAAGGCTCCTCTCATTTTTCTGTGAATAATGTTGTAATCCCAACGCTCGAGGCATGTTGTGGGTGGGTGTTAGTACACAGGTAAATGATGCTCGTCGCCAAAATAAATCCCTCAGTATTTCTTATTATTTAATTAAGGTTCACCAACAGTTGTTACAGATATATAGATAGAAACATACAACTAATTCTGTCTTAAATCTAACTGCACAACCAATTACAGGCAAACACCACATTCAAAATGCTCTTTGTAATTATAAATTTAATTTTGATGATGAAGATATACTTAAATTCTAGATAATTATATTAAATACTACTTAATACTAATGACGTCTGACAAACGTCGACATTGAGTCTGCGTGGACGTCACCAGGTCGCTGCGTTCGTTTATGAGTTTGCACATGCGGGGTATAAGCGAATTAGCACCAGACACTGTACGGCGAAGAGGTGGAGCTAAGGGTGTTATAGGTTTGCGAGGTAGTCTACGGGGTACTCTGAAATTGAACCTACATACCAATTGTGGACAGTCAATGGGTTATTGAGCAGTTTATATGTGAATCTCAGATCCAAGAGCTCCCTTCGAGCTTCCAGGGTACTCATTTTGTAGCAGCCTAGTTTATCAAGGTAGGGGAGATATTTAAATTGGCTTCCCTTTGAGTACCCTAGGTATCGGATAAACCTTTTTTGGACTCGTTCTATCCGCAGCGAGTTGCGTAGTGAGGTCACCATACCACACTGCAGTATTCCAGGATGCTTCTTATAAGGCTATTGTAGAAAACTAATTTAGTATGTGGGCGTTGAAATACCTTTCCATTACGAATGACAAATCCAAGCATACGTTGGGATCGACTGATTATGTTCTCAATATGTGGTACAAATGTGAGTTAAGAGTCCAAGATAACTCCCAGATCTCGTACTACATCCACCTTGCACAAGCTCACTCCGTTTATTTGGTACGCCGAATTCACTGTATTTACTTTCCTGGTGAATTTTATGTGGCTACATTTCGAATTGTTCAACGAGATTTTATTATGATAACACCATGCAGATAACCGGTCGATATCTTCTTGCATTAGGTTTACGTCCTGTGGAGACCTAAAAACCTCTTGAAATTTTCAGGTCGTCTGCAAAAAGGAATATGCTAGTATTGTGAAAGCACGATGTCACGTCATTTATATATATGATGAATAATACTGCACCCAGATGAGAACCTCGAGGGACACCCGAGGCAATTGCATACCTCCCGACCAGCCAGATAAGAACCAAACCACTTTAGAAGACTACCAGTGACACCGTACGTAGCTAGTTTTTAAAGAAGCACCTCATGCGAAACCTTATCAAATGCCTTGCTAAAATCCGTATAAACAGCGTCAACCTGTATACCTTTATCCATGGCTTTTCGTATGAAGCTGCAACAAAGGACACCAAATTTGTACTTGTGGATCTGTTCTTTACAAAGCCGTACTGATGGTCGCTTAAGAACTTGGAGGAAAAATAGCGTTGAATATGTGGACAGATCAACGGCTCCAATATTGTACCGAAAATAGAAAGGATGGATATTGGTCTATAGTTCTTTACGTCACAAGGATCTCTACTCTTGTAGACCGGTACTACTTTCGCCTGTTTCCACTCTTTAGGGAATTGAATTTAATTGATTGATTGGGGGATTGATTGGAGGGAATTGATTTAGGGGATTGATTTTTAGGGGATTGATGTGTTATATATCTTCGCCAAGGGAACAGCCAGGCTAGGTGCACATTCGGCAATAAACAGTGACGTTATATCATCTGGGGTGCCCTCTTAGTAATATCAAGGCTTTTTAGTTTTTTCTCAACATTTTCATATTTGATGTCCACGGAAGCTATTTTTTATTTATTTTGGACAAAAACAGCATTACATAAACGTTACAGCATTTACAAAAAGTAATTATATTACAGTCGAGAAAACGTATAACCCACACTATTGTCCACGAAGTGACATCGGACTATGTATACTGTCTGACTGTGTGGCTATTGCTTCCAGGTATTCGGAGGCTACATAGTTTTGACGATGGTGTTGTTTCTTCATTATAAATGCTGCTATAATTTAAAGCAAATAGCTCACATATTCCTTCTCCATTTGAAGATGTTATCGGACCATTAGTCATTGATGCTGGGTATGAACTTTCTCCACCACGTTTATTCTTGACATATGACCAAAAAAATTTAGGACATCTTGCAATAGATTCTTCTGTACTCTCAATGTAACTATTGTAACACTTTTTAGCGTAATTATCACATCGTTTAGAGATTAATAAGAATGATAGCTTGTCAAGGGAGTTCTTGTACTTTTTATACCGAATACGAAGTTTGTTTTTCTCTTTTATTAAATTAAGAAGTTTCTCATCAAACCATATTGGAACACTACTATTTTGCTTTCGGATGATAGGTACAAAAGTATTGATAGCTGACCCAATAACGCTGTAAATAACTTCAACCATTTCGTCAACATTACTGCAACATCCCAGACATTCTTGCTAGTCCTTATCCTTTAAATGCTTGTTTATTGCTTCATAGTCGGCCTTATAAAAGTTTATTTTTGCAATGCTATTAGATTTTAATTTTAGCGACTCCGTCAATGTTACTTGTATATCTAATGGAGGATGGTGAGGGTCCACAACACTTAAATATCTGCTTCACTAACGCAATAACCTGGAACGTGCACCAATGCAACATCCAGTAGTCTACTGTTTTTGTTGGTAACATTATTGCATAGTCGGAGATTATTAACTGATGTAAAATCAATAAAAAGTTGATCGAGACTACTAATGGGCTGATTTTTGAGAGGATTGTTTAGGTCATTCCAGTTTATAGTTCTCAAGTTAAAATCTCCCACGATGCATGTGTACGGAGTACAGTACCCCTTAGGATAAATGTAGGAAATATAGGTATAATGAAGATTTCAAGAACTACTGGCACTTTTACTCGATTCAATGCCGACTGTGCTCTCCATAATAGAAAAGTACCCATAATTAATGTTAGGGTTGATTTTTTCCGGCAATAACGCCGTCTTTGCTTTACCGATATTTTATAGTTAGTTCTATACCTAGGTAAAAGTTTTACATATTTAGGAAGTTCTCATGAAATTCAAAGTTAGCCTTGTATATCACACAACTTATAAAAAACACTCATTTGAATTGATGTTTCAGTTGCCAGAAGTTTCCTATTATCATTTTTTTACGCACAAGCACGTATCCTATTCCTAGGAGCTAAATATAGAATCTGCGTAGACATAATCAAAATGCTAAGAAACTGTGTTTAATTTAGACTTGATTATCCTATCAACTCTGGATATCGGGTTAGAATAGCGAATTAATTCTTGTTGTCGGGTTTATTTTTAAACTACGAAATTCTATCCTACTTATCTAAGCGAGGCTAATTGCTCTATTTGTATATCTTTGGGGAGTATCCTATAAACTATGTTCTTGACACGTAGATAATTACTAATTAACAGTTTCGACTGCTATCCCTGAGGCAATCTCGTGAGACCAAGATAGAATTCTACTATCGCATAACCAAATTCCGCCAATGGCGATATAAGGTTTTGTGTGAACGTAACATGATAGCATGGGATGGTCTATCTTCAAATGTTAATAGAACATAACATCACGCCTTCTTCTCCCGAGGGGTTGGGCAGAGGTGCCCCCATCCCCATAATACCACCACATTTAGTCAGTTATATTAAATTCCCATGTAATAGTGGGCGAACCTATTGCCATCAACCGGGTACAAATCCAGATTACGAGCGGCTACTGAGAAGTTTCTCAAAGAAAAACCCAATAACACTGCCCGACCTGAGAATAGAACCCAGGACCTCATGTTTAGCAGCAGCCCTTGCGACCACTAGACCAACGAGGCAGCAGCGCCATTCTCTTTTAAAACCACACGTGTATAAAAACCAACCCGCACTGGGCCCTCGTGGTGAAATACGGCCCACTCCCTCTCACCGTGAGGAGGCCTGTGTCCTAGCACTGGGAAAATTAAAGGCTGATTATGCTATAATTATATATATAAAAATTTGTTCAATATTAATAGTAGAATAGATATTCGTTTTGAATTTTGCAACTTGACACATTTTTTCTGACGTGTCTTAGTCCATAGAATTTCACGTCAGACACGAACTGCGGAGCTATTAGCACGACGAGCCATCGAAATCATAACACTATATCATGACATTTAGGGCTGATTTTTCAATCGACCCATAATATTTAATCGTGGAATAAAATTGACGTCTGACAGTTTTTGTATGGAAGAACTGTCAGACAACTGCGTTGGAAAAATCAGTCCTTAGTGAATTAAGTTAGATTATTTACAGACTGATGGATAAACACAAACAACAGTTTAGAAGAGTAAAGTATACTCATGATAAACAATTAAGCATTGTTGCGGAAAATCATAGATAACTCGATTCCCAGTAAGTCGTGTGTATGAAAACAGACCCGTGGCCTCCCACGGGCTCCACCCACGCCGCTGAAATGCGGCCACAAAGAACGCCCTTTACTTGTTTATTTTCTTTACTGTTTCAATCAAGCCTATTAATAGAATCCATATTATAACATATTTACTAGAAGCTTAGGTATTGAAATGTCTGAAATAATGTTATTGTTCGCGTCCCCGAATATTTATATACTTCATGAATATTACTGAGAATTCTAATAGGAGTTCCTATGCAAAAGTTCATTGCTTATCGCAGCAGGCTGCATCGGCAATAAGCTCGCCCCCTTTTACATCGGACTAAAGCATAACTGGCGAAATGTGGATGTACTATAGGTACACCTCTGCCTATCGGCGTGAAGTTCTGTTAATAATGTTCATTGCTTATGGAAGATAAATCCATGCATGTTATGCAGAGTGAACAGAATAAGGCAGAAAACGCATTAGGCACCCCAGATACGACGGCAAAAGCTAGTTATTAATCCGTCTGACATCGCAAATTCACCTTGAGCAAGCGTGGTGATTCTGGTGATTGACCTTCGCGTGGTGATTGACATTCTCTGTATGAGAGAGGCTTTTGCCCTGCAGTGGGACAGTTAGATGCTGATATTATTATTACAACTGCATCTCAATTTCACTAAGCCCATAATCACTGAAACTATCGATATTTTTATCGCAATTTGAGAATTGCGATAAAAAAATCGATAGTTTAAAAAAAAAAAAAAAAAACAATTGTCTTTAGTAGGTATGTAATAAACACGCCATTGGAATATTTGGAATCTTTCCGAGTGATACCAAAATAATTTGGTAAGAACTTACTGAGATTAAGTTATCTGTTATATCGATACACGGTTTCCAAGTCTAATTTAAAATATCTCTAAGTAGAGTTCGTCTCACGAGGGAAGTCCCACGGTAATAAGTGGAACTAATTATTATAATATAGTTAGCAACATTCTACAACAGCACTCCTGCCTCGGGTACTTTTCTCTATTCAAGATTCTGCATTTTATTAACCAGTGCCTGTAATTATAATGTTTAGGTAAATAAATAAGAGTAATAGAGCAGTGGTGGCCCAGTAGTAACAGCCCCGACTTACAAGTTGCAGGATGGTTCAAACCCTGGTAGACGCTTTACGTTGTGTAAATAATTTCATTACCACTGCTTTCAAACGGTGAAGAAAAACATCGGGAGGAAACCTGCATGAACCAGAAACTTCGAAGAGATATGTCATCTACCAACTCGCACTGGGCCGGCGTGGTAGATTATAGATCACTCCCTCTCGAAGAGGCCTGAGGCCTGTGTCCCAGCAGTGGGAACATTATAGGCTGATTATGTATATAAATAAATAAAGATTACGTCGCATGAATGTGGCGCCTCGAGTCTTCTTTCGTGAGACGGACTTTAATGGAGAATTTGTCAAAAATAAAAAGCTAATACTTAATTACAGTTGGAGTTGTTTTAAAAGCATACTTTTATTAATGAGAGTAAAAAAAGTTATCTAAAATGATGACACTGTAATCATTACATGACATTTCAATGTTATGTCTGATACTGATAACCTTTTTTTTTCTATCAGACTCTTACCCCCTTATTACAAAACAAAGTTTTTCTTTCGATCAGGTTTAAACCACTGACCCAGTTATTGAATTAAGAACCCAACTGTTACAGAAATGCAGTTCTTTATACAAAACTGACAGCTTAGTTCGGTGCTAAGTTGTCATTTTAGTATTAAGAACTTTGCCTAAATCGAAATAAAGTTCGAAATATAAGTACTGGCTCAATAGTTAAGGCTAGAACTAAAGTTAGGTTTCGTTTTGTAATAACACGGTTACTGATTAAAAACCACCTCCAAAAAGGGCCTCCTCGGGTGATACTGATAACCTGAACGAACATTAAATTGAAATATGTTTGTGTGCTGTGCACTTATTGAAAACCAGTGGTGTAATTGCGTAACACACTAACAGTAGGAAAGGCTTTCATTTTGACAGTTCAACAAAATTCATTGCGTTATTTAAGTTGTTGAACAGACACATTTTTCGGACATATGAAGCAATGGATTAGCAGTATGCTTCAAAGTGATTCAGATTGAATTAAGCAGGCGGTATTTCGGTCTGCTTCTTCTGTCATATCGGCACGATTTAGCCGTGTGCACGTGCCAATATATTGTAAGCAAGGCAGTAGCAGGGCTGACCATCCATCTTGCACCGGATGTATATTTAAGTATCATTGTTCTTGGAGGCTATTTTAATGCACCCCAATTTCAAAACAGAATAACGTACTTAGAAATAACGGGTGTAAACGCTTGACTACGAGTAAGCCGAGACTCGCTTATTCATTGCGTAATATTGATCTAGTTTTTTCTTTTTTGTTCTGGGCCATACCCTTCTGGTTACGGAGATATTGAACGTCAAAGTTCCAACGTTTTTTTTGACAAGTTTCAAATGTTATTACTTAACTCTTTTACTTAGTTTGATGTTCAGAAGGTGTAGATGGCGGCTATGAGATGAATCTTTTTATAGCCTGTATGTATTTTTCAATAAAAGCCCATGATTTATTTGAACTTCAACATTTAGATATATAAAGTAGGCACTTGCTTCTGTCCGCGACTTCGTCAGGGTGAAATTTCTTGCTCCCCCGCCCCACCACGTCACATCGCATCACTTGCCCGAAACGAAGTGATAGCGCTATCACTTCGTTTTCGCTTAGCGTTCTTTCTGACTATTTTCTTTTTGCTAGACTCCTAAGGGTCGCAGCGTGATGTTAAATAGCCTATAGCCTTCCTCAATAATTGGGCTATCAAATGCAAAAATAATTATCCAAATCCGACCGGTAGTTCCAGAGATTAGCGCGTTCAAACAAACTAACTCTTCAGCTTTATTATTAGTATAGATCATAAGTTTCTTCGCGATTTTCACCTCTACCGATGTCAGTGATGTGTAGGATAAACTTGGAAAGTTTTAATAATGAGAGGCGTCCCTTTGATACGATTTGTAAAGTTGGAGCGTAACAATGAGCCCGATAATCCTCTGTGCAGCCGGCCTTATGGGTCATTCCAACATTCTTGCAGAGCTAGTCTTCTTGGTTTGTTTGAAACCAACTCTTCAGCTTTATTTACTCTAAATATAGATTGTGAGATAATCACGTCGCACGTCATTTTCATTCTGTCATTCAGTTGCGTCTGGCACAGTCGAACTCATCACTTATATTATTAACCTTCGCCACCAATATAGTCTAATAGACGACTGTAGAAGAGTAGCCAGAGACGACAATGTTTTATTATTTACGCCTCGTATGATGATTTTGATTTCAGAGATCGTGAACTTAAAAACATAATTACACATAGGGTGGCATCGACGCGCATAATGTAACCATGAATTCAGCACATTCTTCTAAAACCCCTAGCAAATTTTTTCGTCAAACTCGTCGCTGTTTCTTAGGAAAAGGCCGTCAAAATGTATAGAACAGCTATGTTTTTTTAATAACCGACGAAAAATTTCAACCGAGTGTGGGTTCAGAATCATGTACTGAATCCATGTTAACAGATTGCGGTTCGAAGCCCCTGCCACCCTGTATTTGATTAAGGCCTACTTGCACCAAAAATCACTAGTTGCGTTTAGCGCTGAACATATGTATTTAAAACATCATTCTATCTCAGTCATCTTCAAACAATTGACAGCAATGGAACGATGTCTTAAATTTGTTTAGTGATAAACGTATTGAGTCATTGTCAGTGCTTTGATGGTGTTAGAAAGAAGCGAAAAATATTACAGCTCTTCTCAGGTCTCCTGGGAACTTTATAATAGTTTGTGGTACAATTTTGCCTTTTTCCAGCCTAGGATCTAGGTTGGCTTTTACTAATACTTGGTGTATTAGTAAAAGCCACGACCAGACTAGCAAATCGTGTAGATAAAAGTAACTAATTATAGACGTGCTAGAAATTAACTTTGCTGCCTTGCATCAGACGGGTGAAATCTTAATTATAAGCGAGTTCACTAAGATATTAATTAACATTTTTATACAACAGATTGTGGAATATTTTCTAGAAGCTTTTCATCAACTAGGTTATACATTCAAATGATGAAAATATATTAACAAATACCAAGACGAAGACGTAATAAGTAAATGATTCGAATATTACCAATAATGGTAATTTACCGCTTATTATATTCCCTTTCAAATACGACGAGTTCACGCGTCACAAGGCCGCAAATAAACCAAACTCAATCGATGCGGTAATGTGTTTAATTTCACCGAGGTTGTTAACTTTATTGCTATCATAATTCAGAATCTATTTTCGTTAACCTTTTATTATGTAAACCTGCCAATTTTACTATTCACTTATGGAACAGTTCTGTTGTTTTATGTACAAAACGTTCCACGCGATATTGGTTGATTTGGCAAGCCGTTCCGAGATGCAACACCTGCATGACGGGAATACACATAAAAGTTAAGTGGGGCTTTGGAATAGGTGAACAGCTTCCAGCATTCAATATTTAAACTGCATCTTCGTTCCTTGACTCCATATGTCCAACTACACAATCGGTTCATTCAGTGTTCCCCAAACGAGTATTTCTCACAACTGTGTACGTTAACGACTATCACAAAAACGTAATGTCTTATCGCGTGTCCATTAAGTGTGATAAAAAATCGTGAACAATGCTTTGTACAAGCACTAAGATAATAAGGGATCTACCACGTTGTCTTTACATTCTTCTACGTTTATCCAACATGGTTATTAAATCCCTGGCAAACGGAGTCGGGGTCAGCTGCGGACAGCAAAAATCGTGCGATCTGCGGCTGATTTTATATTACTTGGACACAGATTTTTGCCACAAACTGTGTAACGAGTTGGACATTGTTTATTTAGAAGTCCAAAAGGAAATCTAAGAACAAATTCCTACAATCGTTTACGTGTACCTGCTACATAATTATGTATGGACCGACAAACACTATTATTAACTGAATAAACTTGGTCTAGAGCTACACCTTCATGCAATTTATGTCACGAGTTGAAGAGTGTAGATATGGAGTAAATGTCAGCGTATATTACGACGGTATAATTAGATCATAGTCATCAAGGCAGGCGCACACGTGACGCCACACGCTCGTGAGTGACCGGTCTTTCATTCAAATGTCTGGCTGGTTGGATCGAAGCGAATGCGCGCGCATCCTCCGCTACGCTGACGATACGAGACAATGGCTTAGTTATTCTACTTACGGAACTTCAACACTATTTCCTCCGAAATTGCCAATATTACCATCTCTAGAACATTCTGTATCGTCTAGCCATGGGAAAAAAAATCTTCCTTCAAATATTAAGGCTATCACAAAGGCAATCCTAACAAAATCAAAACGATTTGCTAGTGAACGTGTGTCAGCAACAAAAAATATTGATAGTTTTTTGTGCTCTCCCCGAATTCGATTTGGCTGTCTGTTACCGTTTTTACTCAATTTCGACGCCAAATATAACCAAAACCATAGTACTAAGTGAGGACATGTAACAGGGACTTTATGTTTATTTAAAGTCAGCCAAGGATAGCCTGAAACATATTTTACGTTATAAGCAAGATAGGGAAACTCGATTAAAACTTTTTCATGAATTCGGCAAATTCCGAGACACTCCCGTCTCACAGAATGTTTTAAGAGAGTCTTGTCGACGACTCGAAATTTTTGTCGCATTACATGTTTTATTTCCACTTACTTAGCTACTTATTACTTTATATCTTTCTTTATAATTATCTTAGCGATTTTTATACTACCAAATTTATTATGAAAAATTTTATTAGAAAATATTTATAGACACGTTTACGTTTCTACAACGAGCATCATTACGACCAAAAGTAAAGCCATCTGCTGATGAGGTAGCTGAGTTTTAAACGGGTCGAACGTTTCGAATGTAAGTCAATGTGTCAGGGGCGCGAACGTATAAAGAACCGTTCGGAAATGTGGGTCGCGAACCATCGCGGGAACCTCTACCTCTCACCCCTACCCGTCCTCATCTCCAACCATTTTAAAGCTATTATAGCCTTTAATATTAGATTAAAAGGTTCAATTCTGTTGGCTTTTGATGTTAAATTATATTCATGACGATATATTTATTAACAGGAGTAAACCAAACATTGGCTGTCTATAATTACTAAAACAATAACCAAGAAAATAAAGGAACTATTTCTCTTTGATTGCTTTAAGTTTATCTAAGCCTGTTGTTTTTCTATCCCGAGTCCCCAAAAATACCCACTACTATGCATATAAATCAAAGAAATTACTACCAAGGCGGTACTCAAGGATATCTTAGGGGAATGAACACAGACCTTCCCGAAAAAGCAGTTCTAGTCTAGCGTGGGCGACATGCCATTATCTGGTGGTTGAACGTCTCGGGGCGCCCGTCTGTCTGCCGTCATATTCCACTGCAGAGCAGAGAGAGCCAAATAGGTCAACAACATAGAAGTAAAAATAATATAGCAATAACATTAGTCGCTACATAGTTTAAGCCAACACGTTTAGCTTAAGTTATTGGATTTGAAACAGTCGTTACTGTGCTTTAAAGTTGACTTTTAAAGTAGTGTTCCACTTAAGTATATAAAAGTCGACATGAACTTTGAGGTTGAGAGATGAGATGAGATTTAAGGGCCTGTCCGCAGTGGTTTATAGATGTATAAATTAATAGAAAGTATAAACGTTATTGTGTTTTAAAGTTGACTGTACGCACGGCTATACATCAAGCTATACGTAACCAGTTTAAGCTGACTTCTGATTGTACGAAAAATTTATACAATTCGAGGTCAGCAAAAACTGGAAATGTATAGCTTGATGTGTAGCCGTGTGTACATATTTATACAGGGTGGCAGGGATGTCGACGCACAACCTGTTACCATGGATTCAGTACATAATTCTGAAACTGCCTGCGATAAAATTTATCATCAATTATTAAAAAAAAAAAATGCTGTTCAGTACTTTTTGACCACATGGGTATAGCACTTTTCTATGCAACAGCAGATTTTTTTTTATTGATAATCGACGCAAAATTTCTACGTATGGCTACAGATTACGTGTCGTTGTTCCTGCCACCCTGTATCTAGTTTCATGGGTGCTAAGAAAGGCGGCAATGAACTTTTATCTGCCGAACATGAACCAGCAGCATTGTAAGAAACTTTAGCCTTGAAGGCTTAACAGCAGTAGTGTGTAATTAGAAGTATAAATGAATTGAGGATATGACTAATCAATTTTAATTCCATGACCTTTGCGATAATGTAGGAGACGAAAAACTGCCTTAGGTATTAAAACCAGATGACCAAAAAAAATGTTGCTAACGGAAGTAACGGAAGGGTGAAGAATGAGGGTACTGTTACTATTTACGATGGCAGAACTTGCGTAACTAAAGTTAGTAAAAAACATTCCTTTTTCTTGCCAAGAACAAAAATAGGCTCTTAGGAAGATACGCTCTGCTTTTAACCTAATTATTTAGGGCAAGTATTTTATATCTTGCTAAGCCAATATGGAGGAGCAGTAGTGGCCTAGTGGTAACGGCGACGAGTGCTTTACTTTGTGTAAATTATTCATCACCACTGCTCTCAAAACGGAAAGACTAACATCGTGAGGAAACCGGCATTTCCTAGAACCAAAAATTCGGAAACATGTGACATCTACCAACTCGCATGATGTATTACGGCCGACTCCCTCTCACAGAGAGGATGCCTGTGTCCCAGCAGTGGGAACAATATAGACTGATTATGCTAAGCCAATATGAACTAGTTTATAGAGCACATACCATGGTAAAAGTGAGAGTCTTGGCTAATGGCAAAGAGAAAGTAAAATGGTGGTTTTATAAATAGTACAGTTTTCTACAGCTTTCCAGCATTATCATCATTTGTAACGCACACGTACCAAAAGTAGTTAAGTGTCTATAGAGAAACATTTGTAGCTAATAATGTAATTCTCCTGAGAGTTCTTTTCAATCTAGTCATTAATTAAGAATACACTTTCCTAATGGAAATCTATTACAGAGAAACTAACTCAGGAGGGTCTAATTATATAACAAAATATTTCATTTCTAGATATATTGAATTAGTAATACACTCAGGTGTCTAGACTTGTTGAAAATAACTAAATTACAGACAGACTTCACTTAGATACTAAGAGCCTGTGGTTAGACTCTCTCAAAGAAGACACGGGCCCGTCCGAAAGTAGTAATAAAATTTTTGTGACGGACAAAAACACGTCGGGACAACTATCGAATAATCGATTTGTCATTCTTTCTTAGTTCAGGCCTCGAACTAATCTTATGACCATAGGAGTAGGAAATGTCTGTAACTTCGGCGGAAAGTACGGACATCGCGCTTAGGGAGACCCCCTGATCTAGTCAAGTATTAGTTTACTAAAATATTAACTAACAATCAATTAACATAATTATCAATTACGTATATCAATAAGGGCTAACTTTTCCAACGCCAGATAATTTTATCTGAGGAATAATTTTGAATAAAATTGACAGTTCTTCCATACAAAATCATTCAGACGTCGATTTTATTCTATGAATAAAAATTATCTATCGATTGAAAAATTTGCCCTTAACAAAACAATTATTATATACGTAGGGATGCGATTTGAGTAGGCCAGTCTTGTCATTGTATAACTGCTCCACATTTTTATTCCACGTTATGCAGGTGGTCATTCTGGCAAGCGCCCAAATACCGAATCAGTAAGATCTGCAAGCCCTCAAATCGACCCTGTTCAACAGAATTGGAATGGGAAAACCTCCAAATAAAGGGGCCCTAACAAAATGTCGTAACGTAAACGGAGCTGGAAAAATCAGTACCCAGTAGACTGGTTCAATTTGTCACGGAAACGAAAACCATTACAGTTCTTAGAAATAGATGTCGTGTAATAGGAACGGTATCATGGGATCCTTTACAAGAGATTAATACCTACTTACTGGGAAAAAGCGAAGGGTTACTTTGACGTGTGACGTGTGTGTTCCAAACACGGAAACGTTGTATTATCTGTGCGAAGATCTGGTTACATTCCAGCGGTACGCATCTGTTGATAAATAACATGATGCACATGTTATTAGCATTTGGATGAAATATGAAAACAATATCGTAATACTATACGAGCAATTTGTATTATTTAATACTAATAGATTTTGTTGCTTTCAACCCAGCAAATGGGGTTGTGGAGGTCAGATAGGCAGTCGCTCCATGTAAAATACTGGTATTCAGCTGCATCCGGTTAGACTGGAAGCCGACCCCAACATAGTTGGCAAAAGGCTAGGTAGATGATGATGATGATGAGATTTTGTTGCTTTTAGTTATGTCTGGGAATAAAGATTCAAATGTCATTTGTGAGGAGACAGAGATGCTTTTCGTTACTCGGATGAAATTTAAATCAGCTGGTTCAGATCTCGGATTGAGGTAGGCAGTGTCTGAAAATAGTTTCGTTACCTAACCTACGTTACTTTCAGTACAAGTTTAAGATAAGGTAAGGTTGGGTTTACCCGCAATGCGGTACTAACGTGTATAAGGAACGTTTGTTGTTCATTTAACGTTAATTTTTACGTACAGACCAATATTAATTTTGCTCATAGGTTTTTTGTTAACAACAATGCCTATTAAATATACAAAATTTCATTTGATAACGCACATAGGTAAAGTTATGCTTGCAGTGCAATATTACTATTCGACATAAAAAAATAATAATAACTATAGTATTGAATTCAGTTTAAAACTATAAAGAAAAATACATCAATACATATATTTTTTTAATTGTATTCTAAGAGAATAAACCTCATAAGTCTGTATTTCATTATAAATCGCTGGAAATTCAACATAAACGTATGTCAACGTCGAATTGAATTGAAAGTATTTCCGATGACACAGCGTTCAGTTTTGAATGAATTTCAGTAATGAGCTGTCCATCGACTCGACTGACCTATGTGTCATATCATAACATAGCACACGAACCATCGACATTTCACATTATTAATGAACATACCCCTCATATATTGATATGAAATTAAATATGTATCTACCAATCCTATACTCTATTTCATTGAATTAAATCAAGTATTTATATAGTACCTGTAGCAAATATCGATATGTCATTTATCATGCAATCATATCGGCAAGTTGATAAAATATTACTGATTCCCTCAATGGAGTTTATATTTGGCAAGGTTAGAGTTGGATTGCACAGATTGAATTTCTCGGTGAAGTATTATTATTATTATTTGTATTTATTGTATATGTAAATGGTATACCACAGACTACATGCGGTGTTGTCTCTCCTTTCGCCCTAAATTCATCCAAAGTTGTCTTTAAAATATCACTTTTAGCGACAAGACCGCCCATTGTGTCACCGTAAAGTTTCTACATTTAAATCTGTAATTTTTACGGTGTACATAAAAAAGAGTATTCCATCTATATATCTTGCAGCGCTTAAACGGAAGCCAGCAGCACTACACGAAGGTTACGTTGCCTTTATTACACTTGATAATAAAATTAATGAAGATACCACTCGTACAGCAGCACACAAAGTAAACAGCGAAATGATAAGATATGCTAACAAAAAAATATACTGCGCAAACTAAAAATTATTTCAGACAGCAGCTAAGCGGCCAAAGATCAGGTTAACGAGCAAGATGCGGTCCCAGCTGACCTTTCAACTTTATCAGTTTCTCATATACCTACCTAAGAGCGTTAGAGCCATAAAGCTTTTATTGGCAATTTGGCACATCCAGTGAAACACACAGTCGGGGTAAAATAGATGAATAAATAAACTAAACGGATTCTATAGGAGTACAACCGCTTTGCGTGCATTTTAGCTGTAATTTAATACTCCAAATGATTACGTTTCATTTGGTTTGTGCAAATTCATATTGAAACGATTAACTAATAATTCAAAGCTAGTTATTGAACTATTGGGATATATATGATGATTTCGGAATATAAGCATTGAAGCTAACACCGTTACCCAATCAATTAGTTGTTGTATACACTACAGCAAGACGTAGCGTTGGAAGGCCTTCCACAAGGTGGACCGATGACCTTGTGAAGGCCGCAGGAATCCGTTGGATGTTGGAAGCACTGAACCTGACGAAGTAGCGGTGCATGGGGGAAGCTTATGTCCAGCAGAGGAAGTCTTTCGGCTGAAATCATGATGATACACTACAGTAATACCACTAGCTACATGCTTAGCTGTTGATAGTACCTACCCCTACATTTGCTCTGAAATAGGCCACAAAAGCCAACGGCCTTGAAAACGACAAGTCATATAAATATTTTTATTCACGTCTACATGAAACGCCACATTTTATACACGTGGAAGATATATTGTCCTTAATAGTGACATCGAAACACGACGGATATAAATAACCCTACATGAGAATTCACCCCAGCTTAGTCGATACGTTAGCCATTTCAACATAACATACTTTAAAGGTGAAGCATTCAAAAAATGCCAGCCATTTTGCAACGCCCACGCTTCTGAGGAAAATTCCTTTCGCGGAAAGTTGAATTCCGGATTGTTACGATATTTCCTTGGTTCTCCGCTGCAAAGTGCCTTTTACCTAACTTTTTTTAAATCAATAGACTGCAGGTAACACACGGAAACGTCTTCTACCTACATCCTCTGCCCTTATCACAATATGTTTGGGGTCGGAAGAGTCATCAGAGATGTCATCGTTTCTAGTCACATCGCCTTCCACATAATCCATCCATCGTTTCTTTAGCCTACCTTTATTCTTATAACCATCCACATTCATATTCAAAACTTTCGTCATCACTTGTTCCACATTCTTCTGCATTAGTAGGAAAAGCACGGGCATATATTTTTTTCTATTACTAGGAATCATGTGGCTTAGAACAAAGGTACTTTTTCTTTCAAAAAATGAACCGTGCAAAGTCTGGCCAGGCTTTCCTTGAAAACTGTTATTACCCTATTCCGTTTATCAACACCCCCGTTTGCGGTTAATTTCTCTCAAAATACTACAACGGTCAATTAGTAGGACTATATTTAAAACAGTGCAACATCATGCACAAACATTGTGGTTGTGGCTGTAAAATAATGCCGCAGATACAGCCATTAATTAAACTCAAAACCGTTGCGTGACATACTGGTGATGTTTTACAAAAAAATAATAAAATTTTCATTGTACTAACAAGGTAAGGTCAAGGTAACATGATTAACTTTATATAGTGTGATAATAATATACATTTCGATGTTATCGCTCACGGATTAAATAACATGGAACCTTATCAAGCGTATTTTTTACGGAAAACAATGCAAAAATTAATCAGTAAATCTAAAGTAGATTAAGCGTGTTTCATAAACCTAGCGACCGTTTGTGCTATTTCTTTCGGACAAAAACAGTGCTAAATACTCGCACATTTGTCGGGAATAATTGCTGCCACATCCCGTCGTCAGTTTCAATACAAACAATTACGGGGTTTACGACCTCTTTAAACAGTTCATATGGTCAACAAAGATAAAAGCGGGTAGAACAAAACAAATTACTGGTAGCATGAAAATAACGCCCGTTTTTATTCTTTAAAAGCTTGCTCTCTGTGAGAAGTCAAGGCGTTAATTGAAACGGACTAGCGGCTGCGGCTGGGGGAGCGGTTCTAAAATAGATGCGACCCCCACGACGCCGGCAGTCAGTCACTAAAGTGCACTCTGCAACTATTGGTTAATTTACAAACTTGGCCAACCGATGAGGTGCTATTTCGGGGCCATTTCATATTGATTTTCGAGCTGTGTTACTGCATTTTTAATATTATAAATGACCCGGTAGCTCTCTCTATTTTATACCGGACGACGAACCTTACACGTGTCTTGCCACGGCCTGTGGGGTTAGCTAGTAAATTATGATCGAGGTAAGAATATATTCCAATAATGTATGTATGTTATTCGCTCATACTTCAAAGCATAATCATAAAATGCAAATGGGCAATGTTCCTACTGTTGGGACAAATGGCCTCCTTTGTGAGTGGGAATGGGCCATAATCCACCACGCAGGCCCAGTGCGGGTTGGTCGATGACAAATGTCTTCGAATTTTTGGTTCTAGGATTTTTAAAACTGTCAGATATATTGGATCAGCTGTCTAAACGGGGATTCCAAGAAACGAAACTTTGCTCTTTATTAATTATTATCATTTTATCGATTCTAAACGTAAAGATTGCTATGACTAGGTGCAATATCGCGTAATTTACAACGATTGTACATTTGTACTGCATGATATATTAAAGGAAATCCTACATGACTAATACAAAACTAGATTAATTTCTGAGGAACAAATGATATTATCACACAACGCACCTGCTTTGCTCTATTGCATTTTTCATTCATTGTGGACTATTAATCAAGTTGGCTTGAAGCCGAGAGTACAAAAAGAAACACTGATTACTTACATAGAGCATCTTCTGTTCTTTGTGCTACTCAAAAAGTTCTTGAAACATAACCCCAAGATGCGGGTATACTACATTAAGATAATTCTCAACCGATTGTAGAGTTCGTAAACAGTGTGTGCGTTATCATCAAAGCAATTACAGTATATCTCGGTTTACTTTATAGACAAGCCGCATTGTACTCTGCTATATTAATTGCTTCCACGTTGGACTAGGAGTTACAGAGAGCCGAGCTGCGACTTTTCGTTGAAGAACTATCAAATCAACGAATTAGATATCCTTTCGTGCTAGTCACAAGTATTGTACCATTTGTACCTATTGCGGATGGGTAATGTAGGTATGCGATGGACGGATGCCTTAGTTGTTGTGATTATTTCCAGGATTAATGATTGCACGACTTTTCAGTAGAGTGGGGTATGAGCAGGCCGATATTTAGTAGTGCTCTTTCCGGGCTACCTCTTCTTATCGTGGCGATGTCGTACATAGATTTTAATGGGCAATAATTTTAGCTCAGTAGATGTCCACGCTTGAGGCTTCCTGTACATGAAGCTCCGGCTCCGTCGTCATGTACAGGAAGAATACTTCGTTTTCGGTGGCTTGCACAAAAGCAATAGAGAAGAACAGCCATTCTTATGGAAACATCGCACTCACGGTGCGTTTTGGTGGAATTAATCGACAGAAAATCAAATAAAAGAACAAATCATGAAGATTATGGACTATAAACAGCTGTCGTAAGCACTATACGTGAAAGTTGGGGTTCGAGAAGTACTTTAACACTAATGTTGCTGTGGCTAAGTGGTCGGCTGTCTGCATTAGGAGATTACTTTGGAGACCGTAAACGCCCACTTCGTAATCCCTTAGTCGTATTTTCAGACTCCTACGGTCCAACGGAAGATGATGCTGCTACTTTAAGCTGTTGGGACTGTGCAGTGTACCTACTTATTTATATTTGAGAAGGAAAAATGATTTTATTTCTGTAAGAGGTTTGTACAAACACTTTTACATGTCAATCATATTTTAAAAACTAGATCAGATGACGACACGGTTGGCACAGAGGCTGAGCGATCGACTGCTGCGCTGCGTGTCGCGGGTTCGATTCCCGCACGGAACAAATATTTGTATTGCCTACAGGTAGTTGTTCCGGGTGGCTGTTTGTGTATGTGAGTTTAAATGTTTGTAAACGCACCCACGATGCAGTAATTCGTAGTGTGGGGACACGTTTCATAAAAAAAAAAAAAAACTGCGTTTCCTATCTGACTACTCTTCGAAGAAACTTATTCCGAAACAAACTCAGCGGTTACTGTCTCTTTCAAAGTCCAGACATAATCTTGGTCAGATCATGCGAAGACCATATGTTATGTATATGTATGTATGTATATGTTATACATGTTAGACAAACATTTATCGGTAGGTCCCTAACACAAGCAATTCCTTCCTTAAAAAGTGATCTCCAATAACATGTATCGAAACTCCCTTTGTAATTGTAATTTTTGTTGTAGGTGACTGGACATTGGTGCATAAAAAAATTGGTTGCTAGGTTTCGAATATTCACGGTGGCGTCATTTTACGTAACTCCACACGCCAGAACTTGGGCAAATTATCAGTGTTCTTATTGTCCTGATCTCAAAAATGACAATTGAACATTCTTTCAACTTTAAAAAGTTGAATTTCCACGACAAAACATCGTGTTCACAGCAAGTTCGGGTCACACCCTAATCAGTAAGCGAAGTGAAGCGACGCTAACTAAAAATTACGTTCTTAATTACTCTAGTAGAATTACTACACCCAAACGTGCGACGCCCCCCAGGAAGATGGATGCGTTAGGTATAGCCCGCGAAATTCAAATTTTCTTACGTTTTTTTGCGACTTGCAGGTCAGTGTCAGTTTGTATGATGAACAAAATATGATTCGCGAGCGTAACAAGTATGTATTTACAGAATTTTATCATTAAAATCATAAATACAGCCCTCTAACTTTATATATTATAATCCTATTGAATGATTATTTCATAAAATATCAATCTAAGGGATTTTAAGCGCAACCCCCTTAAAAAGGTAGCCTGGACGGACCGGATGCGAAGGCAGAGAACCGGGTGCTGTGGCGCAACTTGGGAGAGGCCTATGTCCAGCAGCAGACTGCTTGACTGAGCTGATAGAAATACTCAACAAATAAAGAATAAATTGTTGTGATTTGTTTGGATCAAGAAAACAGTCACAGCATTATGTTTACAAAATTCATTTTCAAAATGATAGCATGTCTTCATGAAATTGTAAAGTTACATTAGTTGTTTGGTTTTATTATCACTAATAAGATAATGATAGGGGCTTAATTATCATGTTTTATCTTTTTATTTTCCAAAATATTATATGGCCTTTTCCTGGAAAACAAAAGCCATAGCATGTTTACTTTGATGCATTATTTTCCTGCCTGGGTCTAGATTGGGTCAGCTGTTTAAAACGGGAATACTAACAACAAAAATTCGCTCTTCATTGTTTTAATTGATTCCAGATGTAAAGGTCTTATGACTAGGTGGAATAGGCTAGTGTTTGTCTCAAAAATCATCTTATAGAGGGTGATGCAGGGGATGAAAGTTTGTTCAGTAATCAGTATTTTATTTTCTACAATAGTAAAAAAAATCCAAAAGGCTGTTTCTGTTCAATTCAAACGCTGGCGAGTAGGTATTAAATGATTATAAAAGTAACCAAACCTTCCATGGTTTTATCTCAATTACCTTGGCAGATGGTGGAGAAAAATAATGCATGACATCACAGACATTGCACACCTATGATGTAAGAGTTCAAACAAAAAATCTCCAAAATGCTCAACAACTCCGAGTATTAAGGTTCAAAGTCTTTTGTGTTTAGTGTAGTCAATAGTAAATTTCATTGGAACATCTGTACAGCAAGTTATTAGTTTCAATTAGGCACAAGTGTCTGTTCAAAAATAAAACTTCATTCAGATATTATTATGCCAGCGGGAAACAGAGGCCAGTGATTCCAACTTATCATTATTACTGCAAATTGATATTGCATACACAATTAGTTATTAAGATAATAATACAAAGAATTAATCACGGCTTTAACTAATCAGTAATCATAGATTAATTTATTTATAGATCATGTTGTTATTTAAAACAGAATACTATTATCTTTACAGAAAGTAGAATATTTTATATTTATTTATTAAAATGTTTTTTGAGGCAAAAAATAGAATATTAGATTATTGAAAAAAACATAAATGAAAGGCCAAATTCAGTTACATTTCTTTCATGGACTTTAAATAAATGTAACAAAACCTGGCTTTACCAGAAACCGGTTAGGTTCATTTAAATTTGAAACATATTATTGACTATTTATGAGTAAGTATGTCCATAAATAGTCAATAATATGTTCATAATTACAATTGAATTTAAAGACAATTTGGAAAAATTGGCACAAGTCTAGACATAAGGTGAGTAATACTACAATAATTATACACTGAAAGCTTGAGTGTATGACAATTATTGCCATACCGTACATGTTTTGTTTAGACTTTGGACAATATTACTGTGATACTTTCAAGTATTAAGCAATTGCTGTAATGTAAATACTGAATGCCTGGTAATCAGCCGAACACCTCCGCGCAACATGCTGTATCTTCAATAGTTGATAAATTATTTATGAACCAATTTATTTTATTACACTTGTAAGGTATGACTATTTATTCATTTGAGCGATTATTCCACACAATAAACAATGTAAAAAGGAAACAAAATATTATATCTTCCTTCTTCTAGCATCCCTCTACCATTCATCTTATTCCAGATAACATAATTATTGATTTGTTGGTGTTGTGACTTACCTGCAATGTTGACTTCTTCACCTCAGATCGTCGGAACACAAATTTCAGAGTCACACTTTTAGGTCACCAGTTTTTCGAAATAATGTCCCTCAATTAAATTATTGTCCAATGTGTCCTTGATTCTTTTATACAGATCAATACACAAAAAACAGCTCATTCAACGATTAAGCGTTGGCATTCATACATACTTCTCTAGCTATAGGAAGTAACGTCAAAGTTGTCAATCAGTCAGTGCTTAGCTGTCAAAAGACAAAAAATAATCACTATTTGATAGAAAGTTTTAAAATGCATCTTATCTTAGAAAAAAAAACAATTCTTTACTAAATGATAATGGCAGACTTTTGAAATTATTTAAATTATTTTTATGATTCTACCCACACGCGACTTGGAGTACCACTTAATTTTCTTACTAGTAACACCAAAACATATGGCTTGGCTATGGGTTCGTTCAAAAACTGCGACTGGATGATGCAGTCCACATTAAAGATTTCTAAAACTAGATGTGCATTCTCAGTTTTTCTTTTCAATTTGTTAACGATCTGCCGTTGTGTTATGTAACAGTTTTATTAATACGATAATTAAAAACTGCTTTTATTTTTAAATATTCCTTCGGGGATTATCGATTACCATGAACTACTTATAATATTCTGAACGCACTTAACATATTTTATCTCTTTCTTTCTCTACGTCATTCTCTCACGTTCGATGTGAGGTGTCAGAGAAATATTCGTGATAATTATTAAAAAATAATTGGATCTTGAGATGTTTAGAATATTTATTTCTTTGTAAATTATGTATTTCTTTAATAAAACCATGTTAGTGACGTTTGGTTATCTGGGATTAATCTAGCGAAGATATTTTTTGTTTTATTAGTTCATTATGAACTGTCACCAAGTATTAAGTGGTGCCTGTAACTCAGGAGATCAATGTTTTGCTGTTGGTTCTGTCGAAGGAATACCTTTTACAGTAAGTGCTTTGATTAATGTCCGTGTCGTTGTTGACGGCAAAGTCTCGTAACTTAGAATCCTGTGTACCTAAAGTGGTAATTGAGGAGTGATGTTCCTAACAGGAAAATCTAATTTAGCTTAGTTTGATAAGCATAACGTTTTCGTTTGGTCAATAAATACTACTATCTTCTATTGTTTGTAAACGTATTGTACCTCATTACTTAACATTCGTTACAGAAGAGACATACAAATAGAATGAGTTTCCTTGAATGCTAATTTGCATCAGTCATTTATAGATATTTAAATAACAATATTACTAAAGGCGACTGATAACTGTAGAGTTAA
Organism: Apamea monoglypha; assembly: GCA_911387795.2. Taxonomy (NCBI): domain Eukaryota; kingdom Metazoa; phylum Arthropoda; class Insecta; order Lepidoptera; family Noctuidae; genus Apamea; species Apamea monoglypha. The sequence continues at coordinate 11,832,739 of OU426930.1, read as the reverse complement.
TGTTATAACACAGCTCCTTACCTAGTTTTTACATAAATATATGGCATGAGAATCTTTCCATTTACAGTGTATGATCATAATCAGTTAAGTAAATATTTATGAAGATGTGCTAAAATTAATATTGAATTACTATTCTACACATGATGTAAACATTTATACAATTCAAACAGTTTTTTCATAAACAGATACTTGGCATATTGAATCTACTTATGACCTTATGTAATCTTTAAAATCAAACCTTACTTGGGTACCTGCACAAAATTATTTAGAATAAGGTATTTATAATTGATAAAGTTTTAAAAGGCTTTCGATTACATGTTTCTGCCAAATCCCTCACAGAGACAAAATTATTGTTTATGCACTTATTTCAAATTTCTTAAAATATTATGAAATCCCTATTATTTAATTAATCACACATCACGGTTACCTAACTAGTTGTGTTATTTCCTTAACTCCACAGATGTCATAACAAATAAGTCCTTGAATGCTGATTTATTTGGTTTTCACACAAATTAATCAAGCATTATCTTATGTCACCGCCTTGCACAGATCCGAGTAAAAAAAAAAACAATTCAAAGTCAAATCTAAATGTCACTTTCAAGTGTCATTCTGACCTCCTATTACTTAAATAAATAATTTCTGAGACATATTGCAGTATTTCTGCAATATATTTTGGCTACAGTAGGTTTTTATTATTTTAATTTGTATATTTTATTGTACACCAGTTCTTAATGTAAAGAGCCAATTTTAAATTATCAATGTTCAATATTCTCTGGTAGTCACTGGGTTGTGGAAGACAGATAGGCTGTAGCTCCATGTAAAAAAATGGTATTTAGCTGCATACAGTTAGACTGGAAGCTAACCCCAACATAGCTAGGAAAAAGCTAGGTAGCTGATGAGATAAACATTCAATTAGTGTATCAGGTATTCAACATGTTCTTTTTTCCCTCAGGCATATGCAGCAGGATGCAACATAGTGATCTTGGCCTCCAACTTCGAAAGGGTACAGATAATTCCGGGAGCGGTCCATGGTTACGTCCGCATTGGCTCGTTAGACTGCAGCACGGATACAGGGAAGATCGCTGCATCTTATGGGGCCGAAGTGTGCATATTTGAACCAACACCGCTTATACATACAGCTGCTACCACTCACGTAAGTATTTGTTTAGTTGAATTAAGTCAAATACGTAGTACTGGCTGTTTTAGAGGATTTTAATTTAATGAAAGATTTAATAATTATAATATTTATTTTATATGTACCCGCACAAACTAAATAATAATAAACAATGGCATAGTAAAGTTATTAGCCAGTCAGCAATTTAGTAGCAGGACTGACTGCTCAGCCCAAAGTGTGCCCAACATTCAAGAATCAATATTTGTGGAAGCAACATGAATTTCCTTCAAAAATCCTGATAATGTTACTGTAAAATTGATTAACATGATAAAAAGTTGGCAGATTAACAGGGATTATAGTAGAGTGCACTGTTATCACAACAGAAAATACAACAATAACAGTTAAACAGCGGGGTCATTGCGTAACACACTATCAGCAGCAATGGGCTTCATTTTGACAGTTCAACAACATTCATTGCATAATTTACTTTGCTGAGCAGACAAACTTTACGAACATATAAAGCAATGGATTAGCAATATCCTTCAAAATGATTCAGATAGTGTGTTACGCAATTGGGGTGCTGTTTAGTTGAGTGCAGAAAGTTTTGTCACCAAGAATTAAAAGAAACATACATTTCACTACACAAAAGTATTGAACTATGACACAATGCACTCAAACAATTAATTAACAAATAACATAAATTTCAAATACTGATATGTCATTGTGTCAGTGCCAGATGAACACCAGAAAGAATAACTAGATAAAAGCTATACTACATATTCTGATATGTACTTTACTATCATTGTTTATACTAGCAGCCGACGCAGAGGTACTGACAATGAGTTCATGTGACATATTAATTGATGTCGTTTAATTACCACAGTCCAGTAAATAGTAATCTTCCTGAGGCTAATTAACCCTTTTATATTTATTCATTACAATATGTCTATACCATTGTATGTAGGTACTTTCTAACTCTAAAAAGTCTACCTACAGTCTAAAGTTCGGCTTTTTGAGGGTACTTTTAAAAGTTACGAGGTTGCTGCCAAGGCCATTTGGACGCATTTCAATTACCAAACCATTAATATTTACAGAAACTTTATATGCAACATCAAATATTTGTCGTGCCTCACGAAATGCAAACATAAAAGAGATTCTCTAAATTACTCTTTATATTAACGATGTATTGTCCGCAGTCGACGTAATCGCGCTTAGAATTACGTCATTCACATCTGAGTTCGGATATTTGTCGAATGAAATAGGAAATTTTCAGATGTTTATTACGTAATAGGTCTCTGAACTTCGACGATTGCTGATGGCGCTGCGCCAGACCATAATATGATTGCAATTGGTCAATCTCTATCATATAAAACTCTTCGCACGTGGATTCATTATTCAATAAAATTCAACGTGACATGTGGCTGTTCAGGGCTTGGAGTACCGGTGGGTGCAAACTGGCAAGTTGGTTGCGGATGGGCCGATCACTGCGCTGTCATGGAATCTCGAGGGCACCCGGCTGCTAACAGGCGGCAAGATACTGCAATTATGGCACCAAGCGTCGCTCTATCAAGATGACAGCCAACGTAAGATATTGTTTTCTTCCAGTTTATCTATGCGAGACGCTAAAACTCTTGTTTCAAGTGGTATTATTATCATTGTTCATGTACATCTTTATCTGGAAATCAGATATCGTGATTTGCGACGATCTCGACTTGTTTCTGGCGCCAAGAAACTGCACCTACATACTTACATTACAATTTTTAATGTTGTTTAAGCGGCGAAGTAACGATTTTAAGGCAGGAAAACTAACCACGCTATAATTCACTTTTATCGTGGCGGAAGTGAAACTAATTTATAACTATGTTAAGGAAATAGAACTAGTGTTTAGTAGTATCGATTAATTTATACTAGAGTGCAGGGGCGTGTCAGTATTTTGTTTCATGTTGTTTTTGTTGTACTCTACATTCAACTTACTGATACGGATTCGATACCCATAATCTTTGTAGGTATTAATCACACATCATGCGTTGTGATTGAACTCTGATGATACTATGAAACCGCAAACCAAAAAGAGTATCAAAGAATCTTGCATGTTACGTTCTATGATTCTACCTACCCCTATAGCAATAAGGTATCAATTAGCCATATTATAACAATAATTTTCTTCTATCATCTATACTAATATTTTAGAGAGGTAACATTTGCGTGTTTTTATGTAGGGCGTAATCTTCAGAACTACTGATGCCATCCCGAAAATTATTTCACTAATAGGAAGATACAGTGTTGCCGAGTGTCATAGGTATAGTTTATGTTAAAACAAAAAAAAATGGATTAAGTCGCGGGCAGATGTCGTAATAAAGTAGCCAGTCAGCAAAGTTTGTAGCGCGGCTTACTGCCAACGGTGAGCGAAAGGACGCTAGTGCGTCATTTATGAAGGCACTTCTACGTAGTATCTAGGTACTTCTTTATTCAAATAACCCGCGTAAAAAATCCTTGTTTTATTTCCAGCGAGTTCAGGAGTGACATTCCAGATAGGTGGTGACAAGGATGACAAACCTAAGCAGGCCGAGGAAGACGAGCCCGTGAGTACAACGCAGATTGTGATACGCTCTGATAAGATAAAACATACAACAATATACTCCACCGTCCGCCGTTATCTTTGTTTTGTTTATCTATTACTAGCTGCGCCCCGTGGTTTCACCCGCATAAGTTTCGATCCCGTGGAAATATCGGGATAAAAAGTATCCTATATGTCAATCCTGGTTATAAACCATCTGTGTTCCAAATTTCATCCAAATCCGTCCAGTATTTTTTGCGTCAAAGAGTAATAAACATCCATCCATCCATCCATACAAACTTTCACGTTTATAATATTATATTATATTATTATACATAGTAGGATAGTAGGATGAATACAATGATCAATTAGACGTATTAACTACAGTTTTATAGTGGAGTGGTTTATAATTGAAATAGGCTTCCCACGTACCAACCCACGACTTTGACGGAAATCGTTACGGAAATTATACTAGAAGATAATCATTTATAGATGAGTTTTCCAGACTCGTACTGAATGTTAAACTTCGTGAAGTAAGACTATACATGTCTGCGTTCCACTTAAATGCTCTCATTTCGGTGACCGCAATATTTCTATAGCTATTACGTGATGCATGAAGACGTAACGAGAATACTGATCTTCTAAGTTTCTTATTTCACTTAAGGGGGAAGCGTCAGGGTAGCCCGGGAATTAAAATTTTGTTATGTTTTGTGCGGGTTTTTTGTGTCTACGTTGACTGGCCTATAATATAGTATAGTTATATTAAAAAAAGTGATCTTATATTTAAAAAAAGTATATTTTATGGTTTTGTGATGAAAATTAGTAGTTATTTAATTAAAAAAAGAATTTTGGGAAAAAAATTGTGTCTTATCGCAGGATCCTGGTATTGGAAATTTTCTGTGCGGTATTAATACCGGTATTGAAAAAATCCGGTATTCGAAACCTCTAGTGGATGCAATAAGGTAGCCCGCGAATTTCCAATTAATTATGTTTTTTTTTGCAATTTGCGGGTCAGTATCAGGTTTTAAGCTGATTAAAATATGATTCGCGACAGTAACAAATATTTATTTATTGAATTATAGTCATAAAAATCATCAATACACCTCTGTAAGTTCATATTACCCTATTGAATGGCTATTTCATGAAATCATGACATATTATGTAAAGTCATATTTGTTACGGTCGCGAATCATATTTTAATCAACATGCAACCGGACACTAACCTGCAAATTGCAAAAAACATAATTAATTGGAAATTCGCGGGCTACCTTAGTGCATCCACTAGGGGTTTCGAATACCGGTATTTATACCGCATAGACACAAAAATGCGCTTATGCGTTTCGTCGCAAAAAATTACACTGTACTGATTTATTGCGATGTTGTTAGGATAACCAATAGTGTAAAACCAATTTTGCAGCTTCGAAAGACCTGTGCGGAAAAACTTCGAAATTTTTTAACTTTTTTCAGTTTTTTACTTCTAGCATCCTACGGAAAAGTCGCCCAAAACATTTTTAAAGTATACAAAACTATATCTCGAGTTTTATTGTACCTAAAGAGCTTTGGCAGCGCTCAAATTTGGTATAGATTAAAAATGTATTGGGTGACTTTTCCGTAGGATGCACCTTTTAGCGCGTGGGAGAACCCCCGCGCCATTCTGAACCTTTCGAAGTCAATCGAAGTTAACGTTGAGATTCGGTCAAACAAAAGTATCGTAAAACGAAAACTAACAACGTTTTGTAAAAGATGTCTGATAATCTTAAGAATAAGGCTCAAATTCGCATCTCTATATCTATTGCCTTCCTGTCCTAGGGGTGGATATGCGTGTGGCAATGTCACACGGCGACTCCGGCGCATCACCTCGCCTTCTCACCGGACGGCGTCCTGTTCGCCACATCTGGGATCAACGACCGACTCGTCAAGATCTGGCACCAGAACAAAGGTAAGAAAATAAATCGTAAACAGTTTTTGCCGTTAACATAACACATCAAGCTTAGAGCGTTGGCCAAACTGAAGCGAATGCCGCGAATTTAATCCCGCATCCCGCGCGGATGCGGGATTAAATTCGCTTGCAGCGATTGTGACTGCAAACTGCTGATCTACTGTGTTAAAATCTCACCGTGAAAACTTAGATGAAGTGAGCTGTTAATAGTGTCGATCCCTAACGTCAGGTGGAATGACAGCTCAGCAGAATCGATCGGCTGGTATGAAGGTGTTCAAACTGGCGCTAATAGTCGCGTGACTTCCTAAGCATTAAAACAACACACGCGCGCAGTCGCGTCCCGTGCGGGATTCCCTTCGGTGTGAGAGAGCTTTAGAAACTGTCACACATGTGTAAGTGAGAGATACGGAGACGACGCTGTTCATAGCCGATTTTTTTTCTAAAACTCTATGTTTATGTTTTATGGCCAGGTACTGCTGAACAGTCACGAGCACCAATATGTCAATACTTGGCAACTTTCAATTGCAATTTTTCGTGAAATAACGAATGCAACGTTGAAATAAGACACATTACCTACCACCACTTACGGGGGTAAGTGGTGGTAGGTAATGTGTCTTATTTACGAATATTACGAATATAGCATTTTCGAACCCATAGGTGGGGACCTATGGGTTCGAAAATGCTATATTCGTAACGACATAAAATTTAATTAAAAAATAAAGGAGTAAATCGCTTTTGAATAAAGCCGAGTGTATACATACTTGTATTCGTGACTGTACGTGACATTTAAACAAGTGTGGTTTTAAACTTTTAATTAATTCGTATCGAAGATCATATCGAATTGTAACTTGCTCTCATCAAATAATAAGTGCTATGCAAATATTTTTATGACTACAATGATATTTCGATACAATGAAAGGTGAACTCGAAAATATGTGGCCCCTGATAAGATACAAAATCCGGTTTTCGCGTCTTTGTAAAAATAGATGCTTACGTAAAAAACCAACTTGATAAGGGAATATCCCTCCCAATAAAAATAAGCGCGGTGGCTAATCTGCTAGCCGTAACCATCTCGAGGTAAAATAGGTTATGAATGTCATATGCGTTTCAATATTTTCGTAACGCAAAGAACTACGGAAAGTGCAGTTCTAGTCACTGCAATGTAATGTTTTATAGTCGAAATAAAAGATAAATAAGATTTGATTGATTGTTTTTTTTTTTTTTGAGATATTAGCTGCAAATAAATGTATTCTGTATGTGTTTCTTTCCTTCTATTTTCATGTCTGCATTTTTTGAAAAATGTGGGTAGTTTTCATAACGGCAAATATATTTTCCAAATCAAATAAATGCCATTTAGGGCTGATTTTTCAAACAACAGATAATTCCTATTCGTGGAATAAAATTGACGTCTGGAAAGATTTTGTATGGAAGAACTGTCAAAAATTCAAAATTATTCCTCGTATAAAATTATTTGGCGTTGAAAAAATCAGCCCTTAACTAAATAACTAGCTTGTATTATCCCACTGCAGGGCAGAGGCCTTTTCCACACAATTCTCTCTTTTACCAGATAACATCTGAATGAAACCATAAAGATGGCAAAGATAAAACAACCAGTATTCAAATTGACGGCACGGTTGGCGCAGTGGTTAAGCGATTGACTGCTGCACTGCGTGTCGCGGGTTCGATTCCCGCACGGAACAAATATTTGTATGACCTACAAGTAGTTGTTCCGGGTCTGGCTGTTTGTGTATGTGAGTTTAAATGTTTGTAAACGCACCCACGATACAGGAGAAACTCCTAGTGTGGGGCACCGTTTTTAAAAAAAACTAAACTAACTAAAAAAAATCCAGTAATAGTTAAACCTTTGGTATGTCGCCTAATTTGTAAAACCAGTTAATAGTCATTACTCGTAGTAATTTCATAGAATGACATTGAAATGATGCGATAATTGTTGAAGCAATCTACGGCAGGGAAACAGCAGTGACATCATTTTCCATTACAAAACGAACAATACATTATCCATTTGTTATTTTTGTTGTAAAAGACATGCCAAACACGGTTCAGTTAGGATATTGTTATTCTGATGTTCTTTTATCCGACTTAAGTATAATATACAGGCATACAATATGTTAAAGTATATCATTATTCTGTTTGCATTATGGACACTCCCCGAAATAAGATGACAATGGCGTGACCACTGTTATCGTAGTTTATCTCTACCTCTACTAAAATGCGATGATATCTTAAGACTACTGAAGATTTGTTAGGTCTACCGTATGTCTAATTGACCTAAGCTTTGATGCAAAAATCACAGAGAAAAATAATACGAAATTTGTGTAGTATATTATCTTCCTCCAGTAAGTACTAGAGAAAAATCAATCTGCCTAACTTTTTCCCAACTATTTTGGGGTCGGCTAGTCTAACCGGATGCAACTGGATACCAGTATTTTATATAAAGCGACTGCCTATCTGACCCCCCACAACCCAGTTACTGGATAACACGATACTCCTTGGCAAGACTGGTTGGCAGACTTTTGGGCTTCTGACTACCCGTAACGACTGTCAAATATCTACAAATGACAGCCGGGAACAACTGCTTGCTTAATGTGTTATCCGAGGCACGGAGGGGTTTCGGTATGTTATGGATGGTCACCCATCCACGGACCAACCTCGGCACGCGTTGCTTAACCTTGAAGATCGACCTGTGCTACTGTCATTTTTAGCCACGAGCCCCTTCTTCAGTACGTATTAAAGAATCAACTAGAAATGCGATTATTTCCTTGTTTCAGTGCTCGCGCAGGCACATAATGATCACTCTCCGCCCGAGCTGAACTACACATTCATATACGTGGCTCATCCTCGCGCTGTCACACATCTGTCATGGCGGAAGACTAGCAAATACATGCCCAAGTAAGTTATACTTTATTCCTCTATCAAATTTTTAATACTGAAAAAGCAATACAAATGATTTATTTAATAGATAATCAGTGACCACATTAAAATGGCCTTTTATGCATTTGTTAACTAGCAAAATTATGAACGAAGAAGAAGTCACTGCCTTGTCGGTCTAGTGGTCGCAGGTGCGAATGCTGATGTGATGTCCTTGGTTCGATTTCCTGGTCGAGCAAAGCGTTATTGGGTTTTCTCACCAAGAATTTTAAAGTAGCAGCCTGGACTCAATTTTAAACTCCAGGTAGTTACTGTAAAATTAACAAACAGCGAGACTATTATCACACAGGACTTAAACATATCTGGTGAAATGTTGGTGCTACAACACCTCTTTCTACCACTTTGGAGAATAAAAGCGTTATGTTACATAGATTTAAGAGCTTACAAAAAATCTCTTCAATCCCCAGGGGCAGCGTCGGCAATGTCCTAGTGACGTCATCTGTGGACAACATCTGCCGCGTGTGGGCGGAGACATTACTGCCCGAGGACGAGTGGGGGGGCGGCTGCGTGACGTCACACTCGCGCTCGCCGCCACGCAGACAGCGCGCCACGCACCGTCACAAGCACCGGTTCATGCAGCGCTTGAAGCATATGAAGTAGGTGTCACTAGTATTTTAGGTCAAGTCCCCAAGATATGGACCCTACTAACACAACGCTGTAATGTACTAATCTCTTAGCTCCCTGCCCATTCGAACCTTTTAAACCCCGTACATACGTAGAGGCCGAGTGTGGGTCCGCTGGGTGACGTCACATGCGAACTCTCCGCCGCGCAGGCAGCACCACGCACTGCTTCATGCGGCTTTTGAGGCAAATGAAGGTCGAACTTGAATTTTCAAGCCGAAATTACACATGTAACACACACACACGTACACGCACACGCACACACACACGCACACACACACACACACATGTACACATGTTACATGTCCATTTCATGTGTATGGACCTACGGCTCGAATACTATGACGACCAACCTGCTTACTAAATTTAAAACCCTTTTACAGCTCTTCAATTTGTAAATGCGTCTCTTTAAAACAAGATTGACTTACATTCAGAAGAAACATTGGCACATTTGGACAAATGGGAATCGGCTGGAGTCGATTCCTGGATAGAACAAATAATAATTATAGCGGATTTTATATGTCTGTGCATGTGATAGTTCGCGATAGAGGACAAATCAACGTTGGACAACATATTCGTAAAAAAAGAAAAAGGTTCTATCAACTCCACGAAATCCTAAGATTACATTCCTCTTGTAAGAAGCGCCAATAAAAGAGCAATGAATGTCGTCTGATATTATCTCAACATTCTCAACAGCCTTGACTGTAAACTTTCCTTTATGATTCACGAGTTGTAAACATTTATGATCGACTCGCTTGAACGATTTCAGCGCAACACGCAATATGAGCATAATTTTTAGTGATGCTTGGGAACAGTTTAAAATATACAATAGAATCTGTAGAGACTGAAAATAAAAAGAACTAGTATTTCAAGAACAAGAACAATTTTTATAAATTTTGCGTGCCTATTTCCAGGCAGAATGTACATGGCTCACTCCTATCTACTCCACTTATATATTAATGTAACCTACGTTCGTTGCAAATAAATGATTTGATTGATTGATTGAAGAGTGTCCGGTCACTATTAATGATGAGATTTCGGCCTTCTTAAATTGATGATTGATGCTTATTGATGACCAGACAGTTGAATATCCGTATATTACAACTAACTGCTGTATCCCTGATAACTTTTTTTTTTCTGGTGGGAAATCGTCAAATGACCCCTCCCGCTCTGTTTGGAGCGGAAGGGAGTGTCAGACTCTTACTGACTAAAACCCACCCATGTTCCTTCCTTCGCCCTTTATGTTCCGGGGTAGCGGTAACCCTTTCGGACAATCCCACTGTGATACCTTTATCTTACGTTTAAAACCATTACCAGGGTGTGGACCCGCGACTACCCATCAGCACGCATAGCATGAACAACATAGAAACTGGTTTTGTCGACGAAAGAATAGACAAAATGTCTATGAATACTTTGTGTCCCACTACTGAGCAAAGGCCTCCCCTTTTTTCTTCCAAGCCTCCCTGTCTTGAGCGATCTGTAGCCACGTTGGCCCTGCAAACCCTACCCCTACCCCTACTTTTACGAACTAATTTGGTTTCCTAGTTCTTGTTCTACTACAACAATATTTAGGACCCGAGCGAGAAGCAAGAAGCGGATTATTATACCAGTGTAAATCGTCGTGTCTTGCATTGATATTTGATTGTTCCAGGACATGTTTCCACATCAGACGGACGGCGCAGTCGTCCAAGCAGCCAGGCGCGCCCATTCCCACGTTACCTTCTACGTACAGCGCCCACGACTTTCACAATCCGTTTCATGCTACTTCTTATACTGGAGGTAAATATACTAGACTTTTTTACTTCTATACCTCTAATTCTATCAAAAGTCTTTGTTTACAATCCACTTAAAAGTGAAAGAGACCAACAACATTAGACTCATTGGCAACTTAAAATAAAGTAGATTTGGTTTAGTCGCATTTTTTTTTTTGAGGATACGCACTACAAGTCCATAGCTTGGACCTTCATTTATGATCTTTTTAATTATGGTAGTTTCAATAAAGGTTGTAATAAAAAGTATTGAAGTAGGATATTAAAAAAAAAGAGTTCTCAGTTTTGCTTTCAAATAATTTTTATAACAGAACCTTTTTACAGCTCATTCTAGCACTAGATGCGATAAATATAATATGCATGAAGACTATAGTAAAGTCGTTTATCGTCTGCATTAAAGAGAAACTTCATTTTTATTGGCAATAACAATTTTATGGTCATATAATGTTCTTAATAACACACAACTGAGTTTACTACGCCATACCATCGTGATCCTATCATATTATGAAGGAAAACTTATTGGTTTATTAACTTACGGACGCGAATCATATTTGGATCGATAAACAAACTGATACTGTACTGCAAATTAAATAAATAGTAAGAAATATTGGATTTTGTGGGCTACCCTAATACATCACTCTAAACTCAAATAACTTATTATTTTATTACATCAAAAAAGCATTTACTTCGATTGAACTATTTGGAACTGTTGAATTGTCAAAGAGCCGGTCAGTTAGTCAGAAAGTTGAAGCTAGTTGCCCATTTCAAAATAGATCTCTATCGAGAGAAGAACGGGCAAGAAAACCAACTAAATAATTCTCATGAAAAAAAAAAAAACCATAGAATTAATAGTTTTAGTTTGATCAAAAATTCGCGTTTAGGGCTTGGGTCTCGTTTACAGACGCTGAGTGTATTTATTGTATTCCACAATGTGCAGTTAGGTTGGGGCCCTGTCGAACACAGTACAAGTACAAAGTAGGCTATTGGAAGAGACATTATGCCCTATTGCACGGGACGGGCAAAATGTTGGTGTACTTCTGGCATGGCATATAATCTTGATATTATGTATTACTTGCGACCCGCCCTCTGCTTAGCACGTTTTTTGAGACGTGCGAAGCAGGGGCGGTCGCCCAACATTGAGATTTCTCTATTGTATGTAAGTTTAATATTAATGTTTTATACACAAAAACCTTCCAGAATAAAGTCTCTAAATTATGGTGAAAACCGCATCAAAATCCGTTGCGAAGTGTAAAAGAACAACGAGATCACGGAGTCAGCCACGATTGGCGACTTTTTTATAATATGTACCACATGATTCTAGACATTTTTCGTCGGTTATCTAAAAAAAATCAGCTGTCTCATAGAAAAATGCTTTTTTTTTAAATAACCAACGAAAGATTTCAACGCACATAGGAAACGATGTACTAAATCCATGGTTACAATAAGTGTCTCATACTAATTCAAACCCCCACAGGTCTTCACTTCCACCTGGCAGCTTCAATCAACGCGGAGACGGATATTCCTCTGGTGCCCTCATTGGCAGGAGGGGGCCGCTTCATCCTGCACTGGCTTCACAACAAGGAGATGCACTTCACCAGCCAGGCTGAAGCTATACTGCACGATCTTACTAAAAAAGTAATTATGTTTGGTTTTTTAATTCATATAAGGTTACCAGATTCAATGTTTGAAGCTGTTAAAAAAGTAGCCAGATATTTAGACTCGAAAGTTAACAAGTACCACCTCCCTTCTAAGAGATCTCATCCCTTGCATCAGATTTATATTTCTTTTTAAAGACTAATACAAAAACTGAATTTAGAGCAAAGTACCAAAAATATATTCGAACGTTAAAGATAGACCTGGTTTTATAATAAGACGGTTAGTATTCGAGATCATGAAGTGAATGAAGTACGATAAATTTCACTGTTTTTACCTCTAGATATTAGATAAAGAAGAAACAGACGAGGGTGGATCAGGTTCGGATCACACCGCACATCCCGATGGAGAGCATGAAAGTAAGTATTTTTTTATATACTAGCCAAATCAATTAATGAAAAACTTGGTAAACTAATCATCAGAAATGTTATGTGGACAGGTAATATATTGTCAGAACAAATTTATTTAACCTTATTAGCGGAGCACAACCAAATATGGATTGTGTTGGTGACAACATAAGGCACATATTTCCCTGAAGGGAAAATGGTCTTATTATCCTACAAATGTTTTGTTACGCTCTTACAGAGCAGTTTAATGAATGCTCTACAAATATTTCAGTCGGGTTTCATGTAACAAAACTATATTGATCAATATTATAACCTTCGATAAAGATGCTTCCATCAGTATAATATGCGTAACAGCTTACTTGAATCAATGTGCTAATTAAAGAAAAAGCAATTCGGTGCCTTATTTTAATTTTCGTAAAGTGTATTTTCGTCTGTACAACCATGTAATTGTCATCTAGAAAGTGTTATATCAGTATAATTTACATATTCAGTAAATGTCTCAAACCATCATAGTCCTTATTATATTGTGCTTCAAAGTATAATGTTGGGTAAAGCTAGCTTATTTATAAGCCTAATTGCTTACTTTATTTCACGCTGCCGTATAGAAAATAGACGTCCAAGTCATCATTTAACTAAAATGCAATCCGAGGATAACAGCAATAGCGATGAACAACCAGGTAACTGAATATTCATGCTGCATGCTTTATTCGTGTGGAGTACATACTAATGCATAGTGAGGAGATCGAGCATATAGGCTACAAGCAAACGAGAGCCTTTTACATCGCCCTGCGTATGTTTTGACAGTAATTGTACTATCTAACATGTCTAATGTCAGATAATACAACTACTCCGAAACTGTACGCCATCGCATCTGTCGGAGCAACGCACGAAGCTGACTGCGGCAAATGTCAGGATCCAATCTGCAGAAGATTGCGGAATTTAAAAACAATTGACGATCAGCCTGCAAACGTCCATGAAATATACAGACCTCAAATAAATCATAAGCGAAACTTAAAGGGTGTCTATTTGAAAGAAAGAAAGAAAAATATTTTATTTGGGACACGCACAGGAAATACAAATAGTATAAAAGGAGCATTTAATACTAACAAAGTTACATTAAAAAAGCTAAAAGGCAAATCTCAGCATAACGCTAAGTTATTTAAAAAATAAATACCGCACCGCTGGTATTCTGATAGGGCCACGAACCCACCTACCCCCCCCCCCCCCCCCCTGTTGTGCTGCGGACACACCTACGGACATCTATAAATCCCGCTAGGGGATTAAAAAACAAGAATGATAAAATATGCTAAGAATCTGCGTGAGCACTGAGCTGTCAATCTAACGAAGTGTTTGCATTGCATGGAGCCTCGGAATGTAACTCACATGTATTGTTACACAGCCAGCCTATGTCTGACTCGGAATGATTCCAGAAGGTATACCGCTTGTCCTACAATATTGTATGTAACATGCAAATCACACAAGCAAATCTTGATCGATTAATTTCTTTGACTAATAATTAACTGTGTATATTATTTTCAGACTTAGTAAATGTATGCAAACTAAGGTCCACTTGAACCAAAAAACTCTAAATGCGTATAGCGCTAGTCGAATTTATAACATCGTTCTATTTCTATCAATCATTTGAAGATGACAGTGACAGAATGATGTTTTAATTAGATACGTTTAGCGTTTGTGGTATGCTTTAGTAATTTTGGGTGAAACTGGGTCAAAGAATTGAACATACCTCTAACCTTTATCGTATTATCCAGGTAACGGCAACCACAGTCACCCAAGTCTATCAAACACGACGTCTATAAACTCGATAGCCACTGACGTCACATGTACACACCTACCTGACTCGCTAGACGCTAAGATAGAGTCGTTACTGCGGGACTGGCATCAGAGTCCAGATCTGCTGTTCTCTATACACCCTGTTGATGGCAGCTTTCTTATATGGTGAGTAAAGTAGATAAAAATTAAGAAAGACCGTTAATATTTCAAGGTGAATTGGTGAAAGTTCGGTCTGGAAGATGAGCTTTAACTAATCCGAAAAACATAAAATAATTCAAAAGTTGACGACCATGATTGTGAGCTGCAGTGGCTCAAAGCTGATCTTTTGACATTGTTCAAGTTCAATGAATTCGCACGATCTCAAAATATGCCACGCCAAAACAGTTTTGAAATGTCATAAACGTTGCTCTTTTTAGGCATCTATTTTTGACCCCTTTTGAGCCAGATGCATTTTAAATCTTCACACCAACCATAAATTCGGAAGTGTGATTCGGCATTTTATAGAAACTTTTTCTTTCCTACAGGGTATGCGAATGGCTAGACGAGTTACAAGCGGGCGCAATCCGACAAGCACAAGTATCGTTCTCAGCGCGGATACCGTCGGCGTTCCCTCTGGGCGACGCCACCACCATGTGCACGCCGGCCGCTCTGTACCACGCGGCCGCGCAGCCGCTCTATGTGAGGCACAGGACTAAGCCGGTCATGCCAAGTAAGTAAACTGTGTCATTTTGAAATTAGAATTATCGCAAAATGAAAAAGAAACAAAATAACTAGTAAAGTTGCAAATTTGTTTCGTGCCCCTTTTTGTAATTGAATGCGACGTCAATCATGATAAAGTGTCTGAAGTAAGAGCGAAAAATCAAAAAGTAGTTGAATATATGAAGGGTACAGGGGAAAAGCGATGGATGTCATATTTTTTTCATTTGTTTGTTATTAGCAACATTTGAAAGAAAGAGAGAAAGAAAATACGTTTATTTGCGGCAAACATGACGCATAAACAAGACCATAAACACACAAAAAACCAGGTAACAAGCTGGGGATAAACATGCGTCACGTTCACACAAAACGGCCATCGCTCAGCATAATGCTAAGACCCTATACGAGACAGAGCCCCAGCGCTGGTTTTCAGCGGCAGCCGGCGTTGACGTGATGACGTCAACCAGTGCAGCATGCAATTATACATAAATAAATAAAAACAACAATCAAAACAAAAAATAAAATAAACCATTGCAACATAATTATGATTCGACACACAAAAAAAAAACAACAATCAAAACATGAAATCAAATAAAATAAACATACATTTAAAAAAAAGATGGTGAAACATGAAATATAATTATGATGTGGTAACATTCCGGGCAACGAATCTCGCGCCGCCGGGTATTAGTAATCTGTGCGCGTGCGCAGCTGTCATAACAAACCAAAGTCAATTGAAAATAGTTTCTGTTTTCTTCAGAATACAGGCAAAAAACTATTCTTGTCTCCAAAAAAATTAATTGTTAAAAATTGAGGCACAGGATAAAAACGGTGAAGGTTTTCTGATACCGCCGAAAAATGATGGATGTCAGTCAAAAAATTATGAAGGTGTCTATGGTAGCTATGGCGGGGTATGGTACTATTCTTATTCATAAGTTGCACTTACTTATTTTTTCATAGTGGGTCATAAAAAGTAGTGTCCACCTCGGGAGCAACCCTATTTTAAGCTCGAGGGACTTTGAATCCCAAAGAAACACTCTCGCCTTCAAAATAGTTGTTTACTTCCCTTGGCAAACAATCTACTATTCTTGCACTACCCAATGCAAGTAATATTGATAATGATTAATTAAGCATAGTGTTTCCTTGACGGCATTCATCACCTTTTGACTGACATTCATCGTTGTTCTCCTGGAATATCAGGCCATTTTTTTTTTTCAATTAAAAATAACTCTCGACTTTCATTCCAACCATGACAATACATATAAACCTCTAAAGATGAATTTTCAGTGTTAAACAGATACAATGAGTCTATGAACTTAATAATCTGATTTTCTCCAATGAAAGTAAAATTGACACCCATAATTTTTCCCCTGTACCATATTTAAAATAAAAAGATATTCAATATCAGAATGACTTGATGTCCTACAGACTTCCTAAAGCCGAAACCACAATGTGAACAAATAATATTTGTTGATGATTAATATTTGTTGTTTAACAGTGGGACCACAACCGCCAGAAGCAGTGACGACACCGCTCGCGAGTGTACAGGAAGAAAAAGAAGAGAACGAGTGGCAGCAAGGCGAAGGTGAACAACATGGGAATCAGGAAAATGGTATGATGCTACTTTCCAGTTTATGTTATCTATTTTATTAACTTTCAGAAAAGTATGTGCTTCGGGAATCCTCGTCTATCTTCGGAAATACGAACGCGTGTTATATGATCTAATATAGAGCTGTTACAACCATGGAAGTACTTGCCTATTTTGTATTATCATGTTTATTAAATTATAGATTAACAACTCTATGCAATCCAAAAACTCTTTTCAAAACTGTAGAGTGATAAATGACGATCTAAGACCGAAGTAGGTAATCCTACAAACTTCATACAAACGCAAATGGATAGATGCACTACTACAAACCGCATACAAGACTTGGAAGCATTGCCTCTGTGGGGGATCACTCTGTGCCGCGACGTTCGTGCTAATTCGGAAATACGAAGATTACCGAAGCGCATACTTTTCTGGTTTACCTGTAGAGACCTTGCTTGCTGACTTGTAATAATGACATTTTTTTCATAATGTTTAGAGACTGCAGTTTGTTGGTCCTCAGTTTTCAGAATCAAGATAAAACTACTGATTTTCAACCCGAACTGAAAAAGTAAACATGTAATCAGCTATCATAACGGTCTTTGTAAAATTGTCTCAATAGAACCTACATACAAAATTGTAATAATTGCAAATACTTAACTCAATTCTACTGCAGCTTATAAGCGTTCGAGAAGTACATACTCTTACCTAACTATATCGATAGGAACAGCCAAAAATCTGTTAAATCTCTTTTAATACTTTTTCTCAGGAAATCCAGAAGAGAACAACAATGAAATGCAACGCAAGACGAGCGTAGCCACCGAAGATTTAGGAGAAAACCAGGAGGGTGACGTGTTGGACTCGGCGCCCGTCATATCCATGGTCACCAACCATACTAACGGGACCTTGAACCTCTGGCAGTTGACCTTCGATGATAAGTCCAAGTTTTCTCAGGTATGAAGTAAATTGCTACCTACTAATATAAAACTTAGAATAATAAATTATATTTATTTCTTTAAATTGGTGCAAGCCAAGACTTTACAAGTCAAAAATAAATCATATTTTAAAACTAGATGAGGTTGGTGTCTCCAATCCGACTACTCTGAGAAGAAAGACAGACGCAAACTCACTGAAAAAACAATGGGGTGGACTTTACTTTTTACCTACCATGTCTTTGATCTTGAACTATCATATACTTTGTTCGAGAAGAACATAAGTTGCTCAACACAAATGCTGGTTAGCGTCAAGATGGAGGGACCAAGTCTTCGATCTCAAATCAACCTACATAAAAGTTTAATACCATAAATCTACTATTTGCTACCTTTGCAATAATTTTAGCTACGTCAATGTATACGGAGTTATTTAACAAAATCCTTGGTCCCTCCATTTTGACGTCAAAATGGAGGGACCAAATGGATAGGCTGGTCGGAGGAATATCCTAGCTACATAGTATTTCAATACCTAAATGCTACCTTAGAAATATGTAATTTGTTTATCTCTAACATGAATCGTTTGAGAAATATCGACCATAAATATTGGTCCCTCTATAATGACGATTCAACAATTTGGTCAGGCATGTTAATGGATGGTTTTTTCTTTTTTTTTTGAACTGTTCTATATTTAGCACCGTTTTTCTACCTTTAGATTATGTTATCTTTACTTTAGAGTTTTGGTCTAAAAAAAGTTAAAAATTAGTTATTCGATACTCGATTGTTTACCACAACTAAATGACTTTCGATATTGATGCAACAGTGTAAGCAAAGTAAAAAAATATAACGTTAATTTTGGGTGTCACGCGAACGTTATTTCTAACCGATTTTCTTCGAATTTCGCAACTTACTTTTCGGTCTTAAAAATATTTAGCTAAAGATTTCGATCTAACTATACAGAAAATAATTGTGCGTTTTAATTTCAGGTACTATCAATAGGCCACGCTTCAAGAGCGTCTGGCCATAGGTTTAGAGTAAACGATATTACATGCCATCCAGTATTACCTCTACTACTAACTACAAGTCATCATAACATATCCGGTAAGATAATATTCATAAAAAAAGTTTGTATAGATGGATGGATGGATGTATGTTTGTTTGTTACTCTTTCACGCCAAAACTCCTGAACGGGATTGGATGAAATTTGGCACACAGATAGTTTATAACCAGGATTAACACATAGGATACTTTTTATCCCGATATTCCCACGGGATCGTGGTGAAACCGCGGGGCGCAGCTAGTATTTTCATAAAACAAATACTGTTCTTATGACGATTTCCGATATCTTTACATTTTGAATGTATGTGTAATTGATACTACTTCAATTTGATTTCAATACATTACGATGCTACATTAAATGATGGTGATGCATTTTCTTTGAAAACTAAGGGTAACTTGAAAGAAATAAAGAAAAAATATTTTTCTTTATTTGGGACCCACAGGAAAGTAAAAAAAAAAGAAGCATTTAAAACTAACAAAGGTACGGTCACCAAAGGAGATAAGTAACCAAGGTCGTCGGAAATAGTTATTTTTGTACGGAACCGATTGATATTTTAATAGAACACAACCAGTTCATTTATCAAATTAAATTTCATTCGAAAACATCCATCGGTTTCTTACTAAACTTCAACTATATCCGACGACCCTGCATACTTATCTCTTTTGTTGACTGTACAAGGTGTAACAAGACCCATTGAGCAATGTACCGCAAGCAAAACATTGTGCGTATGGTAAAGTTAAAAGTTGGAATTTTGACCTTCAACATTTCTGTAACCAAAAGGTTCACAGGTATGGTCCAGTACAAAACAATGATCACATTGAGCAATGAGCACTTATCTCTTTTGGAGACTACATTAAAAACAACAAAAAAAAAGTAAACTAAATAAAAGTCCTGTGCGAGGCCAAAAAGGCTCTTATCTCAACATAATGCTGCGATATTTAAAAATCAATACCGCAGCGCTTGTATTCTAACTTCTGCATTATACATGCTCTACTCGCGTATTGTGTTGCTATGTGACAAGAGCAAACCGTTTCCAACATGCACGTCACCAACGTCCAAAATTCAGGTTGCCGTAAGTACCTGATGCTTTTACTTCAGAACAATAATTTTATCCACAATCTCCCAACAGATAGTGAACGGGACCACCATAAATACGACGATGATGCAGCAGCCGGCGGGCTATGTTCAGAGCTGATAATGTGGCGCGTCGAGTGCGTGGGACCGCTCGGCAAGTCGGGCGGAGTGTCCGAACTGGCGCGCGTTAACTCGCCACATCTGTCTGCCTTCAGTAATGTGGCCTGGCTGCCTACTTTACTGCCTAGGTAACTATTCTTTCAGACATTAAGATTTTTTAGTATATTATTCATACTTCTAGATTACTTAATATACTACTATTCTATCCTACTAATATTATAAACGCGAAAGTTTGTGAGAATGGATGGATGTTTGTTACTCTTTCACGCAAAAACTGCTGAACGGATTTTTATAAAACTTTACAGTAATATATGAGAGCAGTGGTAACGGCCGCGAGTTACGAGTTGTAGGTCGTAGGTTCGAACCTTGACTGGCGCTTTAATTTGAATAAATTATTTCATTACCACTACCCTCAAAACGGTGAAGGTAAACATCGTGAGGAAACCGGCATGTCTTAGAACCACAAACTCGAAGACATGTGACATCTACCAACCCGCACTGGGCCCGTGTGGGGGATTACGTCCCATTCCCTCTCACAAAGAGGAGGCCTGTGTCCCAGTAGTGGGAACACTAAAGGCTGATTATACAGTAATATAGCTTATACATTAGAATAACACATATAATACCTTTTATCCCGATAGTCCCACGGAATCGAGACTTATGCGGGTGAAGCCGCGGAGAGTTGCTAGTAATTATTATAAATAAATACCGTCAGACAGCTCAAGCAGACTTCCTCGTTATTATATGATTGTGATGTTTTGGAGATTCAATCAAACAAAAGCTTCCCTTTTTCGCACCGGTATAATTACATTCTGTTGAAAAAAAGATAAAATATTTATTGCGACTCGTACATGAAGATCACAAATGAAACTAAACACAGTCAAAAATAAAAAACCGAATTATATTATTTTAAAATTATTCTGACATTTTTTATAATTTTTTGACAATTTTAATTATTTGTTTTATTTTTTTATGTGTTGATGAATATTTTAATTTAATTAGTCGCAATTTCATTTTGGGTTTTTGTCTGTTTACAATTTTAAATAGTTTATAAGTAATTTCAATGTATGAGTTTAAACTATGGACTAGAGTTATGTCTGAGATAAATAAATTATTATTATTATTTTTTTAAGTAACAAACAGAAAAATAATACAGAAAGTCCTATACGAGGCCAAAAGGCTCCTTTCATGATGATGGTTGATGATTCTTTAGTTCCATTTCTCTCGCACTGGACAAACACATATCCCTAGCGCTAACATCACTCGATACTAGCAACATGTGAGAGATTTTCATTATTTTAGTGGCCCCTGGATGATTTTTCATTTGCTTCTCTATTTTCAGTACGACCCTCGGCAACCTATCAAATTCACCGTCAGCGTGTTTCGTAGCGAGTGATGGCGAGAGTCTACGGGTTTTCCAAGCTGTGATAGATGCGCGCACACTATTGGCTGAAATAGCCACATCGGAGAGACGTCATACAGATGTAATGGTAAATAGTTGGTAGTCACTACACAGCAGGTTAATGGCAGTTTCCACCGAAGCGGAGAAGAGAGGATTATCTCGTAAGCATGTGGCATTAAAGTAAAACGGTCACTTGTTGGAGTGTCCAGTGCCCAGTACTCCCTTACCTTTGAGGACGTAAAGCCTTTCTTTTTTTGGACTAATGATGTTTCACCGATTTTAAAAGAAGCTAAAACAAATGGTTGTTCGAGATGCATCTTCCCTCTACTGCGGTTTGGTGGAAACGGGTGGGTAAGAGCAGCCGCAAGCTAGGTCGGTCTGGAAGCGGTTGCCATGCTAAAAACAAACTAAGCAAATCGAACTTAATTGGCAAATAAATTAAATTGATATTTCCTCTAAAAAACCACTGTCGATGTCATGGTCTATTTTAGTCAAAATTACACTTGAAATCAACAATAACTTTTATAATTGGCGCTAACAAAGTTGTGCCTCAAAATTTTGTTCTAGTGACAGGCACACTGTACATTACTTCTTAGTCCTCCCGCTCATTAGGCGACCAGGCCACGAGGCCATGGCATGTAAGTCATGCCAGGACGCGTAATGTGCGGGAGGCTTTACTTCACTTTATCTACCTCGACTTTTGACCAACAGCACGACACAATGTCGATGTCATCCGAGTCAACCTTAGAAGAAGGTGGAGGCATTCCCTTACACGAGCGCATACAGATCGTGTCGCAGCAGTCCACAGCCCGGCCCGGCGCTATCATACAGCTGCACGCGATAGCCGACGCGACGCACGACTGGCACAACACGCAGCTGCTGCACGTGTTCCAGGAACAACTTATTACTGGTAAGTAATAAGACGAAAATATTGAAGAAAAAGAAGAAGAAGATTTTGTTAATTTTTTTTCTTTCTTTGTTTAATTTCAAGTGGTTATAATTAATTTTGTACGCCAATGGTGGCAAAACATGTTGAACCTCACAGATTTTCAGTTTTACATCCACATTTGCATTTATACGTATAATGTTACACATGTTTACAAATAAATATATCTTTATCTTTATCTTTGAAACTAAAGCAATTCAGGAACGTTTTGGCAATCAAATCACTTTCAGGGGCCGTATTCTCTATGACACAATTAACAAAACCGCGCGAAATGAACGCGAGATTGGCGGGATTAGCTAAGGAATTGCCATGATTTCGAAGTAAATTCCTTACTTCGAAACCACGTCAATTCCTTAGCATTGAGTGGTCATAGTGAATTAGGGCCCGGTAACTGAGAGGGTGTCGGCGTTCTTGAAGCATGTAGAACTGAAATACAGCCATCTGTTTGTTTTCCACCAAAAAAGTAGTTTTTAAATGATTATAACAGTCTTGATCCAGACAGAGAAGACTAGCGAAACGCAATAAGCATTCGTCGCCCGGGCAAGTTTTTGTACTAATATTCATGTCTATGTTTAATTCTCAGGTGAACGCAATACAGTGGAACCCGATAACGCAGAGTCAGGTCTAGAAAACTGCGAAGGGAATAACTTAACGGAAGCTGGGTTAGAAGCGATAGTGGACTTACGTAGAGCGGCCACGTTCAACGAGCCGTTCTACATCGTGGTGTTAGAGAGAACTGATGGGGGATCCACCGTGCACATGTGGAGGCTCACTGTGTCTTCACAGGCGGATCCTAACGGTAAGTTAGTACAGAATAAAAACACAAATGGGCTATTGAAATAAAGACAGACGAATTGTTATTGCATAGAAATAAAAAGACAAATCATTGTTAATTAATTTTAAGCTTGCTTGTAACCGACTAGCTGCGGCGTCCAGCGGTTTCACCAGCATAAGTCTCGATCCCGAGGGAATATCGGAATAAAAAATATCCAATGTCCTAATCCAGGTCATGGTCTACCTATGTGCCAAATTTCATCCAATTCCGTTGAGCCGTTTTTAGTGTGGAAGCGTAGCAAACAAACATACAAAAAACATTTTTTTCTCTTTATAATATTAGTTTAGATAAATTGAGTAGACCGGAGCATTGACCGGTTAACACACATTTTTGACCATAGGACGAGGGTAATGTCGTCTGATGTGTCATATAACCCCATTGACACCACTAAATGTTCGCTCTCTTTCTCAGATGACCTTACAAACAGCATGATGTACGTACCAGACAGCGCGTTGGTACAAGAGGATGAAGGCGAGTCCCGCAAGAATTCCGTGTCTATGGACAATGACCGCGCACCGCCACAGCCGCTCGCACATTCACACATATCTATATCTACCAAGAAGGTATGTTTTAAAGGAGTTCGCGGATATAGTTGTCGGGACGTTGTATATATGCTAGTTGCGCGGTAAACTTTGCTTGCGCGATGCAGGATTTTCGTGACGTCAGTTTTCATGTGGCGGTTTAGATGCCGCCACATCACTCATCACAATGTAAACGATATCTTATTCCTCCAAACATTTACAAGGGTTCATTTTACTAGCCAACACGACGTCACATACCTGTTACTACAGGATCACTCACTACAGCAACTCACAGAAAATATTAATTCCTATTACAATGGGAGATCTTCACTGTTACCAGAGAAATTCGAAAAGTCTTACCAATTTGCTAAACAAATTTATAATACTCCTCTAACTACATGAACCCGTTGTACGGAAAACTCCTACGCATTTTCTGTACGATCCAAAACTTTCTTGGAGACACATTCTGGTATTTATTAAGCTACGAGTACATTAATGTGGTACTTTTCTTTCCAGGTCTGTGAATGCCCGCTATCGTTGCCTGACGGTGTAGATGTAATCCACGCGACGCCTGCGGCTGGTCATCTGAGCTCTGCATCTATCTACCCCGCTTGTCTAGCACCGTACATCATAGCTACTGCTTGCTCTGACAGCACGTTAAGGTAAAGAAAAGAAAAGAAAAGATTCAAATTCTTTATTTCTGAACTCAAAGGGTGCAACCGGAACCCTATTACTAAGCTTCTGCTATCCGTCCGTCCGTCTGTCTGTCAGCGTGATGTATTTCATGAACCGTAATAGGTAGACAGTTGAAAGTGTATTTCTATTGCCGCCATAACAACAACTAACGGGAGGAAACGCCAGGGCGTCACCACTGTGTGGATTGCCCGGAGGACACGGTGGAGCATACGGTAGAGGTCTGCCCGGATTGGGCGGAGCACCGCCGCGTCCTCGTGGCGGCGATCGGCGGCGGCGATCTCTCGCGTCCGGCCCTGGTCCAGGCCATGGTACGGAGCGAGAGTGCATGGGAAGCCGTCACCTCCTTCTGCTAAGCAGTAATGCTCGCAAAGGAGGAGGCGGAGCGCGTGAGGGAGAGGCAAACTCTGCGCCCTCACGACCCTAGTCGTCGCAGGAGACGCCCTGGACGTCGGGAGTCACCAGCCGACTCCCGGCCACCGTAGGCGCGGGCTTGCGGGCGGCGAGCAATGGGCAGCTCGCCGCCCGGCAAGGACCAGCCGGTCGATTCTGTAAAAATCTCACCGTGAAAGCTCAAGTGAAGTGAGCTTGATGTGAGCTGTCAGTAGTATCAATCCCTAGCATTAGTTGGAATGACATCTCACTCCACGCTCACTTCACCTGAGTTTTCACGGTGAGATGGTTACAGAATCGCACTGCAGGCCCGAATCGACGGCGCGTTGTGTTCCACGCGCGCCTCGTAGAGATGTCAGCACGAACTGACGGGGTCCGCTAGGGCCGATGCCTGTCAGGGCCGCGGGCTGTTCGAAAGAGATACCGTGGCCCGTGGCATAGGTAACTGAAGGAACACAGGTGAGTTTTAGTCAGTAAAAGTCTGACACGCCCTCCAGTTCCGCCCAGAGCGGGAGAAGTCATATGATGATTTCCAACACCAAAAAAAAAAAAACAAAAGGGGTATGCATACAAGAAACGTGTTTGTTTTCGGCGTTTTTTTTTGCCTTGCTGTACGGAACTCTCTGTGTGCGAGTCCAACTCGCACTTGGCCGGTTTTTTTAAATCATATATCTCAATTAACGTTGTTTATTCGTAATCTTCATATTTGAACCATTCCATAACGAGATTTCTTCTGACCATATCATAAGACATGTGTAATTGTGTATGTTATCTGTCATAATTGTGGGATTTTGCAGATTTTGGAAATGTCACGTGACGAAAATGGAGGATGAAGGTATTGATTACACATGGAAAGAGTGGGAAATGTTGAACAAAGATCAAGAATCTGCGATAGACATTCCAGGTAAGACAAGAATCATTACTATACTTTGAAACCCGAGGGGTAATTCTAGTAATTCTAAGAACGTTCACAGTCTGATCTTATTCTCAATCTGTCAAAAATACCTCTAATTTCCCTACATTTTGACAAGTTTTTGACATTTGTTTGTCGCCGAGATGAGACTGCGACTAGATTTTGAACGTTTTAAATTACGAGAACTGGCCTTCTGATCTTGGTAGTTTACACAGGTATCTACTTTAGCGTTATTGAGTCTAAGTTGATTTAGGACCTTTTTATTACAAACGGTCACTTTGTAATAAAAAGGTCCTAAATAAATTTTGCATGCAATGGAATTTGAACTTTGTCTCGTATAAAATTGAGTTTATTTTTCCAAAACTTGACAAATATTCTCAGATTTTTAATTCAAATATTTTATCTTCTCCAGGCCAACCTCTCCACATAAGCGCAGCCTACTCCGGCCGCATCGCATGCGCCTACAAATGCGGCCGTTCATTCACTCGTCCTAAAGGCGGCACAACCACCAACAGTACAAGTTCCGACGCTCGTTTCGTCAACCTATGTGTCTGTGTGTATGAATGTGAGAGTACAGGGGGAGCCGAATGGTTACTAGAAGATACGATACCCTTGAGGAATGTTAGTCTGCCCAGGGTCGGTGTTTGTACAGATACGCAAATTGATCTCTCGTATCTACATGATACATCGTTTATGCAGAAGAAGCAGAGGTTGAATCAGGTATGTAAACTTTTAATGTATTTCATCTCATCTTCATTATTGATGTTCGAATAGTAATCCATCGTACACTTGGTTTCTGTAATGCTCTGACAGATTATCAAACTCACGACAAATGATTGATTTTCTGTTGTTAGTTCAGTCTGTCAGTTACAGAAATTAACTAGAGCTTCACAGAATGTTACTAAGGGCCGATTTTTTAATCCGTAGTTAAACTCAACCAATTGTTAAATATAAATGTAACTAATGGTAAAATTTTTGCAAAATGTGTTTTTTTTGATAAATTTTTAGTTTATCTAATGGTTACCATTTTTAACAATTGGTTGAGTTTAACTACGGATCAAAAAATCTGCACTTAGGTAGGGCTGATTTTTCCAACGCCAGATAATTTTATCAGAGGAATAATTTTGAATTTTTGACAGTTCTTCCATACAAAATCTGTCAGACTTTAATTTTATTCTACGAATAAGAATTATCTGTCTTTTGAAAAATCACCTCTAATTATTGTGCCTTTTAGACATTAGCACCCTAATTGGGTAACACACTATCAATCACAATCTGAATCATTTTGAAGGATATTACTAATCCATTATTTCATATGTTCGAAAAATTTGTCTACCAAGCAACGTAAACAACGCAATGAATGTCGTTGAACTGTCAAAATGAAAGACATTGCTACTGTTTAGTATGATACACAATTACCCCGCCGGTGTTCGTGATCTCGTGTTAAATTAAATCGAATCTCTAAATCGATGTCCGTCATAAGTAGTTCTCTAAAATCCATACTATCTTTCCAGTTTTAAATTTTAGTTTTATACACACCCTCTTCGTTATCAATTGTTATTTGTATAATTTATTTCACATCTTACTAATAACCAAATCGTTTTATAGGAAACAATTCAACACTTTTTGACATTTCGCTACTAATTCAATAAACAAATATTCTAGGTACTCCAAACCCTATCATCCGACGAAGGCCGTAACAATCGCAACGGCGAGGGCGACACGGGCAAATCAGCCGGATTACTCGCAGTCCCATCATTCAGCACCCTTCAATCACTACGCAAGAGTATTATGGAGAATGGCAACACTTGTCCGTTGACGCAGAAACATTT